>LPNX010948493.1:208499-233276 GCA_001517045.1 Pseudotsuga menziesii
ACAGCTAGTAAACTTAAACAACCAGTCAAGTTTGACCATTTTGACAGCTCTGTAATCAGTTTTGAGCATTTTTAAACAAAATTATGACTGTCTTTTTGTTTTCTAAATCATATTTGCTCATCAAATTCCTGCATGCGTGCTCCTGTATTGACAACTTATGCATTTCTTAGTCACGTTTTCCATCCCAGTTATTTATTTTCTGATACAATAATATAGTAATTGTTTGGCAGTCATTTGATTAGTTTGGATATCTTTTTCAGCCAAATACTCGGGTTGATCTCCACTGGCCATCCATCGATTGAAATCGATGCAGCCTTATTAAACTAGTCTGTTGAATATCGTTTTGCCTTACACTAGGCTTCCATTGGAATCCCAGTTCAGCTAAAAAAATCATGTAGGATTTGAGACTGATTTGCTCTCGTAAAAACTGTCACTGTAGACGTGCATTCGAGAGCTCCTCGTGAAACACTTGAAGGGTGAAGGATACAATGTCGTGTTCTGTAAGGTTAAATGGAAGAGGGGTGGAAGAGTTACCAGGAGTTTATACTCAAATATGGTTTTGTTTTGATTCTGGCCTCCTTGATCACTACTTTTATCTTTTGTCATGTGAATACAAATACTTCAACATAATGTTGAAGGCTTATGGGATTTGAACGTGAAACTTCCAAGACTTCACATTTGGTTTAGGATGCTTTTGAGACGAGGACACACTTTATAATGATAAGATTATCAAGGCACATATATGGGATACTTATGAGTAAGAGAGGTTTGACACATATAGAACCTTAATTTCTATGTTCTGTTTTGCTAATCTTTTTCTATTCTCCATGACCTTTTGACCTTTTGAGATTATTTGAAAGATTCTCTGAAGAAAACTTAAAAAGTAATAGATTTGCAGGTTTTTAGTCTAAGTTTAGTAGATTTGATAACATTAGCTTCATTTAATTGATCAGAATAACCTATTGCTTTGAAGGTTTCTGAGAATTATATTGGGGTAAAAGCTTGAAAGGCACTTCAAATAGAGATGCATATTTAGTTTTCAGATAGAAGTTTTAGAATTATTAGACGTATATGTAGGATAAAAATGTATTCAATTAACCATTTCGTCAATTTGGATGTACTGGGACACCTTTTAACTAGTACTATTTCGCTCTTCACAAATAAAAGTTTACTTATGAAATATGGAACTCCACATACTAAGATTGTCATCTATACATCTATTATTACACTCAGTATTACTTGGATCTAATGAACATGCTCTAACAAAGGAATTTTATTCTTGTATCTCTAATAGACAAGCAACAGACATCTTCTCCTTGATCCAAGTTTCCATCTACTATTCATACTATTCAAGACTCCTCAACCACAGTGCACCCATTCCATCGACTTATCTTCCTCCTTTTGAATTATGTTCATTGTTTACGGTTCTTATTGAGCAATGGAAATGTAACAATTACGTGACATTATGTCTAGTCAAACAAAAAGCACCATTTTTCATCAGCACAAATAAGAAATTATAATCATATAACAAAATATATGACTAAGAAACATCCAAACAATACCATCAGGAAATGGAAGATGGCTTCCTGAATACATTGAGTACAAAAAATATGAATTTCTCCAAGCACACAAGTGCTAAATCAAAATTAAAACACCCATATACACACATAGACTAATGCAAGTCTCTATAAACCTTCAACCCCTTTATATGGAAAATTGTCTCTTTAAAATATACTCTAATAAATTTATATGTGTACAATTGCTATAAATATTTGAAATAAAAATAGCTCATTGTCGTTGATATGAAACGGTACAGATTGAAATTATCTGATTATTTGTCCATCGTTCTTTATCTTTGAGACACTTCTTTGTCTCCTGGCCTATACAAATTTGAGGTGATCTTTATCCCATTCACAAAATTATAATAGCTTGTTAAATTACTGATCTTTTCTTCTGTCATAGTTATCTTTTCTATCATTTGAGTAGTAACAGGATTTTCACTAGACATGTAAAGGTATATAGAATAATAGAAAACAAGTTGTTCAAAGCATGAAGCTTCATTATAATCATAAATAACCAACTGCAAATATTCCTAATGGATAAGTGCAAATCCTCATCTTGATGAACCATCTGTTTCCCACCTCTTTTCCCTCCACCTTATGCAAAAATGTTATGAACTAAAAACCCACCAATGTAAAAGTTCATATCCAACTATAATGCTGTTGGGGTCAATCTAAATGCAAAGTTCAACACTTAGAAGGTTTATGCGCTTTACTTGTAGATTTTTACATATACAAACCTCTTCATAGAAAAAAAATAGACTTTGCACAAAAAGGTTTTGTTAGAGCTCAAAATTACACATCTCTATCTGTGACCATTTTCCCATGATTCGGTCACATGTCGACACTTCCATGATGACACTTCATGAAAGTCACTAAAAAAAAACCTAACTTGGAGGACCAATATCTGGAGTTCTATAAATCCGTTTGACCTCTTCTCTGCATCGTTGGAAAGGTATATGAGTAAGATAAACCTTTACAGAAGACACAAAAGTATGAAAATTCCCAAAAGTACCCTAAAATGATATTTTTTATGTACACATGAGTTGCCTTAAGGAAACCCGTGTGTTGCATGCAACTTGTTATATATAATACCCGCGTGTTCCCTAAATACACGACTATTTACATTGCAACCCATGTGTTGCATGCAACTTGTTATATATAATATCCGCGTGTTCTCTAAATACACGACTATTTACATTGCAACCTGCATGTACCTCCTGAACATGCGACTATTGTCTCTGAAACCCATGTGTTTTTCTTGTAGACGTCAAAAAAATAAGTTTCTCAAAGTTTGGGTAGTTTGGGTGGTTATGAAATTGACTCCTTCAGTTGTAACTACTTTTCCTTCGACCCTATCTCTTTAGAAACATATAAATAGAGGTAGGGAGGTCCATGCGAGGAGAATTTAACTTTTGCATTGTCATGCTGGAGGAATTGGGGCTCTCTTCCCCCCCATGTTTTCCCTAGTGATCAACCCCTTGTGTTGCAGAGCTTGGAGGCTGAGTTCCTTGGAGAAGAGAAGCAACAGAACCATATTAAGGTTTCGTGAGGTGCCCAACTTGAAGAGAAGGTATAATTGTACTTCCTTTCATGATTAATAAAGATGTGATGTTCTTCTTCTTCCCAAATCATTGTTCAATGTGTGATTGAATATTTCTTTATGATCAAATGTTGATGTTAATCATATTAGTATTTCATCTTGCTTTGATTATCATTGCTTTACATTTGGTCATCTTGGTTTGAGGAAGGTATAATTTTTTTTGCAGGTCTCTTGGAGCAAGATGGGGATTGAAGGGCTGCTTGGATCAACCTTCATTTAGATAAGGTATGAACCATTCCAATCTCTGAAACTTGCTTATATATACTTGCATAATTATATGCATCTCTCTTTCAACCCCAGTACGTTGATGGCCTCTTAAACCCTAGCCATAATAAACTTTCCTCTACAACAGAACTAGCGACTTCGCTAGGGAGAGACTTGTCTGTTTGGAGTTTCTTTGACTTTCTTTCAGTCTTTTGCAAGTTTTCAAGTCCTTCTTTTCACTTAGGAACACCTTCTCTGTCTAATAGAACACCTCCCCTACCTTCCTAAGGTAGTTTTTGGCCTTTTTTGGGCCTTTTTCCCACCCATATGCGAGTTGCAGATTGAACACTCGCATGCCTAGGATTTAAACGTGAATTTCCATACTATTAACCCACATACTAGGTGAGACATACCTGCTTCATTCGGGAGCTCACATATCCTACCCTTTTTTGCTTGCGATTTGGATTTACATTTTATAGGTGTATGCTCCATGCACGCTAGTTTGCCTAGGGTTTGTGTAATTAGATCAAGTCTTTTTATTTTTTGGGTCATTGTGGATTCAGGCACAACACCCCACCGTTATCATCGTTTAGTAGGACTTCCGCCTTCCATGTCTCCTCTTCCTTTGGGAGAGAGAACTAGACAATCTGGGCGGATTACTTCTCACTTTGATTCACACACCATGGGAGATCATGAGGATGAGATTCCAGAGATGTCTTCTCCACCTCATGAGGTTGGGGAGGAAGATCTTATTAGCACATATTATGCTTTACATGAACAGCCTTCACGATCCGGTTATGATCCCTCATTCACAGATCACCGGTATTGGTTTCCGGGCGACGAGACTCGCCATGAACCCGTAAGCACTAGTCATGTTAGATATGACATGTCTGATATCCGATGCACCCGATCTGGCACATCGTGCTGAGTCAGAAGTTGGTCCTAGCAATATGCCTGGGGTCACTCCCATCCCCTTCCATGTGGAGAGATTTGGGGGCACTAGTCACATTGCACCCTCCATCCTTGTGGTGGAGGCAATTTCACATGGTTGATCACACTTTTATGGCCTTCCTTGTCCCTCTGCAGACTCTTTGGACTCCATGGACTATTTTTGTACCTTTGATGTTTCCAAGCTCATCCCTAAAAGCACTCATTATTTAATGTACGCGACTTTTAATCCCTTTCTTGCGTATATACGCGGATATTACCCTTAAACCCACATACATCAGGATGTGTGCAAAAAGCCAAATATTTTTGGAGTTTTCCTTGATGTGGATCCGAATCACTTGTCTCTTGGCCTTCCATATGCCTCGAGATTGCTCTTATTTGACCTTCCATTACCCCATTGAAGCAATATATAAGGAACCCTTTGGATACATTGAATGGGAGGAATTGAAGAGCAAGAAAACTATAGTCCATTGTTGCCATAGCTTGCTTATACTTGAGTCTACATCCCTTTGTCCCTTGGAGCACTTTTTGTTCTTCCCAAGCTTGCCTTTGCTTGTGAGCTTACTATCGAGAGATGGAGGATTAAGGTGGTGGAGGCCTAGGTGGAGGACTCAGTTTCTCTGGTTCGTAGACGTCCCAATAAAGGTTGTCACTTATGTAATATCTGATTTTATTAATAGAAATATCTTTTCCTGTCCAATGATGTGCATTTAAATGAATATTGAATCCATGGATGTGTTTAATTGCTTATGTATCATTGATTATATATGCTAGAGTAGTCCTAACACTATATTATATAGCATGCTTTCCTTGTTTACTATTGTTGAGAGTAAATTGCTAACGCAAGCAGGATTGGAAAATGCTCAACGGGGATCTACTACAATCATCCGGAATAAGGTATGTTTCAAGATCCTTTAGTGTTAGATGTTGTATTTCTCTTGCATATGGGGAAGGGATTGATTTCTATGGTTTCTCTTTCTATTGTGGTACACCCCAAGCTATAGGAAGTTTTCTCCGTAACATCTGTATTTATTTCAATCTTTTGCAAGTTTTCAGGTCCTTCTTTTCACTTAGGAACACCTTCTCTGTATGATAGAACACCTCCCCTACCTTCCTAAGGCATTTTTTGGCTTTTTTGGGGCCTTTTTCCCACCCATATGTGAGTTGCAGAATGAACAGTCGCATGTATGGGATTTTCACATGAATTGTTATACTATTAACCCACGTATGACATGCGATCTTTCAGTAGTACGACTCGCGTGTGCCTCAAAAACAATGTTTTTTTCTGCTGTTTGAGGGTTGTTTGGTTGGTCTTTTGGGGTCCTCTACAAGTGCATGAATCCAGGGAGTTAGTGTCATCCCTTTTGGTTTTTCTTTATCTATATGCTAAGTCCTTTTATAGCATTAGGTTTTTCTCTTTGCTCATCCCCTCCACCCCCTTTGCTTGGCATGATTTTTGTCTTATGTTTATGGTCAACCTCTGTTAGTGATCTTTGTCTGAACTTAGAAGCTTATTGGTCTTTGTTTCCTTCTTATTTTGTTGGTAAACTTCACCGTGCCAAAGTAGTTGGCTTGTTTCTTATGAAAGCCTTCCTTCCAAGTAGGGTTTATACTGATTTTAGGGCAATCTAGAGTCTGTTTGGTGGTTGTATAGCAGAGTTCCTTTTGCTTTGTTCTTGTCATCTACATACTTTAGTTTGTAGGTAGTTTTTCTTTTGCATTTAAAAAAGAAAAAAGAAAAAAAACATATAGTTGTTTAATAGGCATGTAGATTAGGGTTTTGTCTTTAATGCACTGCATATCATTATTTTTGAAAAAATAAAAATAAATTGTTCTTTTGTGGCTCTCAAGTTTCTATTTGAAAAGAAAGAGAATATTTTTTTCTTTTTGCATTTCATTTCTCTTTGTTAGTCATTTTGTTTCAACTTTGAGTCAAAACACCTAATAAGTTTCACGCCATTTACCTCTAACTAAAAACAATATATTAAAAAGAAATACATAATTAAAAATTATTAGTAAGTTTTATTTTTTAGGCTCCTACACTAACTAGCTTAGGCTAGACTTGTAGATTAGGGAGTTTTATATCTCCACAAGTACTTGATTTCAGACATAGTTGGCCAATCACTAGGTAAATACTCCTCTATATTGAATGCATTTGGGAAGCTCCTCTCACACAGGAGTTAAGCACAAGGCCGCTTGAGGACCTAGACTGAGGACCTAGACCTGGCGTGTTTTTTTCTCTCTATAATTAATGGTTTATTTTGGATTGGGAAGCACAGAGAGCGGTGTTGACACAGTTATTTCGAAAGGGGTTCACTTTGCACTACCATTGATAAATACCAACACAGACTCCCTAAACATTGTCCTAGAAAAGATTTACCCTTTAGAGCAACACTTGCGGAGCAGGTGCAATCTCACCCAAGATATCTAAGGGAGGGCTACAGGAACCAAGTTTCTACAGTGGGAAGAGGAATCAGCATTATCTTTTATCCAATCACAACATTACCCAGAAATATAGGTTCCTAACCATACTATTAACCACATCTACTTATCATCTTCATTGACAATGACAATTACCCGGATTTAAATCAACAAAGACATCAACAAACATGAAAACGACAAACACTGCAATAGCTTGCATCAATCATGGAAAACATAGATGTAATATAACTATATATAAACTCATATGATCCATCGCATATTTAACCCAAATAATGCAGAAAACACATAATTTAGAAACAACACATTCCACAGAATTAAGACATTACAACTGAAAATGACAAAATGTCTATCAAATTCACTTCATAAGACAGAGTCTTCGTAACATCAGTATTAGAAACAAACCACAAAAGACAAAAACATTCCTCAGTCGATTAATGCCAGCCCGAAAGATAAATCAATCCATTAATCAATAGATTGATGATAGACAAATCCCTTTCGATTTACAACCCTAACTCTACTTATAGGCTCACTAGGTCATTACAAAAATGGTTCACTTGACCAATCTCTAACTAACTTAGCGAAAATATCCTAGTTTGTCAATTTCTTCCTTTGTCGTGGTTGAATTTTATCTTTTTCAATGTGCTTCATGTTGATGGTGGTACCTTACTTTGTGTGCTCCAGCGTCTTTCCAACAGGCCCCCAACACAAACTTTTGGCTCGTCCTCGAGCCACCTCAGGTGGAAGAAACTGGTACACTCATATTTTCCTTGAAGTCTCCATACGCTGTTTTAACTTGGTTGACAACTTACCTGAATTTTGACTTGAGTGTCGCACACTCTTCCACCTCATGTTCCGTCGGATGCTCTTCATTCATTTTTTGCACTTTTCTTAGCTCTGCCTTGGTCTTCTTGATTTCCTCTGTGGACTTGAGCGTCAGTTTCTCTGTTGTACCATGCATTCCATCCAAATGTGTTGTCCTCCATTGGTGTCTTGCACACACCTTATTAATGCGCTGCTGCAACTCTTTTATCTATGCATCCTTGGCCACTTACGCAAGTGGGGGCATCATTTTGAGTGATCCTGCAACACTGTCAACTGTGCTTTCGATTCGTTGAGTTGCAATTCTAGTTCTTGCAACTTCTCATCTTGTACCAAGCTCCCCCAAATTGGGTTATTTCCTCTGCAATTGTCTCAGCGACCTTATTTAGATCCTCCATCTCAGTTGCAGTGTCTTCAATTGAACTTCTCCTTTATGCTAGTTTCTCTAGTGGTGTGCTGGGTACCACTCTATCTTGCAACTCTTTTTTTTCCTTCTGCAGATCTATGACAACTTTCCCTAGTCACAATACTTTTTATTCCACTAACATTTCCAGACTAAATTCCAGTACCTCTTCATATGCCAATGAAACGAATCTCTCTAGTCTTTTCATGTCCTCAAATTCCTTTTCCTTTTCATTTATTATTTCCTCAATTTCCCCTTTTAGCCACTGAAGTTCCTCTTCAGCACTTTCTGCTTATTGTTTGGACTGAACTAGATGATCGTGGAATTTCACTTCGTTGTCTTTGATTTGTTCGCTTGGTGTGATCTGAAGTCTTTCCAATGTAGGAATTGGAAGAAGGTTTAACTTGAGTTCACTCAAATCGTACCCTTGTAGCATAGCATCTGCATCATCATCCCCCGTTGTGACCACATGTGGTAGGATCTGTACTAGTCTCACCCTAGTACCTGTCACATGCCCCAAATTGAAAAACATTTTATGTTTTAAGAAACATTATGTTATATTTTATTATAAAGTTTGTAATTAATGACCAAGTGGGTTCAAGGATAATTGAATGTAATTTTTGAATATTTTATTAATTAATAAATGAAAGGTGAGATAACAGCTTAAGGAAGCTATTAAATGAGTGTTTTACTGGTCAATTGGTGGAGTAGGCTGGGTTGAGAGAAAATTGACACTTTGCAGCATCCTCAAACTACTTCAAGCTGTTGCAAGAGGCAACTTCCCTATTTTTGTGGTCATATTCCCTAAGGAAGTGGAACAAGAGCAGGTGGCTCATTAAGTGAAAAATGACCCAAAAGACCTAGGCATGCTAATAAAACTTCCCATTGAAGATAGCTGAGGCTTCTCATTCTTGACTTGTGAACATTCTGAGTGAATGAAGTGTACAAGAAAATTCGATGGAGGGGACTAGCTGAAGTTTGTTTTCAGCGAAAAGTGTTGAAGATCTGAACTAGTGCAACTATTCTAAGTTGAGTTCATACTACTCCATGCATAACAAATTTACTGTTGAACACTCATTAGAGTTGCAGAGGATTACTAAACTACATCTCTTACCCAATACTTCTACCAGGTGGACCAGGAGACAAGCTCGAGGGTCCTGAGATTTTCAATTCAGCTTTCTCTAGGAGTTGGTTGGGAGGAACAGGTTCCTTAAGCTGTTGTCACCTCTTCTACATTTCTAGGTTCTACAGGATTTATCTAGTTTTCTAATTGCATATTTACGTCTAGAAGGATTGATTTTAAACAAATAATGTGTTACGATTATGTTCTGTTGTTGCTAGGTTAGTGAATAAAATATTTTACTATGAAAAAGATGGTCAAATGTTGGATTAAGATATAGATTAGGGTAAATGATTAGAAGAATTTCCAGTTTTACTGATAGATAGAAAAAATACCTAACTGTATTTTTCCACACTTTTATAAAGGTAGTACTCTAGTAAAGTAGGTTAGATTAATTTCTGATAAGAATCGAAAGAAGTATGCTTGAATGTGTTAATTTATCTTCTACATATTTCATAAGAGTTAATCATAAGTATCTTATTCTTTTCTATACCAGATGTTTTACTTAGACAGAGTTCAGTGTCATAATATAAACAAACCTGTATCTGGGGAAGATTTAAAACTACATATATATTTAGTCTGTGTATTAATTTGCACGGTAGATAGATCATTTACTATAAATCTATTATTATAGTAACCCAAAGGGCATTATAAAAACGGGAAAATAAATAAGCAAGGTTAAATTAAGAAACAGTAAAATAAGGTTAGAAGTTTACTAAGATAACTTCATCATTAATCTAAGTAAAAAAAAATGTAACCTGAATAACATTATCGTCGAATATCAAACTCTGTAATTAAGGTTTTAAAAATAAAACCTATTTTGAAGGGACTGTAAAACATAATTAACATTACCACCTCTTTTACTAGCAGCGGGGTTATCCAGTTCCACCCATAAACAAATTAAAGCTTACATACTTCATTTATATAACCATAAGCATCAAATAGATGAATATATAAAATTTAATACATTATCCACAATAAACAGTATTAAAACTATATGATAAATATAAAATGAGAGAAAATAAGTAAATGACCTTTCAAATAATCTAACCCAGGAAATACAGTAAACTCTTAGGTTATTTATTCAACTTTTCTTCTATCTAATTGCTAAATATTTTCTTACTGACAATAAAAATCAAGTTTTGTCATAGAAACCAACAATCTGAACTTTTTATTTATCTTTTAATAAAAATCAAGACAACTACGAATAGAAACCCTAATAAACTTCTTAAAAGTGTTCTTTAGCTATCTATTCATCAAAACAAATGTCTTTACAGTAACAATAACTCTGTTTAGGATAATTTAAATAGAATTGAAGAAAACCCAAAACCGATAAGAATCTCACAACTTCCTTTATCTTCTTCAAACCACAGTAAATTTATATCTTATAATGTATATAAGTACAAAACAGTAAGCTTCGAGCTTTTTCAAATAGAAATAGCATCTAAACCCTAGCCATTACTGTAACCATATCAGTTACAGCCTAATGGCCTTTTTACAACTTAGGACACAGATTAAAAGCCTGTACATAATAACTCTATTGAAATCAAAACTACGGCCATGAAAGCCAAAGTTTTCCAACACGAAACAACCACTAGGGCTTCAAAGTTTTCTTTACCACACATCACTATCTTGGCCACAATGCCATCCAAAACAAATAAACCACAATGTATCCACGGCCAAGCAGAAGCCAAAAACCAAGTGACATTATCGCTATAACACCATACAACCAGTGCAGGAGAACCTTAGGTGAAACTGAGGCTTACCAAGATGGTTGCGGAGCCTGGAATTTCTGCATGGAGTCTTTATGGCGTACTCTATCACAAAGCACTCCCTTGAGAACCTGCACATGTTTAATTAAAACAGTAAATGAGAAAATATATACAAATGACAAAGTGAATTAGCTTACAAACAATGGAGAATAGTATAAATTACAAAGAATTTGTTTACTTGAATATTTTGACCTCGGCCCCGAACTGGATAATGAGAAACGACCCTAGCCACCAGAAAATCCACGCCAAGCAGCAAAGTATGCATTGTCAACAAAACCTAACAAGAAATTCCAAATCAACACCGAGGTAAACCCAACACTGAACTCACACCACATAGTTTTACTCATACACCAGTGCCTAGGGATAGCTCACGCAGAGGCCAAATAATGACAACAAAGACCACCTTCTTATAGAGAAATGGTAACGGTGACAAAGAACTCTCACACCGAATGAAAGGAAATGTCCATATGCATCACTTATGCAGTGGAAAAATGAAATGGCAAGGAGGTCTATCCAAATTCAAAGGAGTGACAACAAGTCCATGCGACCATGAGCCTGTGTCCCTCCCATTCCAGAGCAAAGTTAAAATCTAGGTTAATGCAAATTTTAGGGTTTTAGAACAGTTTTATATTGCCCCCAAGGTCAACAAAAACCTAACCATTGAGTAACGACCACGTGCCATTGAAATTCTTTGTGAAAAATGGGTTTCGTATTATAGTTTGAAGACCTCTTGGAGTAGCCTGTACACATTAGCAATTTTATAAAGGAACTATGGTTATAACATTTCTTTTTATATATAACACTTAATATATTTAAACCCTAACGAGTACGAGTATTGTAGGAAGATAGAAACTATATAATAAGGTATTTATCCATGTTTTACAACCTTTGGAAATGTCCATGCTTATACTAGGGTTATATTTTTATCAACCATGGATTTGGGCAAGAACTTATGAAAGATAACCATTAACTTTGTTAGAATAATAAACATCATGCTATAATGAACTTTGGACTTTGTAAAGATACCTCGTAAAGAAACTTAGGGAAATTTTTTGGTTAAAACATCTATGTGTATAAGCTTGCAACAATAAATAGTTCCATAGCTTACTTTCTTAATATAAGTATTTCTAAACTTAGATTTGATATAGGGAAATAATAATGATTACACTTTATTTCCTTAAGAGATGAAGTCATGTGCAGACTAGGTTGAATAGATTTTATAGGGAAAATTCTTTCATTCTTCTCACAAAGTAGTGACACTAATATGTACCAATTTAATATTCATAATATCATATTTTTACTTGATGAATATCTAAGCAGTTAGAAGTCTATTTCTACATAATATTTAGGTCTTATGATTGAATATTATAGGACTATACATATATTTAGGCTTCCTAGTTTACATAGCATTGATTATTGTTGAAAATAATACCCTTGGAATTACCTTAGTATCAAGTAATAAGGTATTAAAGGAACCGATTTACGATTTACATTTCACTAAGATTAGATACATGACCTAACTGTTAATATCTAGATCAAAGTTAGATATTCAATTTTTATAGTTGAAGCAAGATGGAAGAACAACTGGTTTATGTCAATTTTCCTAAGCACCTATATTTACCAGAAAACTAATTAAAACATAAATGCACAGATCAATGATACCTCATCCATTTTGATAAAAGCTATAAGGAAAATAAAATTACTAGCATTATATTTTATGCTAGTTGAGATAATAATATTGATCCGAAAACTGGTTACAAATCGTCTTACCTGTATAAGACCTGTAAAATAAGCATCACTTCACTGCATTAGCTAAAAAGCTAAGTAAGCATCGAATCTCAACTGAAGTTCCTTCACAATTTTCACAAAACAGTAAAACAAGCATAGCACTTAAGAAATCAAATAGATGTTTCAATTCCTGTTGTTCCAAATCATAACCTGCTAAATCAAATTCTTAACAATGATTTATGAAAACCAACAATAAGTATGCAAAACTAAAGATTAACAAAAGAATCAGTTCTAGTTTAAACTTGTTTAGGTTAACCGTTAACAGTTAGATGTTCCTCAGTAGTGACGACTGCAAACATTTTATGTTATATGAAATTTTTTAATTTTTTATGAATTTTTGGAGCATTACATGTGGTATCAGAGCTCACGTTCAGACACTAGGCCTGAATGAGGCTCAACCTGCATAGATAAATAGTAGATTTAATGCATGCATACTGATTATTATTTTTTCTTTCGAAATGTTATTTCTAGAAAACCTTTCTGAGCTAAACTGCAGGTATGGAAAGACTAGAGGATTATGCAGATGAAGAATCCTCGTTTAATGAACGAAGTGATTCTAGAATAGAACCAGTTCAAGAAGAAATAACTAATAACTCTTCTGAATTATTACAAATGGTTAAAGAATTAAGAACTGAGATGGAAACAGTCAAAAAGGAAAATGAAAGAATTCTGAGAGCTCAAGAGGAGTTGAATCAAATCTTGATGGAAAAATTTCAGAATGAAGAAAAAGATAAACGAACAAGATCTACAGATATGTCATACCAACACAAAAGAAAAAAGTCTAAACAGTCTAAAATCAAAAGTAGTTCATCCTCTAAGATTTATGGCAATCCACATAGGAAGAATTATCAGTATACTAGTGATAGTAGCGAAGATAATCATCATTCAAGAAAAATAAAATTTAAGCCTTATGAAGAAATTTCAAGAGAATTTAGGAAAATAAAACCACCAACTTTCAATGGTGAAAATGAGAAGGGAGAAGAGGCTGAATCATGGTTGTCTGGGATGAAGAAGTATTTTCAAATCTACAATTACTCTAATCAGCTAAAGCAAGAATGGCCATTTACAACTTAACTGGGAAGGCAGAGATTTGGTGGCAGGACCTAAAACGAGTAAAAGGTATTAGGGAAAAGAACATTAACTGGAGTACCTTTAAGAAATATTTTAAAAAGAAGTTATTGTTAGAACAATACTATGAAGAGAGAGCTAAGGAATTTTATGAACTAAAGTTGGGAACAATGAACATGAAAGAATTAAACAGTAAATTTTTAAGTCTACTACGATACGTGCCTTACATTGTGGATGAGAAGCCTAAGGTACAATGGTTTCTAAGTTGTTTACCTTTTCCTATAAAAGATAGAATTGAATATGATAATCCAAAAACCTTAGAGGAGGCTATGCAAAAGGTGAATTTTTGCTATGAGCAGAACCGCAAAAAGGAAAGTATGTCAAACTGGAAGGCTAAAAGTTCTAATGATTTTGAACAGAAGAATAAATATTTCGTACCTCACTGCAGTTTTAGGAATAATAACACACGTAATTTTCCTAATAAAAATTTCCAAGGGAATAAAGGTAATTCATAGTTAAATCCAAATGGCCTTAGAAATAAAGAACCTGTTAATAATCACAGTAATTACACCAAGAATAATGAACGAAAAGAACCAGTAAAATGTTGGGAATGTAATGGTACTCATTATGCATCAGTTTTATCGGAAGAAGACTGTCAGCAACATACATACAGTGCAGGAGGAGATGACTGTTGGTGATATAGCAAGGAGAATGCCCAGGATCAACACAGCACTGGAAAATAGGCAGACGGATTATCAAACTTCCATGGTGGAAGTGGAAGGTAAGCTGAATCAAACACCTATATCTATTTTAATTGACCTAGGGGATAGCTTAAGTTATATTTCTCCTGATTTAGTAGAAAATGCAAGTTATCAGTAGAAAAATTTGCAAATTCATGGTTAGTTCAGCTAGCTACTGGCGCAAAAAGAAAAGTGATTTGTTTTGGCAAGGATTGTATTGTAAACATGGATTAGTTTGAAACCTATGTGAAGCTTAATGTACTTCCTTTAGGTTCTTATGATATGTTAATTGGTATGGACTGGTTAATAGGGTAGTTCTGAAATGTTTCGATAAAACTTTTACTTGCATAAATAATGAAGGAGAAACAATAAACATAAGAGGAATCCCTAGGAAAAAAACTATCAAACATATTTTTGCTTTGCAATTAAAGAGAGTTGTTTAGAAGGGTTGTAAATCCTTTGCTGTAACTGTAATTAATGAAGAACATACTAATAACGAAGATAAACTAAAACCGGAAGAAATTCCAATCCTGAGGGGGTATTCAAATGTATTTTCGGAAGAAATTCAGGGACTTCCTCCGAAGAGGGAGTTAGACTTCACTATTGAGTTGGTACCTGGTGTAGTGCCCATATCAAAAGCCCCTTATCAGATGAATATATTGGAATTAAATGAATTAAAACCAAATTTAAAAGAACTTATTGATAAGAATTATATTAGACCCAGTGTGTCTCCTTGGGGAGCACCTGTTATTTTCGTTAAAAAGAAGGACGGTACTCTACTCTACTGTCAACTTAATAAAATGACTATTAAAAATAGATATTCATTGCCCCATATAGATGATCTGTTTGATTAGCTACGTGGAGCAACTGTAATTTCGAAGATTAATTTACGATCTGGTTATCACCAGGTCCGAATCAAAGATGAAGACATCTTTAAGACAACTTTTAGGACTAGGTACAATCACTATGAGTTTGTTGTTATGCCATTTAGGCTTACTAATTCCCCAGTTGTCTTAATGTGCCTAATGAATAATGTATTGCATAAGTACCTTGATAAATTCATGGTAGTATTCATTGACGACATTCTAATTCATTCTAATTCTAAAGAAGAACATGAGGAGCACTTAAAAATTGTTTTACAGGAATTGCGAGGACATCAAATTTATGCAAAATTTAGTAAGTGTGATTTTTTTAAGGATAAAATACAGTACTTGGGCCATTTAGTAACTAAAGATGGGATCTCAGTTGATCCAAAAAAGATAAAAGCAATCGAAGAATGGCCAGTCCCAAAGGACGTAACTAACGTATGGTCATTCATGGGGATTACTGGCTATTATCGAAGATTCATTGAAGGGTTTTCAAGAATTGCAAATCCCATAACTTCTTTACAGAAAAAAGGGAAGAAGTTCGAGTGGAGTCAAAAGTGTGAAGAAAGTTTTAAAAAGTTAAAAACATTACTAACTATTGCACCAATCTTAAGAATTATTGATCCTAATAAAGACTTTATAGTATGTACTGTCGCATGCAACGATGGTCTAGGAGGAGTTTTAACTCAAGAAGGACACGTCATTTCATATGAGTCTAGGAAGCTTAAGATTCATGAGAAAAACTATGCAACCTACGATTTAGAGTTGGCTGCCGTCATACATGCCTTGAAGATGTGGCGCCATCACTTAATCGGAAGAAAGTTTATATTAATGACAGATAATAAAGGATTAAAATATTTATTGGATCAACCTAACTTAAACGCAAGGAAATCTAGGTGGCTAGCTTTCCTTAGCAAGTACGATTTTGAAATCCAACATATTAAAGGAAAAGAAAATAAGGTTGCTAATGCTCTAAGCAGAAATGAAAAACTAAATTTTGTAGCAGCAATCAACACCTATAAAACAAATTTAGAAGAACATCTAGAGGGAGTAAGATTGGATGAAAATTATCAGAAATTACAAGCAAAAGTAACAAGAAATTTAACTGAAAGTTTAAGTACAGGGTATAGTCTAAATGAAAAAGGATTATTACTATACAAATACAGACTACATATACCTAACGTACCCAAGATTGAGTTACTAATTTTAAATGAAATTCATAAGACTCCTTACTCAAGACATCCTGGTCATCAGAATACTATAATCATATATAAGGATTATTTTTGGCCAAACATGAAGAATGAATTGGAAGAATACATTGCCAAGTGTTTTGAATGTCAACAAGTTAAGACTGAACACCAGCATCCAGGCAGATTACTTCAGCAATTACCTATCCCTAGCTGGAAGTGGGAAATAATTAGTCTTGATTACAGGTCTACCCAGAAATCAAAATCTGAATGACTCGATAATGGTAGTGGTTGATAAACTTAGTAAAGAAGCTCATTTTATACCTATAAAAACTAATTACAAGGCTGCTAATATTGCTGATATATTCATGAAGCAAATATTTCATTTACATGGAATACCGAATGTTATAATTTCAGACAGAGACCCTAAGTTTACGAGCAATCTCTGGAAGTCTTTGTTTAAAGGACTGAATACTACTTTAAATTTTAGTACCTCTTTTCATCCCCAGATGGATGGATAGACTGAAAGAGTGAATCAAGTGTTGGAAGATATGCTGATAATGTATGTTAAGGAACAACCAGGTAAATGGGAAGATTACTTACACCTAGTAGAGTTAGCTTACAACAATCGCTACCAAACTTTAGCAAGATACAGTCCATTTGAAATTTTGTATGGCAGGAAGTGCAATACCCCCATCTCATGGAGTAATCCAGTGGATAGGTTAGTGTTAGGACCTGAACTACTAAAAGAGATGGAGTTAATTGTAAAATAGGTTCAAGGTAACTTGAAAGTTGCGAAAGACAGACAGAAAATTCAAGTAGATCTTAAATGAACTCAAAAAGAGTTCCAAGTGGGTGAACATGTCTTTATAAAGGTAAGGCCTAAAAAAAGTTCTTTGAGATTAGGAAGTTGTGCTAAGTTAGCACCTCGATATTGTGGACCTTTTGAGATACTATCCAGAATAGGACAGGTGGCATATCAATTGGCTTTGTCACCAAATTTGAAGGTTCATAATTTTTTTCAAATTTCTGTGTTAAAAAAAAATGTACATGATGCTACTCATGTTATAAAATGGAATGATGTGCAAGTGGAACCCAAAGGATATTTTCTGGTGGAACCAGATTGTATCCTCGAAAGGAGCGAGATATTGCTTCGGAATCGCACCACTCGTCAAGTGAAGGTGCAATGGAAGCACCTTAGTCCAAAAGAATCCACCTGGGAATTCGAGAGTCATATGCTGGCTGCATATCCAATTCTGTTCCAGGGTAATTCTAAGGACAAGGAACAAATAACATCGAGGACGATGTTATAATTTAAGGGGGTGTGTATGTCACATGCCCTAAATTCCAAAACATTTTATGTTTTAAGAAACATTAAGTTATATTTTATTATAAAGTTTGTAATTAATGACCAAGTGGGGTCAAGGATAATTGAATGTAATTGCTGAATATTTTATTAATTAATAAATGAAAGATGGGACAATAGCTTAAGGAAGCTATTAAATGAGTGTTTTACTGGTCACTTGGTGGAGTAGGCTAGGTTGAGAGTAGATTGACACTTGTAAACATCCTCAAACTACTTCTAGATGTTGCAGGAGGAAACTTCCCTATTTTTGTGGTCATGTTCCCCAAGGAAGTGGGACAAGAGCAGGTGGTTCATTAAGTGAAAATTGACCCAAAATACCTAGGCATGCTAATAAAACTTCCCATCGAAGACAATTAAGGCTGCTCATTCTGAGTGAATGAAGAGTACAAGAAAATTCGATGGAGGGGACTAGCTGAAGTTTGTTTTGAGTGAAAAGTGCCGAAAATATGAACTAGTGTAGCTATTCTAAGTTGAGTTCATACTACTACATGCATAATAGATTTACTCTTGAACACTCAGTAGAGTTGCAGAGGATTACTAAACTACATCTCTTACCCAGTAGTTCTACCAGGTGGACCAGGAGACAAGCTCAGGGGTCCTGAGATTTGCAGTTTAGCTTTCTCCAGGAGTTGGTTGGGAGGAATAGGTTACTTAAGTTGTTGTCACCTCTTCTACATTTCTAGGTTCTACATGATTTATCTAGTTTTCTAATTGCATATTTACATCTAGAAGAATTGAGTTTAAGCAATAATGTGTCATGCTTTTGTTCTGTAGTTGCTAGGTTAGTGAATGAAATATTTTACTGTGAAAAAGATAGTCAAATGTTGGACTAAGATATAGATTAGGGTAAATGATTAGAAGAATTTCCAGTTTTACTGATAGATAGAAAAATACCTAACTGTATTTTTCCACACCTTTTTAAAGGTAGCACTCTAGTACAATAGGTTAGATTAATTTCTGATAAGAATTGAAAGAATTATGCTTGAATGTGTTAATTTATCTTCTACATATTTCGTAAGAGTTAATCATAAGTATTTTATTCTTTTCTATACCAGATGTTTTACTTAGACAGAGTACAGTGTCATAGTATAAAAAAACCTGTATCTGGGGAAGATTTAAAAATACATATATATTTAGTTTGTGTATTAATTTACACAGTAGATAGATCATTTTGTATAAATCTATTATTATAGTAACCCAAAGGGCATTATAAAAACAAGAAAATAAATAAGCAGGGTTAACTTAAGAAACAGTAAAATAAGGATAGAAGTTTACTAAGATAACTTCATCATTAATCTAAGTAAGAAAAATGCAACCTGAATAACATTATCATCGAATATCAAACTCTATAATAAATTAAAAGTAATTAAGGTTTTAAAAATAAAACCTATTTTGAAGGAACTGTAAAACATAATTAACACTACCACCTCTTTTCCTAGCAGTGGGGTTATCCAATTCCATCCATAAACAAAATTAAAGCTTACATACTTCATTTATATAACCATAAGCATCGATTAGATGAATATATAAAATTTAATACATTATCCACAAGAAACAGTATTAAAACTATATGATAAATATAAAATAAGAGAAAATAAGTAAAAGACCTTTCAAATAATCTAACCAAGGAAATACAGTAAAGTAATAGGTTATTTATTCAACTTTTCTTCTATCTAATTGCTGAATAATTTCTAACTAACAATAAAAATCAAGTTCTATCATAGTAACCAACAATATAAACTTTTTATTTATCTTTTAATAAAAATCGAAACAAATACGAACAGAAACCATAATAAACTTCTTAAAACTGATCTTTAGCTATCTATTCATCAAAACAAATGTCTTTGCAGTAACAATAACTCTATTTAGGATAATTTAAACAGAATTGAAGAAAACCCAAAACCGATAAGAATCTCACAGCTGCCTTTATCTTCTTAAAACCACAGTAAATTTATATATTATCAAGCATATAAGTACAATATAGTAATATTCGAGATTTTTCAAATAGAAATAGCATCTAAACCCTAACCATTACTATAACCATATCAGTTAGGGCCTAATGGCCTTTTTACAACTTAGGACATGGCTTAAAATCCTGTACAGAATAACTCTACTGAAATCAAATCTACGGCCATGAAAGCCCCAAGTTTTCCAACATGAAACAACCACTAGGGCTTCAAAGTTTTCTTCACCACACATCATAGTCTCGGCCACAATGCAATCCAAAAAAAGAAACCACAATGTATCCACGACCGAGTAGAATCCAAAAGCCAAGTGATAGTATCACTATAACACCATACAACCAGTGCAGGAGAACCTCAGGCAAAATCGAGGCTTACCAGGATGGATGCGAAGCCTTGGAATTTATACGTGGAGTCTTTATGGTGTACTCTAGCACAGAGCACTCCCTTGAGAATCTGCACAAGTTTAATTAAAACAGTAAATGAGAAAATTTATACAAATGAAAAAGTGAATTAGCTTACGAACAATGGTGAATAGTATAAATTACAAAGAATTTGTTTACCTGAATTTTTTGACCTCAACCTTGAACTCGATAACAAGAAACGACCCTAGCCACCAAAAAATTCACGCCAAGCAGCAAAGGATGCACTGTCAAGAAACCCTAACAAAAAAGTCCAAATCAACACCGTGGTAAACCCAACACTGAACTCACACTACAGAGTTTTACTCATACACTGGTGCCGAAGGATAGCTCACGTAGAGGCCAAATAATGACAATGAAGACCACCTTCTTACATAGAAATGGTAACGATGACAGAGAACTCTCATATCGAATGAAAGGCAGTGTCCATATGCATCACTTATACAGTGGAAAAATGAAATGGCAAGGAGGTCTATCTAGATTCAAAGGATTGACAGTAAGGCCATGCAACCATGAGCCTGGGGTCCTCCCATTCGAGAGCAAGGTTAAAAGCTAGGTTAATGCAAATTTTAGAGCTTTACAACAGTTTTATATTGCCCACAAGGTCAACAAAAACCTAACCATCGAGTAACGACCACGTAGCATTGAAATTCTTTGTGAAAAGTGGGTTTCATATTATAGTTCGAAGACCTCTTGGAGCAACCTGCACACATTAACAATTTTATAAAGGAACTATGGTTATAACATTTCTTTTTATATATAACACTTAATATATTTAAACCCTAACGAGTACGAGTATTGTAGGAAGATAGAAACTATAATAAGGTATTTATCCATGTTTTACAACCTTTGGAAATAGTCCATGCTTATACTAGGGTTATATTTTTATCAACCATGGATTTGGGCAAGAACTTATGGAAGAAAACCATTAACCTTGTTAGAATAATAAACATCATGCTATAAAGAACTTTGGACTTTGTAAAGAGACCTCGTAAAGAAACTTAGGGCAATTTTTTGGTTAAAACACTATGTGTATAAGCTTGCAACAATAAATAGTTATATAGCTTACTTTCTTAATATAAGTATTTCTAAACTTAGATTTGATATAGGGAAATAATACTGATTACACTTCATTTCCTTAAGAGATGAAGTCATGTGCAGACTAGGTTGAATAGATTTTATAGGGAAAAATATTTCATTCTTCTCACAAAGTAGTGACACTAATATGTACCAATTTAATATTCATAATATCATATTTTTACTTATGAATATCTAAGCAGTTAGAAGTCTGTTTCTGCATAATATTTAGGTCTTATGATTGAATATTATAGGACTATACATATATTTAGTTTTCCTAGTTTACATAGCGTTGATTATTGTTGAAAATAATACCCTTGGAATTACCTTAGTAGCAAGTAATAAGGTATTAAAGGACATGTTTTACGATTTACATTTCACTAGGATTACATACATGACCTAACTGTTAATATCTAGATAAAAGTTAGATATTCAATTGTTATAGTTGAAGCAAGATGGAAGAACGATTGGTTTATGTCAATTTTCCTAAGCACCTATATTTACAAGAAAACTAATTAAAACATAAATGCACAGATCAACGATACCTCATCCATTTTGATAAAAGATGTAAGGAAAATAAAATTACTAGCATTATATTTTATGCTAGTTGAGATAATAATCTTGATCCGGAAACTAGTTACAAATCGTCTTACCTATAGAAGACCTGTAAAAGAAGCATCACTTCACTGCATTAGCTAAAAAGCTAAGTAAGCCTCGAATCTCAACTAAAGTGCATGTTGAGGCCTGGAAATTCGCAGGCGGCAATAGTAAGGGATTCTCCCCAATCAGCGTTCCCAACTAGCCCGCTGACCGTTTGGTATAGGGAATCCGTCCGGTTTACGGTCCGGCTACCGTAGGTCAAAGTAACAACAAGGGTTTACCGGTTGCGGCCCGGTCCATCGGAATTTGTATTTTGACTTAATGTATGCAATGCATGTGCCTATCTTAACTATGCAGAGTGATAAAGATGCCAGGAACTACACAATGTGCTGCGCAGGTTCTTACCTCTCGTCTTAGGTTCTCGAACATCTAAACCACAAGGAAGTAAAACAACTAACAATCTACACACCTAACTATCTATCCCCGGGGAGCCAGAAAACTATTATTAGTGAGTAATGCATCATCTCCATGTATAATAAACACATTACAGATAGCTGCTATTTATGTTTACACACATGAACCAGAATATCTTCTAACAATCAGATAGCTAACTGTTATATGTAACACAAGCATTACTCTGAATGAATTTTCCACAAAAATATATCAGAAACCATCCAACAAGACATAGGTCACAGAGTTAGAACGATCTCACGATTTATGGACATAAGCTGAAAAATAAAGTAGTTCATCTTTCTGCCATCCATCGCATAACATTTGGAAACTTCACAACTCTTTCTCCAATAGGCAAACTAAAATCTTTATTGCAAAAGGAAGTAGTTCTTCTTACAATAGGTCCTCCAGTATTACTGGGAGAAAAAGCCCCCTGTACTTGTCTATCTTCCCTAGTTTTATACAAAAAGCAAAATTGGTTGGGTTGCCCAAAGTGACCTTTGGGCTCCCCAACGCTTCAATTTCCTACAACCTTTTACAAATTATTAAATTATACAAAAGTTGATCGGTCCTTCTTATGAGGAGGGTCCCACTTGGTTCTCCAAGAACTTTCTCCACGCTGCTGCTTCAGCAGCGAGACTCTCAAACGAGTTGGGTTCCAGGAACTGAATGTTCAGCCCGAATTTTTCAGCTTGGTTCCGAATGGCCTCAATTCTGGCCGGGTTCAAACGTACCTGTTCCTCCAAGAGTTGTATACTAATGGCTGTGTGGCCTATTTCATTTCTGAGGATTTGTTCATCAATAGCTCTGATGCATTGCACTTTGGCTTCTTCATCTTGTTGCCTTTTCTGCAACATTTCCGCAAATGCATCATGAGTTGGGAACTCGTGTAGTCTCTGCTCAGCTTCTGCCTGACAACGGTTGTATGTGACCAGGGCTCTCCTGAAGAATTCTGCGCATGCTCCCTTTGTTTTCTTGACATTCTTCTGGAAGTCTTCTGCAGTGTTGACGGCGAATTCTATCAGGTCATGGTCCCGTTTCAAAGCTTGTTTATCCTTGACTACTAGCTCAACTGGGACTTCCTTGTCATCCTCCACCCTGGTTATCCTTGAAGTCAGTACTTCAAGGATGTCTTACGACCTATCCACAAAATAAGAAGCAGTGTCTAAGATTTCATCCAGTCTGCCATCAATCTGGAGGACCTGACATCTTTCCTCTTCTAGAGCAGTTTGAAGGTACAGCACCTTAGCTTTCTAAGCCAAGATGTGTTCTTTAACCGGCTGCAGATCGACCTGCTGTGCCTTTGATGCTTCCAGCTGCTTTTCCAGTTCCTTAACGTGCAAGGTATTGGATACATATATGATATTTCGCTGCTTTGTCAGGTCATCTATCTTCACCCTCAGCTGCTCCTTTTCATCCTTTAACTCTTGAATTTCCTGTTGTGCTTTTCCCAGGGCTTCTTGTGTTGTTTCTTTCACCTATGCTTCTTGCTGAATGGCATGGATTTCACCCTTCGTGGCCTCCATTTCTTTAAGCACATGCTCATATTTTCTTTTCAGTCTATTGCCTTCCTCTCTTTCCCTTCTCAGGGTGTCTTTAAGATGAGAGGAGGTCTTCTTGGATGATTCTATCTCAATCATCCTTTGGTCTATGTTATCCTCCGTAGCGTGTATTGCTGCCTTCCCAGCCCTTATGACAAACCTTGGATCTTTATCTGTCCCGACCATCACAGCTTTCTCTGTTATCATTGTACTGGTCATTTCTTCTGCCTCTATCTTTCTCTCAGTTCTCCTCATAATCCTTTTGGTAGCCCTGTCATAGTATATTGTGCTAAAATCAGGGACTTCTTCCCCCTTTTTCTGTGCGAAGGGTACTAACTGCAGCATGGGGGTTGTAGGAGTGATAGTAGTGGGTATTTGAGGGGTTTGTACCCCAAGGATTTCCTCACCCTGGCTCTGCTCTGTTTGTGATTCAGCAGCCTGTTGTTGTGTCAACTCTGTCTTCTCTGCTTCCTGTTTTCGAAGCTCTTTGTCCAGCTTTCTCTGGGCTTCCTCAGCTGCTTGCTTAGCAGCTTCCTCTGCTTCTCTGGCTATTTCCTTTACTTGCTCAGCTGCATCCTGGGCAGCTTTCCTCTTTTCTTCTTCTCCTTTCTGGAGCCATTCTGCAGCCTCCTCTTCTAGCTTCTGGGCCTCTTCTCTTATCCTTAGGGCTGCTTCTTCAGCATTAGCCTGCTCAGCCTTCTCTTGTTCAGATCCTTTTCCACCCTTGGTGGAGCTCTTCGGTTTGAACCTCTTACTGAGTGCTGTCATGTTCGGGGCTCTTCTGAAAACGGATTCATCATTGTCGAAATGATGGGTGTATTCATAAAACACCTTGTGCTTT
>LPNX010948493.1:241979-252662 GCA_001517045.1 Pseudotsuga menziesii
CAAGGTAGTTTTCTGTGATTGATCCATAGCTCTAGAAAATCTGTCCCGGCTGTCAGTAGAAGGCTCCCAGTCTTTGATGTCGAACCTGCAAAACAATTTTTGAAGGAGAGAAACAACCTACAATGGCTCTGATACCATGTGTAAATTAAGGCCAGCAATAGATTAATTTTACTCACAACAATTATCAATTGATCATGCAAAATTGCTCACAAAAGAGACTGAATATGGAGCTGTAACACTAAATTATATTAACTGAGTGTACAATAGCCAACCCTGTAATAACATAGGCTGCTGAATAAATAGAATAAATCAAGGAATTGAATGCATGAGGAGGCATCCAAATCTAGCATAAAGTAGGCTTACCAAAAATAAGCAAATCCCCCATAGGTGTAAAAAGATGATCCCAAATCTGTCATGGAGATCACGAATTGGAAAAAATGCATAGGTAAGCTAAATAGTGGTGGAATGGCATCTCATACATGCTTTTGCATGGAGGAAAGGGAGGAGTATGTGTAGGACAAAAAACAAGTTCACCTCACCTAGTCTAGCTTTCCCATTTGCCTTAAAACACTGAAAAAGCAGGCAATAAAGCAGAAAAAGAAGATAGGTGCCTAGGAGGCTAGGAATAAAGCAGAATTGATTCCTTTAGCTCTCCCATGCGCTACATGAGTCAAATGTGGCAAGTTTGACCTCTATGGATAGGCAAATAGCAACTTGCAAAAGGTGGGACACATGAACTAGGCAAATAAGACAAAAATAAATGAATTAATGTCTAAGTGGGTAAACTATGGGTTGATTATTCTAACATAATAGACTGCCAATAATTGACCTATACATAGTATGATCTACTTCTAAATATCCATCATCCTTTTTCAATTTACAACCTATGCCCATAGGAGTACTAACAGGTTTGGATTCTTCCATTTTGAATTTTTTCAACATTTCTTTGATATACTTTATTTGAGAGATGAAGGTCCCTCTTTTTGATTGAGATACTTGTAGGCCTATAAAGAATGTTAATTCTCCTAACATTGACATCTCAAATTCTTTCTTCATTTCTGAAGTAAAGTTTACACTTAGAATTTATAGGTCACTTCCAAAAATGATATCATCTGCGTAGACTACAATAATGATCATATTTTTGTTTTCAAATTTTATCTATAGATTATTGTCAGTGGCCCCCTTATATATGCTTGTTTATTTAAATAATTGACAAGTCTTGAGAACCATGCTCTTGGAGCTTGTTTAAGACCATAGAGTTCCTTCTTAAGTTTGTAAACATGATTTCGATTTTCTGATAAGAGAAAACCTTGAGGCTTCTCAACATAGACTTCTTATTCAAGTTCTCCATTAAGAAAATAAGGTATTACATCCATATGATATACTTTGAAGTTCTTGTAACATGAAAATGCCAAGAACATTCTGATTGCTTCAAGTCTTGCTATAGGTGCAAAGGTTTCTTCAAAATCAATACCTTCCACTTCAGCAAATCCTTCACATACTAACCTTGCTTGGTTTCTTATCACTTTTCCATTCTCATTTAACTTGTTTTTGAAGACCCACTTGGTTTCGAGAATATTCTTGTTTTCAAGTCTTGGAACTAGTTCCCAAGTTTGGTTTTTCTCAATTTGATCCAAATCTTCGTTCATGGATTTTATCCAATCATAATTTTTGTTGGATTTTGCAAAACTCTTAGGTTCCACTACTGATAGTAATGCTTGTTCATTGAGTAGTAGTTTCCTTCTTGTACTAAATCCAACATCTTTGTCACCTATGATTTGTGTCTCAAGATGATCCTTTTGTATTCTCCTAGATGGAACTTTTGTATCAAATATTGGAGAGTCTTCACCTCCACTTTCCTATGAGTCTTCTTTTTCTGCTCTTTCTTCTTCTTCTTCAATAGAATCATCCTCTTGTGAACTTTCTTTTGTTTGTTTATCATTTATTTCTTCATCATCAATTTATTCAACATCCTCACTTACTTGGATTTTTATTCTTGACTTAGTATCATCAACTATTACATTTGCACTCTCTATAATCTTGTGTGACTTTAGATTGTAAAATATGTATGCCCTTTTTGTGGAATAATATCCAAGAAATATGCCTTCATCCATTCTAGAATCAAAATTTCCTAGATTATCACTTCTCTTTTTATGTAACATTTACTTCCAAAAACTCTAAAATATTTAACTGAAGCTAGTCTTCCAAACCGTTGCTCCTAAGGAGTCTTATTACTATTTACTTTGAGTTGTCCTATGTCTTCTATATAGACAAATTAATATACCGCTTCTCTCCAATATCCATCAAGAATTTTTGCTTCATTAAGCATAAGTCTATTTTCTTTGTGAACTGTCATGTTCTTTCTCTCAACTACTACATTTTGTTGAGGTGTTTTTGCTGTTGAAAACTACCTCTTGATTCCATGAATTTCACAAAACTCATTGAATTCATTTGAGGTGAACTCTCCACCATTATATGATCTTATACATTTAATCTTTCTATTTGCTTGATTCTCAACAAGTGCTTTGAAGGCTTTAAATTTCTTAAAGGCTTCTGATTTTTCTTTAAGAAATGTCACCCAAGTCATCCTTGTATAATCATTGATTAATAACATAAAGTAATATTCACCTTGAAAGATTTTAGTGCGTGTTGGTCCACAAAGATCATTGTGAGTTATTTCTAATGGCGAAGACGTTGTATGTTCTTTGATTTTGAAGTTTGTTCTCATTTGTTTCCCATGAATATGGTGTCTACAAACATGATTTGGTGTTTTTATAATCTTTGGAAGATTTCTTACAACTCCCTTCTAACTAATTTTTACAAGATTTTCAAAGTTTAGGTGCCCCATCCTTCTATGCAATAGCAAACTTTAATCAATTTGGCTCATATAATAGTGTTCTTCATTTTCTAGAATATAAACATTGCTTGGAGTTCTCATAGCAATTCCAACAAGTTTTCTTGTATCTTTTCTTCTAATTTCACACTTCTTGGAATTAAATATACATATGTGTCCTTGATCACATGTTTCGATTGCACTCAAAATATTAGGTTTTCATTTCTCTACAAGAATAACATTTTCAACTTTCATCTTGTCTCTAATAGCCACCCTACCCTTCCCAATTATTTTAGAGGATGGATTATCTCCAAAGGTGATTTTTCCTCTTTGCTTCCTTTTTAGGGTTAGGAACTTAGTTGGGTCACCTGTCATGTGTTTTGAGCATCCACTCTCCATATGCCATAGATTTTGTTTTTTTTTGTAGCACATAGAGTTAATGAACATTACACATCATCCTTCTTCTCCCAAGCTACGCTTTCTTCTTTGCCTTGATATTTTGAGGCATCATCCATAGGAATTACTAGTTTACACTTTCTAACAATGTGTCCCTGATTATCACATTTGTAGGATTCTGTACTATAACTCTGTAGAGGATGAAAAGAATTGTAGCTTCTTACTTTCGGATTGTTTCTAGTGATATTTTTCTTATAGACAGAAGTATGTTATGTAATCTCTTTTTCCACAAAAGTCTTTAGTTTACAATTACTGGCCATATGTCCAAAATTGTTACAGGTGTAACAATTTCCTAAAAATAGTTGTTGATTTTTACTTGTCACTGGTCTTTTATGCATCATATCTGTTCTTTGTAAGGGAGAAGAATATTTCTTACTTTCTTCCCTTTTAATTTGGCTCGTGAGTACAACATCATAGCCTCTTTTATTTCCATCTTGATTTGTACAAGAAGAATATCTTGGTTTCTTTTTGAAAGTGCATAATGTCTTCTTCAAGCCTTTCATATTCTTGTAATATCTTTTGAGTTATTCTTCTAGATTTTTTTTAGCACTTTCAACTTCTAGAACCTTATTTTTTAAGTCAACAATCATTATTTCTGCATCATTGTTTTTCTCTTCAAATTCTATCATGTGAATTTTTTATTTTTTGTATATCCTTTTGTATTTCTCTAATTATTCATGAGAATTTATAAGTTCTGCTTCAAGATCTACCACATATTCTATTCTTTAGGGAGTTCTCTTTCAAAACCCATGAATAGGACTTCATCATATTCACTGTCTTCTTTGGAATAGAGGTTTTTCTTCTTTTTGTGAAACTTCTTCTTGTATATGTTCTTATTCTTTTGATCTTTCTTATGACATCAAGGTTCTTCATCATCACAATCCTCTTCTTTTTGGTAAGGACACTTTTTGGAAAAATGTCCAATCCTTCCATAGTTAAAACATTTCAAGGGTAGCTTACCTTTGTACTTGTCAGTGCCTCTCTCAAGTTTCTTGATAAAGAGAGCTTCCTCGTCATATAGGTCCCTAGATTGGATCTTGGATACACCTTTAAAGGTTTCTTCCTTCTTTGATGATTCATTTTGTCCTATTCTCATCTCATTGGCAATAAATATCACATGTAGTTCATCTATTGTTATAAGTTTAATATCATCTCATTCTTCTAAAGAGGATACCTTTGAGTCACTTCATTGGAAGGGTTCTCAGTACCTTGTTGACTACGTATTTCCTTTTTTATTTCTCCTCCAATGGCTTTAATGACATTAACAATTTCATCTACTCTTAGAATATATTCTGCAATATTTTCTTCCTCTTTCCTTTTTAGGTTTTCAAACTGTCCTTTGTAGGTCTAAAGTTTGGATTCCTTGACTTTGGGTGCTCCTTCATAGACACATTTTAGATTTTCCCAAGTATGTTTGGATTTTTTGCATTACATTACTTTTAAAAATACTAAATGTGTTAACCCACTCAAAATTGTATTAATATCTTTTACATTGGACTCATATTGGCTTAGTTCTCCTTCGTCTACAGGTACGTCTTTTGGTACTTCATATTCTATTTCAACAGGCCTCCAAACTTTGTATCCAAGAGACATTAGATGGCACTTCATTCTTACACTACAGTATGCATAATTATCTCCATTAAATAAAGGAGACATGTTGGTGGCTAACCCTTGTTGATCCATAGTGTTTTTTAATAGGATCTTCCTTCCAGTTATTAAGTTGTAGTGAAGGATCCCACTTTGATACCAATTGTTGGAATATTGTACAATACTGAGAGGGGGAGTGAACCAGTATTGATAACTTTTAACAATTTGAACCACTTTTAATTTATTCATTAACACACATGATTGATAAGAACACAAAGAACACAAATTTATCATGGAATCCCAATTGGGTAAACCACCAATACTTCCTATTAGTGCAAAATTATATTTTTGCAATGCCCCTAAAAATATTAAAATTAAATTAAATTGCAGGCTAATAAAATACTACAATTCAAGGACATTGTATAAACTTCTACGGAATAAAACTTGGTTGAATACTGAACCTAAGTGTCATAAGTTGTTAGAATTTCATCATTAAGCTAACATTATATTATGATCTTTAACTGAGAGAATAACAAGCACAACAATCAAACACAAGAGACAATGAAAACAGTGTTTATCCTCGGGGAAACCATAAATAGTGAAAACCCCACAACTTCCTCATAGATAGAATCAACACCAAAATTAGAACCCAAAACAGTAAGTGATCTCTCGACATCAGTAACCTTCTTTCTATTTAGCCCCAGTGTCTTCTCCTTCCTCAACTATGCGCTACACTTGAGTGTGTATGAGTTGTGTGATAAATAGAGAGTCTATCTCTCTATTTATACTAATCCCGACATGAATAAAACCCTACTAGGGCCAAACTCACTAGGAGAGTCTAATAACCCTAGTGCCTCAGAACTGTAGGGACTTTAACCCTTAGACAATAGGAGGGTTACCCACAATGACTTGACATGACATGTTTACATTATAGACTTTCCCAATAGGTACATCAGGGTATGACATAACTCAAGCACATCCCGGAATAAAAATTAGGCTACAATATATAAAAAGCACAAGTGAAATACATTCCGAAGTTACATATACATCAACACTCCCTCTTAACTAGGAAGGTATTCTTTCGACACAATTTTCAGCACAAGTCTTCTTCTCTGTATCTTTTGTATCATCATCGAGTCCTCGTCATCTTCAAGTCTTCTTCATCTTCAAGTCATCTTCATCTTCAAGTCATCGAATCTAGATCATCAGTTGATCTGGATCATCACTGGATCTGGATCATAACTCGATCTGGATCATCACTAGATCTGGATCATCACTGCTGGATCATCATCACTAGATCTGGATCATCATCACTCGATCTAGATCATCACTGGGTCATCATCACGGGTGCTATCTCTTGATTCTTCTCGCCATAGGAATCTATACAGAGCCAGTCCTTTTTCATACTGGATGTATCATCATAGAGCTAGTCCTTTTTCATACTAGATGTGGCATCACAGAGATAGTCCTTTTTCATACTAGATGTTGCATCACAGAGATGGTCCTTTTTCATACCAGATGTGGAACCTACTCAGAGCTAGTCCTTTTTCATACTAGATGAGTCTTCATAGAGCTGGTCCTTTTTCATACTAGATGTGGCATCACAGATCTGGTCCTTTTTCATAACAGATGTGGGACCTACTCAGAGCTAGTCCTTTTTCATACTAGATGAGTCTTCACAGAGCTAGTCCTTTTTCATACTAGATGTGGCATCACAGAGCTGGTCCTTTTTCATACCAGATGTGGAACCTACTCAGAGCTAGTCTTTTTTTCATAATAAATGAGTCTTTACAGAGCTAGTCCCTTTTCATACTAGATGTGGCATCATAGAGCTGGTCCTTTTTCATACCAGATGTGGAACCTACTCAGAGTTAGTCCTTTTTCATAATAGATGAGTCTTCACAGAGTTAGTCCTTTTTCATACTAGATGTGGCATCACAGAGCTGGTCCTTTTTCATACCAAATGTGGGACCTACTCAGAGCTAGTCCTTTTTCATACTAGATGAGTCTTCACAGAGATAGTCCTTTTTCATACTAGATGTGGCATCATAGAGATGGTCCTTTTTCATACCAGATGTGGGACCTACTCAGAGCTAGTCCTTTTTCATACTAGATGAGTCTTCACAGAGCCAACCCTTTTTCATGCTGGATGTGGTATCATCACATACACCTGATAATGGAAGGAACCAATCCTCTCACCATGTCACAGCTCTTACATCTGGCCATGGAAGGAACCAATCCTATCACCATGTCAGAAGGGCACAACACTTATATCTGACTATGGAAGGAACCAATCCTCTCACCGTGTCATAATGGCTCAGCACGAACACATCACTTCCTCTTGGGAGGAATCTTGATCTAGAGAACACCAAGATTCTCCCTGAAGTACTCAAATTTCACCCTAGACAATGGCTTAGTCAACACATCAGCTATTTGTTCGTCCGTTGCAACATACTGGAGTTTCACTGCTCCTCTCTGCACCATATCCCTGATATAGTGATACTTGATCTCGATATGCTTCGACTTGTCATGGAATACTGGATTCTCTGACAACTTTACACAACTCTGGTTGTCATAGTATATACAAGTAGCATCTAATTGGAGATCAAATAAATCAGACAGTAGCTTCCTCAGCCATACTGCCTCACAACTAGTTGAACAAGCTGCAACATACTCTGCTTTAGCTGTACTTAGTGCCACACAGGATTGCTTCTTACTAAATCACGAGATCACTCCTGATCCTATACTAAAGCAACACCCTGAAGTGCTCTTCCTATTGATGGCATTGCCTGCCCAATTTGAATCAACATAACCCTCCAGGTTAATCCTTTGATCAGTCTTATGCTTGAGCCCATAATCAATCATACCTTTCAGGTACCTCAAAATATGCTTTGCAGCAATCAAGTGAACATGTCTCGGATCTGTCAAGTATTGGCTCAAGGTGTTCACAGCAAAGAAACTATCTGGTCTCGTGTTCATCAGGTACATCAAGGACCCAATCATCTAACGATACATCGTGGCATCAATTGTCTCTGATGAAGCATCACTCAATAGCTTCAGGTTTGATGCCATAGGTGTGGTTAATGCCTTGCAGTACATCATCCCAAATCTCTTCAAGATCTCTACTGCATACTTCCCTTGTCCAAGGAAGATTCCATCTGTAGTCTGCCACACCTCCATACCTAGAAAATAATGCATCATACCCAAGTCCTTCATTTTGAACTTGGCAGCAAGCTTTCTCTTCGTATCAAAAATCAACCCATCCATACCTGTCACAAAAAGATCATCTACATATAGTAGAAGAATCACTGGGTTTCCATCTTGAACCTTGTAGTAAAGGTTGGAATCTGCTTTACTCTTGGTAAATCCCAAACTGGATAGAAAGCTGTCAATTCTGCTGTACCATGTCCTGGGTGCCTATTTCAAACCATACAGGGATTTCTTCAATTTACACACATGAGACTCCCTGTCATGAGTCTCAAAACTGAGTGCCTGCTCCACATACACTTCCTCTTCTACTACAACATTCAAGAAAGCAGTCTTGACATCCATTTGGTGTATCTTCCATTTCATCATTGCAGCCAGAGCAAGTACCGATCTGATGGAAGTGTATCTGGCTACAAGTGAAAAGGTTTCTTCACAGTCTATTCCTTCTTTTTGTGAGAAACCACGAGCAACAAATCTTGCTTTATATTTCTCTATGCTACTGTCTGCAGCATGCTTGATCTTGTAGATCCATTTGGAAGTTACAACTGACTTCCCTTCTAGTCTTGAGACAACATCCCAAACATCATTCTTCATGATCGATTGATACTCTTCGATCATCACATCCTTCCATTCTTTCCATTCTTCCACTTCTTCATATTTGGAAGGTTCTTTATCAACAAAATCACATAGTAAAGCTACATAACTGGAACAGGATCTGGTCCTCTTTCTTTCTCTAAGATTCTCTTCTAGAACCCCATATCTTTTCGTACCTTGGATAATCTCTTGTACCCAATGTTAACACCCAAAAATGGTTAACTACCTCATCTACCCCATTACATGGCTCATTTGTCCACTTTCCTACCATATCTCCATCAAAAACCCATAAAACCATCTAAAAGGTCACCAAAAAGCTTAAAATGCCGCCAAAAGGCTATAAAATCCTTTTTTCCTCCAAAAATATCCAAAAAGGAATAAAAAATATAAAATAATGAGAAAAAAGAAGAAACCCTAATAGATGAAACCCTAAAACAGCTAAAACCCTAAAAAGCTTACTTAAACCACATGGTTTTATAAATAAGTGATGGAGACCCATTATTCCACATCCATTATCATAAGCATCCTGCCTCTGCCGAAATTATTCTTGAAACCCTAGCTTATCATTAAGCTACTTTCACCATTGAGAACTCTTTTTGGCCCATTTCCACCACCGGAGAAGGAGAAGAAGCAGCTTGGAGCTCGAAGCCACCGACATCGGACCAGCGCAACGGACTCCATCAACCTCCTCATTGGAGGTAACACCAATAAAGATCATTATTCATTTCTTTACTGTTTTTGTTTCATGTTATCTACTTTCTACTGCTTTAGCTTCAAGAACGTATTTAGATTAGTTTTTGCTTCAGTTTATCATTATTTAATTCATATATCATTGAACTGCTACTAAGGAATCCAGATTCCTTAGTAGGTGCTCATTAGCACAAGCTAGGGTGAAAACCCTAGCTACAGTTTTGGCGACTCCACTGGCTTTTTTAAGTTAATTTTTCCGTACTGTACTTTCGGCTGTCGTTTTCGGCCGCCGGAAACCACACTTTTTTCTACCGCAGTCGCGGCCCGACCACGCATTCCAGGCCCTAACCTGCGACCATCCCATCGCTGTCGGCCATTCTCCTGCGTCCTGGACGCGTCTTTGAACTTTCCCAGTTGTGCCCCGACCGCGGTTTTTCAGCCCACAGTCACGATCCGACCGCGCCTATTCATTACACAGTCACGCTCCGACCGCCGCTGTCAGCCAGAACCCCGCAACCCAGACCGCCCCTGTTTCCTTTAAACCCGCGATCTGCGCGCGACTGTTGCCTTCAAACCCGCGGTCCGACCGCGCGAGTCCGCCCCATACCCGCGGTCCGCGAACTGTTTTTGGCCTTTGTTTCCGCGCCGAACCCCAGCCACTTTGCCTCCATTTTTCCTGCACTTGCACAGCCACCTGTTCCACTTGCATCCCTACATCCATTTCTGTCCCTTGTTTACAGAATTGTTTAGAAAATTTTTAGCATTATTTATTTCAAAAAAAAAAAAAAAAAAAAATCGCATGGTAAATTTTTTTTAAAGTTTTTCATACATTATTATTGTTATTGAGTAACTATTTTGGATTCATAACCTCACATGCACACAATCTATCCCCTAATTCAAGTGAGAACTAAAATCTACTTAACTCAACCAACACTATAACCTCATTTGAGGAACACAAAAGAATCTTGTAGTTAGGTAGGATCGGGGGGATAGGCTTCCAATAACACCCCTCGGTCATTTTCACGTGAGACATAGTTGTTGTCCTTTAGGGAACCAAAATCCCTTAGTATTTTTTGACACGGTCACAACCGATTTATCAGAGGGCCTCTCCCTTAGGAGGGTTGAAGTCGTGAGATTGGTTCCGGAAGTCTGAGTGGAATACCGAAATCCATTCAGTAACTGAAGGGCTACCTTTCGCAGTTCTCGGAATATCCCTTTATAGGGAATATTGCGGTTAAAGGACCAAGCGGCAGATTTAGCTTTCTGGACGTGTCATGAACGGGGTATCTTAGTTGCCATACTTCTAGGTTTGCGTA
>LPNX010948493.1:260129-320324 GCA_001517045.1 Pseudotsuga menziesii
CAGCCTCTGAATCCTCCTCCTGCTCCTCCTCCGACGAGTCCTCATCTCGCCTGGGCCTCGGTGCCCGTGCTCGTGCCCTCTCCGCCAAGAGAGCCACTCGGAGCGCTATCCCTCTGAAATCCCGAGGCGCCCGCCTACAATCCCGAATCACATCTCGAGGAAGGTCCTCCCATCCCGCATCATTCACTCCTGTCATCCTGCAAAGGTTTCGTTATTTTGCCACCATCCATCCACCCTGCAAGGAGGCCCACCAGTGTTCCCCCCCACCATCAGGTCTGATCATCATACATGTTCCTTAATTGAACACTTCCTCCTTGCCTGACCATTCCAAATACAGAGTCTTCTTATTTGCTTTCAGACTCCTTAAAATTAAAAGCAATCACGGGAATGAACTGTCATGGGCTCGAAAAATCCACATGACGGTACCATTTCATTACTACAGAGTCTTCTTATTTGCTTTCAGACTCCTTAAAATTGAAAGCAATCACGAGCATGAACTGTCATGGGCTCGCAAAATCCACATGACAGTGCTATTTCATTCCATCAGAGTCTTCTTATTTTCTTTCAGACTCCTTAAAATTGAAAGCAACCACGAGCATGAACTGTCATGGGATCGCAAAATCCACATGACAGTACCATTCCATCACTATAGAGTCTTCTTATTTGCTTTCAGACTCCTTAAAATTGAAAGCAACCACGAGCATGAACTGTCCTGGGCTCGTAAAATCCACCGGACAGTACTATTTTATATCCACACTTATTCAAGTTCCCTAACCCATGAAGCACTCCCCCCGTGCCTCTTGGCGCTATGATCGATCATCTCGGCAGCACCCCCACTCAGGTCACCTTTGTTCAGAGTATTCTGCAGTCTCCTACCATTTTACCACAGCTTGAGTCTCCCTCAGCCCATTCACCCTCAGATGCTATACCGATATGATTCCTTTACCACCAGTCAGTTTTAGATGCTGCCCAATCATCCTCGCCATCATACTCTGAACAAAGGAAGTTTGAGTTCATCCCCTCTGCTTGCCCAGTTTTTTCCCCCAGTTTATCACCCCTTCCACCAGTATTATCTTAGTTCGGTTCTTCACCTCGTGCTCCTGTCAAGGAAACATCATTGCCTTGATAGTTGCAGGTCTCCCTCTGTCGACGACAACCCCTCTATTCCAGAGGATAGACCTAGAGGTCCCTGCGTCTTGGACTCATCACCATCTGTGGTGAGTGCCTACGGACCATCTTGGGAGGAGTCATCATTGCCTCTCCAGATTGCTGTTTCTCACATGCTCGACGTCAGCACCCTAATCGCATCGTTTAGAATCGCACAGGGTTTATATCACTTCCGTTGTTTGTCGAAGACCCCAGATTTCCCCTGACTCGAGCACATTGGTGAGTCACTTCAGAACGCCTAGTTATATGTTCCCATGGATATCCGAGCTGCGTTGGCGATTGTATTCAGAAGCCATCCAGTTCCATGCTTCCTCGAGTACCCAGTTCAGTTCCAGCTCAGTGTACCATTGCACGTATGACCGTTGTCACTTTGATCCCGTAGCTCATCAGTTACTTCGGAACCACATTTAGTAGCACTACTATCATTCCAGTGCATCAGTTGTGCAGCTCAAACATGGTCAGCCCAGCAGTATGTTCCAGATTTGTGTCCCCTTTGGACTCTCATGATATACACAGTTATGTTTATGTATCTTGATACGAGCATGGGAATGCCCGCCTCGTCCATATATTGAGATTTTTCCTCACCCAGTATTTGAGGATCATTTATATTGCTATGTTATATTCTGATACGAGCATGGGAATGCCCGCCTCGTCCATATTATCAGATGATCCCTCATCCATTTTTGAGGTTATGTACTTTTCAGTCCTCGCAGGTGGTTCGAGATCGGTGTCCCGGACTTCAGTTGCTTCCTTCTCGTCTCCACACCCCAAGACAAACCAAATATGACTCATGATGTCCATCAGCCATACGATGAGCTCCTGCCCTCACACATCAGGGGGCAATCTGTTAACACCCAAAAATGGTTAACTACCTCATCTACCCCATTACATGGCTCATTTGTCCACTTTCCTACCATATCTCCATCAAAAACCCATAAAACCATCTAAAAGGTCACCAAAAAGCTTAAAATGCCGCCAAAAGGATATAAAATCCTTTTTTCCTCCAAAAATATCCAAAAAGGAATAAAAAATATAAAATAATGAGAAAAAAAGAAGAAACCCTAATAGCTAAAACCCTAAAACAGCTAAAACCCTAAAAAGCTGACTTAAACCACATGGTTTTATAAATAAGTGATGGAGACCCATTATTCCACATCCATTATCATAAGCATCCTGCCTCTGCCGAAATTATTCTTGAAACCCTAGCTTATCATTAAGCTACTTTCACCATTGAGAACTCTTTTTGGCCCATTTCCACCACCGGAGAAGGAGAAGAAGCAGCTTGGAGCTCAAAGCCACCGACATCGGACCAGCGCAACGGACTCCATCAACCTCCTCATTGGAGGTAACATCAATAAAGATCATTATTCATTTCTTTACCGTTTCTGCTTTATATTATTTACTTTTCACCGTATGGTTTCATGTTATTTACTTTTTACTATTTTAGCTTCAAGAACGTATTTAGATTGGTTTTTGCTTCAGTTTATCATTATTTAATTCATATATCATTGAACTGCTACTAAGGAATCCATATTCCTTAGTAGGTGCTCATTAGCACAAGCTAGGGTGAAAACCCTAGCTACACCCAAGCAAGTTTCCTCTTGTGAGGATTCTTCTCCTATGGTGGATCTATAGGTCTTTGTGGTTCTTCAAATTCTCGATCTTCTTCTTGAGTTTCCTCGTTCATGATTGTATCATGAATTCTGGGAGCTTTTGCTTCTTCAAGTTCTTCAGCAGGTTTCTTTCTGGATTTGATGTAGGCTAAATCTTCGTCAAATGTTACATCCTTGCTGATGTCAATCTTCTTGAACCCTGGGAACTATATTCTGTAAGCCTTGGAGCTTTCAGAGTATCCCAAAAATATACCTTTCTTTGCTGAAGGATCTAATTTTGTTCTCTTATCTTTTGGAATGTGTATGTACACAGGACAACTGAATATTCTGAGATGGTTGACTTCTGGTTTCTTTCCAAAGAAGACTTATTCAGGAGTCTTGTTCTTGAGTATTTTGTGTGGAGTACGATTCTGTACATACACTATTGTTCTGGATGCTTTTGCCCAAAGATGCATAGGAATATCTTGATCATGAAGCATAGCTCTTGCAGCTTCCATGATGGTTCTATTCTTCCTTTCTACAATTCCATTTTGTTGTGGATTATAAAGGGTGGACAACTCCCTCTTAATCCCTGAGTCTTTACATAGTTCTTTGAACTAATTTGAAGTGAATTATCTGCCATTGTCTGATCGAAAAGTCTTGATATTTTTTTCACTGTGGTTCTCGATCAAGGATTTGAATTCCTTGAACTTGCTGAACACTTCATCTTTATTCTTCATGAAGTGAATCCATGTCTTCCTAGAAAAGTCATCAATAAAAGAAACATAGTACACATACCCGCTTAGTGAGCTTGATGACATTGGTATGCATACATCGGAGTGGATGATTTCCAAGATTCCTTTTGCTTTGCTCTCGCTACTTGGAAATGTCTTCTTTGTGTTCTTTCCTTTCGCACATCCTTTGCAGACCCCTTCATGTTTTGCTTGTATTTTTGGAAGACATTCAACATATTTGCTTGCAAGTGGTAGTGCTCTGTAATGCACATGTGCAAGCCTTCTATGCCAAAGTTCATTTGATTCTACTGTGTCATGAACCAAAGCTTGATCTGGTTGGCGCTTCAACTTGTATAGACCTCCTTCTTGTTCTCCAATCACTACTACATTGTAAAAAGTCTTTCCCTTTGGCCACATAAGAACTTGGCCATCTACAAAAGCAACCCTCATTCCTTTTACATCCAATGCAGATATGGAGAGGAGGTTCTTCTTTAGTCCTGGAACAAATAATACATTCTTCATCTTTAAAGACTTTCCAGAATCTAGTTTATAGGAGGATTCACCACTACCTTTTATTAGATACTGGTAGTCATCCCCAAGTTTCACCTAGTGAGGTGACTCATGTTCAGATAGCTTCACAAATGCTTCTTTGAATCCTGTCATGTTCTTGGAAGCACCACTATCTATGATCCAATCATTGCTTCCATGTGAAACAGTTCCCGTGAGAGCGGAGATCAGTACATATTCTTCCTCACTTGAAGAGTCATCACTTTCTTGTTTGATTCTCTTTGTAGAAGGTTCATCATCCTCTGCAGCATGAGCATGATGTCTTCTCTTGTTTCCCTTCTTCTTTAGGTTTCTTCTGTTAGGGAATAATTTGGATATGTGGCCTTTCTCATCACATGTGTAACATCTAATAGTAATAAGATATTTTCTAGAGTGTGAGATCTTACCTTTGGAGCGGTGATGGCTCCTTGTGGTTTTCTTGGAGTGAACCGTGAGAGCTTGATATTCAATTCCCATATTCTCTTCTTGAGCTGCTATCTGAGATTCTTCTTGAGATCATTCTTCCCATAGTTTGCTGAACTTGACTAACTTCTTTCTAGCATAGATCCCTTGAATGAAAGAGTCCCATGATCTAGCGAGACCATTCAAGGTGGTCATCACAATCTCTGCATTTTCCACTTATTCATCTACTGCTTCCAGCTGCTCCTTGATCTGAGAAACCCTTGTAAAGTAAGACTGAATAGTCTCAGCATTCTGGATCTTCACATTATTCAATTTGTTTCTCAGAGTCATCTTCATGTTTATGTTATTCCCTTCAAACAATTTGGTTAGGGCACCAAACATAGCTTTAGGTGTCTTGAGGGAGGACACCTGTGGTATGAGGTGATCCTTGATAGAATCAACAATGATTCTCTTTTCCATAACCAACTTCTTCTTATGCAAGGCCTTAGCCTCATCTCCCTCTGGAACTGGAACCTCCTCATTGATATAGGATTCCAACTCACTTTCTTCCAGGACTAGGGAGATCCTATACTTCCAGGCTCGGAAGTTATCAGCTCCCTCAAGATTTTCATCAAGCTTGGTATGATGAGACATCTTAAATTGAGAACCTCAAATGGAAATACAAAATATTTAGATCTTACTAGGTCAAGATGTCAGATCTAGATTTAAAGATGGAATCCTGCAGTCCTGGTTTAGTAGCAAATTAGGGTTTTGATTTTCTGGAGTTCTGTCCAACCAAATGCTTTGAATTTGATCCCTAACTTTTATTTTGGGGAGGAGATCAATCCAGGCCTAGGCTCACTGAAGAATTCCTCTTCTGTGAAAATCCCTAATTTTCAGCAGTAGTGTCAGGTCCAAAACTGAAAAACCTCAGAATTGGATTCTGCTTCGACAGAAAGATGCGCCCTAAGGAGGAGAGTTATTCCACCTTAATTTTGCTGAAAATATATGGAGGAAGGTCCACAAACTAGGAAGCCCTAGTTCCTGTAGCTGCACAGTGTCTTCTTGTCAGGTTAGCTCTGATACCATGTTATAATTTCATCATTAAGCTAGCATTATATTAGGATCTTTAACTGAGAGAATATCAAGAACAACAATCAAACACAAGAGACAATGAGCACAGTGTTTATCCTCAGGGAAACCATAAATGGTGAAAAACCCGCAACTTCCTCAAAGATAGAATCAGCACTAAAAGTAGAACCCAAAATAGTAAGTGATCTCCCGACAGCAGTAACCTTTTTTCTATATAGCCTTAGTGTCTTCTCCTTCCTCAACTATGTGCTACACTTGAGTGTGTATGAGTTGTGTGATAAATAGAGAGTCCAGATCTCTATTTATACTAATCCTGACATGACTAAAACCCTACTAGGGCTGACCTCACTAGAAGAGTCTAATAACCCTAGTGCCTCGAAATTGCGGGGACTTTAACCCTTAGACAATAGGAGGGTTACCCACAATGAATTGACATGACTTGTTTACATTATAGACTTTCCCGATAGGTACATCGAGGCATGACATAACTCAAGTACATCTCGGAATAAAAATCGAGTTACAATATATAAGAAATACAAGTGAAATACATTCCGAAGATACATATACATCAACAAGTATTGATAACTTTTAACAATTTAAACCACTTTTAATTTATTCATTAACACACATGATTGACAAGAACACAAAGAACACAAATTTATCGTGGAATCCCAATTGGGTAAACCACCAATACTTCCTATTAGTGAAAAATTATATTTTTGCAATGCCCCTAAAAATATTAAGATAAAATTAAATTGCAGGCTAATAAAATACTACAATTCAAGCACATTGTATAAACTTCTACGGAATAAAACTTGGTTGAATACTAAACCTAAGTTTCATAAGTTGTTTTCCTTCTATGTGTTTTCCTGTCTGAGGATGATGTGTTTATGTGATGTTGTTATGTTACTTAGACTTGTCAGTATGGTTATTTTGTCTGTCTACTAGTTGCGGACATTTGTCGATGATTACATTATGTTACATTTTACTTTTATTTTATATGTCTTTAAATTCATTTATGATTTTATTCGTCAGAGGATAACTTGCCTTCGTATGTCAAGGGGTGCAGTGGTGGGGTTTTATCCCTTGAGGTACCACTCAGAAAGGTAAGGATTCCTATTGCTAAGGGGATTACTTAGTTTGTCATGAACTAATGCAGGCTCCTACTCTTGCGCAGGTCATTTCGTCAGTGAACTCTGTTTATGATCGTGGAAAATAAAACATCCTACGTCTACAACACAACATCTACACTACATTACTCCTATTCAAAGCTGGGTGAAAAGAGGACTAAAGTCCTAGGACTAATTGTACCTAAGTCCTATGTTCATAAGGTTCCTAAGAGATTAATTATATGCATGTTTATAAACTTTATGCAGGTACACATGTTTTATACTAAGGTTTAAAACCCTAACTACCTTGTAATATATGCTTTGGAAACTATATGGTAAAAGGTTTTATGGTTTATGGCATATTCCATATGCCATCGAAAGCCTTGTATTAACATGGCATCTGAGGGGTGTTATGTTTTAACGTTGGAGGTGGTGAACTATGGAACAACGCCGTGAAAAAACTATAGAGTTGTTGGTTTTTTATTTGATGGACAATGGTGGGCAGTGTGGTGACTTAAATGCTTCTAGGGAAGCATTGGAAGAATTCCTCAATCGTTGGTTAGGGTTGGAAATGGATTCATTTGGTCTTTCATTGGTTTTTGTTTGGGTGGTCTTATGCTTTCAGGAGCTATGTTGCGTAACGCAAAAAACTGCCTGCTCTCTCGTGGTAAGCCATGTTGATGGTCTGCATATTATCATGTTTTTGGTTTGATTTCATTTTATGGCTTGCATACTCATTATAACATTTATGTTTGGTTTCTGCAGGTGACATAGCATGACTCTATCGTGGCTTGGGGGTGGCTCCATAGGTTTCGTGTGCAACCATTATTCAGGTAAGCCCCGAAATTGGAAAAACCCTTACCACTGTGTTTTGTTTGATAGAGGCAGCGAGTTGTGGGTGGGTAAATGCATCGATGTGTAGATTTATTGGTTGGGGTTTGATAGTTGTTTGTGAATCTAATGGATGCGACTGTGTAGTCTTTTCCATGGCACTATCGTATGTAAATGTTTGGGAAATAAGAGTTTTGACTGTATGAATCTTGTCTCGACTCCTGTAATTATGTGTTTCTGTTTATTAAAATGTGACTAAGAAATGGATGTAAAGAGCATAGGTCTATTTTGTTTAAACTGTTGGTTTATATTGAATACCTTTTGGGTAGCCTGAGAGGTGAAACCCTTATTGTATATTTCACAACGTTTTTGTTTTGTTTTATTAATGGTACCTACAAGATTCGATCTTGGGTTGTTTAATGTGTTATATTTGTGGTTTGTTTAGTTTTAGTTTAGGTGTCTCACAGGATTCGATCCTAGATGCATTTCAATTAAAAAGAACAAAGGTGTAAGAATTGGTTTCGTTAATGTGATATTATGGTTTTATCAACGAGTTTCCACTAGCGCGATGCGTAGGGAATGACTTTGTCTCGATAATTTTGTTTATGTAATTAGTTAGTTTAATTCTCTTTTTTATCGTTTTAGTTGTTGAGATGAAGGTATGTATTTGACCTACAACCAAACCTTCGTGGGTTTCGATGGCTGGGCTGGGTTAATAAAACTCAGCAGTGTTTAATGTTTTCGTAGCATGGATTTATAATGTTTATTTTAGGGTTTTGATTAGTGTTTCGATATGACGTTTATGGTTTATTTATTATGTGTAAAATAATAATGATACTCGCTGGAAATATGAAATATGCCAGTGTTTTGATTTTTATGTTGAGAGTTTGATTTTAATGGTTTTAAGAGATTCGAGCTATGGTTAATTTATTTCCTTTAGTTTGTAGTTTATTAGTTATTTAAATGTTTTGGACATAGTTTTAATTTCAAGAACTCATAGATTTGATCTGTGGTCTGAATGGTTATAATTCTGTAAATGGTTTGTTTTAATAAATTCACTGGTTTATTTTAAAGTTTGAGCAGAATTTCAATAGCTAGTTTATTTGAATAACTAGAGTTTTGAAATCTAAGATATGCATGTATAACAATTTAAAACAATAATAAGAGAATATAAACTATATTTTCCTAGATATGTAATAATGACTAAGTTTAATGTTTAATCAATTAAATCAACTTGTAGCATAGCATCTATTCCTAGGGTATATATAGAAAATAATTCAGGTTTTAAGACCTTGTAAACAAAATGAAAAACCTAGCATGAAGCATACACACAATATACATATTTTAATTCAATATTATAAACCTTACTTTAATAAAATCCATAAGAACTATAGAGAAAGTAAAAACCTCATACCTGTAATTTGTAGCTATTTAATGGCTAGAACCCTCCACACTCAAGCACAAAGAATAAATAAAAACATAGACAATTCTGACCTCAGATCTGTCAACCGAATAAATTGGGAACTACCATGTTCCACCCAACCATGACCCGAAACCGTTTTTGGTTTCAATCCGGATCCCCCTGAGCTGGTTCCAACATGCAAGTAGTCTAGATATCGTAAAGGTAAGGCTTCACCTATCTAGTGTTAGGTCATGTTTTTTTTTCCATCTTTTAATACTTTTGTTTATGTTTTGAAGTTTGGTTTTACTCTTTATTCCAAGAAAATTTTGTTGATTGGGATAGTTTGAGTCTTTTCCCTTTAGCTTTCATGTTATTTGATTTTTTAGTTTATTTTTACAAGTTTTGGTTTGATTTCATAATCAAAGGGCTTATATAAGGCTTATATGGATTAAAAAGTCTAAAAAATAACAAAAAAAGTTTAACTAGGACTACTAAACCAATTTTAAACCTATATCATGAAATTAACTTTTGAAAATCATTAACTTGAATTTTCTTGTAGCGCAAGCAAAAAACAAATGCACACAGGCGCTACAAGAAAGCCGTGCAAGTTAAAAATCATCATTCAATGTTTTGGAGATTTAGTTCTCTATGTCGCCGCCACTGCGGCAGCATAGTGGTTTAAAGTGACGACAAGATAGTTGCTAGAGCTTCCGATCACCGATCGCGAAGCTAGTGGTTTAAAGCACCAACAAGATAGTTGCTAGAGCTTCCGATCGCTGATCATGAATCTAGTGGTTTATGTCACCGACACTACGGTAACATTCTGGTAGAAAGTTTCGGCGAGATAGTTGATAGAGCTTTCGATCACCGATCGCGAAGCTAGTGGTTTATGTCACCAACACTACGGTAGCATAGTGGTTTAAAGCGCTGACAAGATAGTTGCTAGAGCTTTCGATCGCGAAGCTAGTGGTTTATTTCACTGACACTACGGCAGCATTCTGGTATAAAGCTCCGACGAGATAGTTGCTAGAGCTTTCGTCGATCGCGAAGCTAGTGGTTTAAAGCGCCGACACTGCAACAGCATTTATTCTTGGGGTTCCGATCACCGATGCTAGGAAAGATTAGTTGTTAGTGATGGGAGACGCCGATACCGTGGCAGCATTCAAATATTAATCACTGTGACAGGTGTGAATATCATCATGAAGGAAAATCGTGGCAGTTTCTGGTAGAGCTGATGCAATAATGATAGCATACCATAATGAGACAAAGGCATTTCAAATCACGTTTTTTCTTGAAATGCGCGTAGAGAAGGTGGAGATCGTGGTGAGAAATCAATGCTTGGTAATCAGAATTTTGAAATAGAGCAAAAATTATGGATTTCAGGAGTGGTCAAAATGGTCAAAGAAGATTGGGGCATGCAGTTCGACACCTGACAAATAGAGAATCAATTTACAGAATTAAGGCAAACTATCCAGGAGATGACTTAGCAGAATGAAGAGTTAATAAAGAAAGTTGCAGATTGGAAGCAAACCACCTGAAGGCTAGAAGGAAAGCTCAAGCATTATAGGGAATTGCTCTTCTATCTGAAGTAGCAAAAGATTTGTAAACACATTTTGACAGGAGTAGTTATTAGTTAGTTTGAAAAGTAATTCCATTTTGTATAAAGATAAAGTTTATAGATAACTTGAAAAGTAGTTAGGGTTTAGTTATGCAACTATTTTTGAAAGAACAAGATAAATGTAAGTCTAAAAGAGGACAAAGGGGGGTTCGATTTTTTGCTGACAAGGGGAGGCTATCAGGCTTTGTTTATGAGCTAAGTGTAAAGACTCTTATGTGTTTTTGATGACTGAACTATGAAATATATGCACTATATGCCCTTTTGATTATTGACTGGTTTCATTTCTAATTTGTGTTAATTACTCAGTTGGTATATTCATCACCTATTTAATATTGTTATGCTTGAAATGCTTGCTAACTGTGGGTGAAACTTAGTATTGTGTTTATTCTGTTGGATTATGTTTTATATGTTATACATATTAGTCATTCAAATGCTCATGATTTAGTGTTTGCTTTGGTCTTATGAATGTTTCCCTCTTGTCTTCAAACTGTTCAACAAAAACCCTAGAAAAACCCTATTTTACTTTATTGTGTTTATTGAGATTATGTTGGCTTGTTCTCTTGTAGTCTAGGAACAATTTCTAGCGCTATCTTTGGCGCCGTTGCCAGGGACAAAGTTGAAAACCTATTTTCCTTGGGATACTTATCTTTTCACTGGTTTTGAGAGGTGAACTTAAACCAACAAATCTTAAAGACTACTTTTCACCAGTATTTCACAGTGGCTACTAAGGGATTTGGGACAATAAACATACCTAGTTCACCATTGCACCTGGGTGTCTCAGACCCAGAGAAAATTCTTAAAGAATATGGGAAAATTAGGAGATGACAGTCATCCCTAGCTTTATGCAGCCCTTATTAATTTGACCTACTGTCACCCTTTCCACTTTCCAAGGAGGAAAAACAAAATCTATCTTGACAAATCGTGGCAAATACACTATTTCAAGATGCAGAGGCCGAAGACCATGGAAGCCATTCTGGCTCAAAGGTTTGCACCTTTCAATTTTTCTGATGTTCTAGGTTTTCCAAATCCAGTACCTACTATGGATGTTTGGGGAGATTATCTTCCACGGTTTAGAGAAAGAAAAGAGGATAATCCTTCAGATCACCTTATCAAATTTCATCAATATATGGTTCAGTTAAATATACATCATGAAGATGTGCTCATGAATATGTTCATGTATTCACTCGAGCAAGATGCACGAGAATGATATTTTTCTCTTCCTGCTACTAGCATTTCCTCACTGAAATAATTCCACACATGTTTTCGGAAACATTGTAAGTATGTGTTCTTAGCTGAATTTTTTTTTAAAGATTGTTGTGAGCAGGATGATTTTTATAATACAATTTTTTATTCAAAAAATCATGATGATAAGTATAATCAAGGATTCAAAACATATCATGAAGAAGTTGTAGTTTTAGAATTTGTTGAAGATGAAGAGGTAACATTTTCAGATACTTTTGTCAAGGAAGAATTCCATGATCATTATAATAATCAAGTTGTTGTTTTAGGTAAGGTTGAAGATTATTCTAGTGATGAGATCAGCAGAGATAGTTTGGAATATTCTCATAATTATTTCAACAGTCTTAATAATCATTTGAATGCTAATCCTGTTGAAGATCAATATCTTGTTCAACAAACTATTGGAAATAATTGTTGTGTTAAAAATCAGCCTTGTAATGAAGAAAAGCACGAACCTTCAACATCATCATTTGAAATTTCTCAGAATGATCCTTGTTATGATGAAGAGATTGGGGTTTCAAGACAAGAATTCTGTGATGAATTATATTCTAGTCCTTTTTGTTTTGATATTAAAATTGATGAAAGTCAGGATATTGACATTTTTAACGTTATATTAGAAGTTTCTTATATTCATGGTTATGATAAATATGTTGTTCAAAACTATTATGAAGATGCTCCAATTTTCGATAAATATGATGATGAAATTGAAAAGAAAGACCCAAAAAATGTGTGAGGTGTGTGATATGGCACAATCTGATCAGAAGATTCAGGAATACATTCAGTCCATTATCCTTGAACAACTGGAGCCAATGTATGATAGTTATCCATTTGAATACAGTGTGGAAAAGGAGATTCAGCTTGTTGACATTATTGATGATAATGTCCAAAGAATTCTGGAGCAAATTCAGGCTGATCTTGATGTCTTTTATTTCCAATGCCTACTTGATATTCATGGAACAAAATCTTCTTATGGACAGCCTATCTTTTTCATAGAACATGAAGAGGTAACTTTTGGAAATTTTTATGATCCAGTGGTAGATTATTTAGAGTCAACACTAAATTATAAATCAGTTATCTTAGAGACATCATTTGATGAAAGTGAATACAAGTTGCTAGATCTTTACTCTTCATGTTTTCCAATATTTCTGATTATACATATATTCGGAATTGGAAGCAAGTTTTGGTGGATTGATGAAATTTTTTCCCGGTTACATTGGACATGGGATTACAATTTAATTTAGTAAATGGAAGGTTCCTCAAATACTTTTAAGTATTTGAAGGAAAGAGATTTGAATCTCATTACCAATGTGTGAATAGCAGAATAAGGACTCCATAGCCCAATGGATGTTTTGCAGAATAGTAGGCAGTAGCACAGAAGGCACTGGTCTACAGGTTCTTGAAGCCTCACAGGGAGGACTTCATCCCGCAGCAGGAGCCAGATGTTAGGTCATGTTTTTGTTTTCCATATTTTAGTACTTTTGTTTATGTTTTGAAGTTTGGTTTTACTCTTTATTCCTAGAATTTTTTTTTGATTGGGATAGTTTGAGTTTTTTCTCTTTAGCTTTCATGTTATTTGATTTTTGAGTTTATTTTTACAAGTTTTGGTTTGATTTCATAATCAAAGGGCTTAAAAGGGCTTATATAAGTCTTATATGGATTTAAAAGTCTAAAAAATAACATAAAACATTTAATTAGGACTCCTAAACCAAGTTTAAACCTATATCACAAAATTAATTTTTGAAAATCATTAACTTGAATTTTCTTGTAGAGTAAGCCAAAAACAAATGCACACAAGTGCTACAAGAAAGTAGTGCAAGTTAAAAATCATCATTCAACGTTTCATAGATTTAGTTCTCTATGTCACCGACACTATGGCAGCATAGTGGTTTAAAGCGCCGACAAGATAGTTGCTAGAGCTTTCGATCATCGATCGCGAAGCTAGTGGTTTAAAGCACCAACAAGATAGTTGCTAGAGCTTTCAATCGCCGATCACGAAGCTAGTGGTTTATGTCACCGACACTACGGAATCATTCCAGTATAAAGCTTCGACAAGATAGTTGATAGAGCTTCCGATCGCCGATTGCGAAGCTAGTGGTTTATGTCGCCGACACTGCGGCAGCATAGTTGTTTAAAGCACCGACAAGATAGTTGCTAGAGCTTTCGATCGCTGATAATGAAGCTAGTGGTTTATGTCACCGACACTGTGGCAGCATTCTGGTATAAAGCTCTGATGACATAGTTTCTAGAGCTTTTGATCGCTGATCGTGAAGCTAGTGGTTTAAACCGTCGACACTACAGTAGCATTTAGTCTTGGGGTTCTCATCGCCGATGCTAGGAAAGATTAGTTGTTAGTGATGGGAGATGTTGATACCATGGTAGCATTCAAATATTAATCACTATGACAGGTGTGAATATCATCATGAAGGAAAATTGTGGCAATTTCTGGCAGAGCTGATGCAATAATGATAACAGACCATAATGAGACAAAGGCATTTCGAATCATGTTTTTTCTTGAAATGCACGTATAGCAGGTGGAGATTGTGGCAAGAAATCAGTGCTTGGTAATTGGAATTTTGAAACAGAGAGAAAATTATGGCGTTCAGGAGCAGTTGTCTAGAGTGGTCAAAATGGTCAAAGAAGATTGGGGCATGTAGTTCGACACCTGACAGACAGAGAATCAGTTTACAAAATTAAGGCAAACTATCCAGGAGTTGACTTAGTAGAATGAAGAGTTAATAAAGAAAGTTGCAGACTTGGAAGCAGACCACCTGAAGGCTAGAAGGAAAGCTCAAGCATTAGAGGGAATTGCTCTTCTAGCTGAAGCAGCAAAAGATTTGTAAATACATTTTGACAGGAGTAGTTATTAGTTAGTTTGAAAAGTAATTCCATTTTGTATAAAGATAAAGTTTATAGATAACTTGAAAAGTAGTTAGGGTTTAGTTATGCAACTGTTTTTGAAAGAACGGGATAAATGTAAGTCTGAAAGAGGACAAAGGGGGGTTCGATTTTTAGCTGACAAGGGGAGGCTATCAGGCTTTGTTTATGAGCTAAGTGTAAAGACTCTTATGTGTTTTTGATGACTGAACTATGATATATATGCACTATATGCCCTTTTGATTATTGAATGGTTTCATTTATAATTTGTGTTAATTACTCAGTTGGTATATTCATTTCCTGTTTAATATTTTTATGCTTGAAATGCTTGCTAACTGTGGGTGAAACTTAGTATTGTGTTTATTCTGTTGGATTATGGTTTCTATATTATAAATCTCATTCATTCAAATGCTCATGATTTAGTGTTTGCTTTGGTCTTATGAATGTTTTCCCTCTTGTCTTCAAACTGTTCAACCAAACCCTAGAAAAACCCTATTTTACTTTATTGTGTTTATTGAGATTGTGTTGGCTTGTTCTCTTGTAGTCTGGGAACAATTTCTGGCACTAACATCTGGAATGTCAGGTTATGTACTAGATTGATTTTTCATTTTTGGAAAATTCTCTCCCAAAATTCTTAAGAGAATAATGATCAGATAGAATAGAATGAGATCCCCAAGCCTTTCTTTGGCTTGGGTCTTTATAGACAATCTTTAGGAAAAATGATAGTTAAATTTCAGTTAAATCAAGAATCATTTGTTTTCTTGAAATAATCTTTTACTTAATTTATGCGAAATTAATATTTATTTAACTTAATTTAGGAACTCGTTGACTAGTTCCTATTTTGACTCTTTTAGGTATTAAATATTTAATTAATTAGTTTAGTAAATAATAATACATAGATCCTTTAGTTATTATTTATAGTTACTATTATTAATACATATTCTTACTCTTTCATTCATAACATATATAAACTATATATATACATATATTATTGTTAACATTTTTACTTTGGGTATCATATAGCATGATCCCAAATCACATGGTACTTTCTTTAGCTTATAATTATTTCTTTTATTAAGGCCTTCATGGAGTTTTGGTCAACTAATTTAGGCATCTCTAAACCTCCTTTCATGTTGGATTACCTCGTATATCGTGGTAGTTCTTCAGTGCTTAATGAGAAATAGAAATTCAAAATTTCATTTAATCAACTTAAAAATAGCTAATATGAGGTGTTTTATCAGAGTCATTTTCACTCAACATAATTAAATTTTAGTAACTCTTAGCATTATTTAGATCCCAGACTCTACACTAAAAATAGGGAGTTACACTTAGTGCAATTCTAGAGCCTCTCGCTCAACATTAATTCTAGGATGTACGTGTATTATACACCTAGGGATACAATGGCCAAGGATTTGATTTTCCAGAGCTTATGTTCAACATCAATTTGGAATGCTCTAGGGCTTATTCCTAACACTTCCAATTCTTATATTTTCATGTGCTTCAAATCTTTAAGCTCAACACAAATGTTTCATAACTCACGTGCTCCAAAGCTAACACTCAACACAAACATCAAATAATCATGTGGTTCAGAGATTGTGCTCAATACAATCATCAAATCACTCACATGCTTCAAAGCTTGTGCTCAAAATTAACATCAAATACTCATGTGCTTCAGATCTAGCGCTCAACACAATCAGCACATCACTCATGTGCTTCAAAGCTTGTGCTCAACACAAACATCAAATCACTCATGTGTTCCAGAGCTTGCGCTCAACACAAACATCAAATACTCATGTGCTTCAAAGCTCGCACTCAACACAAACATCAATCAAGCATGTTCTTGAGGGTCCATGCCCAACACATGCAATCGTATATATTCTAAAATAAAAGATATGCATTGGCTTACACCCAATATATCAAACAAATCATCATAATCATGTGCAGTGGTGTCTTATTCCCAATATACAAAATATAAGCATCAAAGCAACATCATATGCAATGGGACTCATGCCCATAAGTGTTAGTTCAAAATTTTTGATATTACATCCCTCCCCGCTTAGAACAACATCGTCCCTGGTGTTCTAGGGACTAGGAATGAAATCATGAAATAAGGCGGGGTAATCCTCTCTCATGGTGGCTTCATTATCCCAAGTAGCCTCATCCTCTTCAAAGTGCTTCCATTACACTTTCAACTGGACTATGGTGCGCCTCCTGAGCTGCACCTCTCTCTTGTCTAGTATATGAAGGGGTTCAGGTACAAACTCCGCTTTAGGTTCCACTTGTAACAAGGACCAATCAATAACATGTTTAGTATCATATACATATTTCTTCAATAAGGACGTGTGGAAAACATTATGAACCTTTATATGAGCAGTTAAAGCTATATCATATGCCACTAGCCCTCTCTTGGTCAGGATTTCAAAGGGTCTGCAAAATCTTGGTGCCAACTTTCCACACCTTCCCAAACTTAATGAGCTTCTCTTTGCTTTTACTTTTAAGGATACATGGTCATCGATTTGATAATATTTATCTTTCCTTTTCTTATCTGTGTAACTCTTCTGGTGGTCTTGTGCTTCTTTAAGGTTTTATCGAACCTTGGTGACCAATTGTTCCAAGTCCTTTAGTAAATCGGGCCCTAACATGAGATGTTTCACCAGGCTATCCCAAGTAATCGGTGTTCTACACTTCTGACCATAGAGTACCTAGAAGTGGCTCATCTTGGCAAAGGTCGGGTATCCATTGTTATACGCAAATTCTGTGAGATGCAGATAATCCTCCCACTTGGTGGGGTTGTTCATAACATACATCCTAAGCATGTCTTCTAAAATCTGGTTTACCTGTTCTGTCTTCTCGTCTATCTGCGGGTGGTAAGAAGTACTAAAGTTTAACTACATCTCTAATCCGGAGAATAAAGATATCCAAAAGTTTCTGGTAAACTTCATGTCTTGATCTAAGATTATTGCCTTGGGTATCCCATGCAATCTGGATATCTCCTTTAAGAATATGTCAGAAATGTGAACTGCCTTGTAGGCTGAATTCACTGGGATGAAGTGTGTCATTATTGATAACTTGTCAACCACTACAAAGATAGAATCATTTTTCTTCTTTCTCTTAGGTAGACCCATAATAAAATCCATACTAATGACCTCCCACTTCCGTTTCAGAATGGGTAATGGTTGCAACAATCCTGAAGGATGTTGGTGCTCATCTTTGACTGGTTGACATTCTTGACATTTTTTGATAAAAAATGCTATGTCAACCTTTAACTTAGGCCAAAAAAGTGTTTCTTTACTGCAGATATCATCTTTTGATATCTTGGATGCCCCGAGTAGGATTTTCGATGAAATTCCATGAGGATGTTGGACCTAATGTCCCCTCCTTCTGGAACATACAATCTTTCTTTGGACCACAATATTCTGGTATCGTCTACCTTATACTCTTTTTGTTATTGAAACAACTTGTCCTCTTGGACTTTCTTGAGGATTTCAACATAGAAATGGTCAACTTCATTTGCTTTTCTAGTCCTCTCATGCGAATTCGAATTGGTTTGACTTAAAGTCACCTCATATAACATACGAGCTCGTCGAATTAAAGCATCAACAATTTTATTCTCCTTTCCCTTTATATGCTTTAAATCGAAATGGTATTTGCTAAGGAAATCCAACCATCTGGCCTGCCTGGAATTTAGATATGGCTAATCAAATAAATGCTTCAGACTTATCTTTTATGTCTTTAGAATAAATTTCTTCCCCATGAGGTAGTGCCTCCACATCTTCAAGACATGGATAATGGCTGCTAACTCAAGATCGTGGGTGGGATAATTTTTTTCTTATTCTTTTAAATTTTGTGACTCATAACAGACCAAGCAATTGTTCTGCAGGAGGACTCCTTCGATCCCTTCCTTGCTTGCATGCGTACAAACAACAAAACCCCCATCAAGATCCGCAATTCATAGTATCAGTGTAGTCGTCAAAAGATGTTTAAGATTCTGAATAATTTCCTTGTACTTGGTCATCCACAAGAACTTGTTTTCCTTGTTTTGCAAAGCGGTCATGGGACAAGCAATCCTCAAAACAATTTCGATGAACTTTTGGTAGTAACCGGATAATCCAAAAAATGACCTAATGTCTGTGACACTAGTAGGGGTAGGCCAATCTTCTATGGCTTTAATATTTTTCGAGTCAACAGCTATCTCCTTCTTGGAGATGATGTAACCCAGGTACTATATCTGTGGTTTGTAAAAATCACATTTACTAAACTTAGCGTAAAGATGGTGTTCCTGTAACACTTGTAGTACTATGCGAAGATGCTGCTCATGTTCTGCTTTACTCTTAGAGTAAACCAGGATTTCATCTATAAATACCAATACAAATTTATCTAGGCATTTACTGAAGATATTGTTCATCATACATATAAAATTTGCGGGTGCATTGGTCAACCCAAATGGAATTACTACAAACTCATAGTGGTTGTATCACGTTCAAAATATTTTTTTATGAATATCTTCCTCGTGGATTTGTACCTAATGGTATTTGGACTGTAGGTCAATATTTGAAAAGATATTGGCTCCTCCAACTTGATCGAATAAGTCATCAATCCTAGGGAGTGGGTAACGGTTCTTGATTGTCATCTTGTTAATTTGGTGGTAATCGATGCACATCTGCATCATAACGTCCTTCGTCTTTACAAAAAAGTATAGGTTCTCCCCAAGGGGACACACTAGGTTAGATATAACCCTTCTCAATCAACTCCTGAAACTTAAACTTGAGCTCTACCAATTCTGGTGCACTCATGCGATATGGGACTTTTGAAGCTGGAACTGACCTTGGTGTCAATTCTATGGAAAATATAAGTCTCATTTCGGTGGTAATCCTAGTATTTCCTCAGGAAATACATCTGTAAAGTCTATGAGAACCAGAAAATCCTCAATGTGATACTCTCTCTCAACTTCTACATCCTGGATTTTTACTGCAAACAATTTGCAGCCCTTCCTAATGCACTTCTTTACTTGTAAGGAAGATATCTTCCTAACAGAAACCTTCTTAGGTATTCCTTGAATCCTTATTTGATTCCCTTAGCTATCTATGTACAAGATTGACTTGTGTAGAAAATTGAGCATGACATGGTGTTGTTCCAACCAGTCCATGCCGATAAGTACATCATATGATCCTAAGGGTAAAAGGTTCAAATTTATCCTAGCAGGGAAACCATTCAAGTTTACTTCACAATATTTAACTAATTCAAAAACCTTTCATTTCGTACCCATGGATAATTGCACCATACATGGTTTCTCATATTTAACTTTGTCTATTTTACATAACTCAATAATTTTAGGCGATACATAGCTTCAGCAAACATCGGGGAAAATCAGAATTGAAATAGAATTGTTTGAAACCTTACCTTCTATTTCAACCATAGTAGTCTGATGGTCTTCCTGTCGGCCATCCAAAGATGCATAGATCCTCGGTGTGCTAGCTATGCCATCTATCGTTGGTTCTTCTTACAGATTGTGCAAGACTCCATTAGTCTTATTTTTACAATCTTTGGCATAATGGGGCCCTTAGCATTTCCAGCATTTGATTTGTAGCGGGGCAACATTGGCTCCTCCATTTGCTATGGGTTTGTTGGCATTTGGTGCTAGTACATTTGTATCTGTACCTGTCTTATTGAAGTTCCTATTGGCTGGAAAGCTGTTGTTCTATTTTCTGTAAGGCGATGGGTTGAAACTCAATTTACGGTTGCTCGAGAAGGTCCTAAACCTGTCTTGACTTTTGTTGATGTTTTCTTGCCTTAGTTGTCCATGATCGTAGAAAATCCTACCTTTGTGTAGGGTAGTGTCCAGAGTTTTAAGCATGTCAAACTCAATTCTCTCTCAAAAATTGGGAGGAAGACATCCTAAAAACTATTGTATTTTCACTTTATCATCCTTCATGTAAGGTACGTAATGTAACAGATCCAAAAATATGTTCATGAAAGCATCCATGGTCATGGAACCCATCCTTAGCTCATGAAATTATTTCACCTTCCTATTGAAGAATCTTTTAGACATGTATTTATCCTGAAAATTTCTGCAAAAGTTACTCCAACATATTTCTCTTACTGCATCCCTTTTGGTATGCTTTAGGTCTCTCCACCATCTAGCTACTTTTCCATTTAAATTATAGATGTCTAGATGGGATTTCATCTCACTAGAGTAGAAGCAATTCTTTTTCTTTATCCCCAATGTTCATCTCTCCTTCATAGGTTGGGGATCTTATCTTTCTGAACTGTCCTTGGAGGTTGTCATCATTCCTCTATTTCTTTATGCAATCCTGAAAGGGAATTATCACTAGAAAAATTGTGATAATCTCTTTCTGGAGGTTCGGGTGTGTGTTCTTCTTTTCCTTCTTCTTTTGGGCTGCTGATATGTTTATGATAAAAATATTTCTTGAATTTTTTGGTTGAATGAGTAGGTTTTCCATGTGGGAATCCTCCCGTCATGTTCCGCAGTAAAGATTCATTTATTGCTTGCTGCTATTTTCTTTAATTCATACTATGATCTTTGAAACTCTATAAGTATGCTTGCATACTTTGTATGGTTTTTAGTATGTCATAATTTAATTTGACCACTAGTTCTTCTTCCCATGTGGAAGTATTCATATTTCCCTATTGGTTGTTGTCTTCTTCTGTGTTCATGATCTGAACTATTCTTGAATCCTTCAATTTAAAAATATTTAATAACAAATAATTTCTTGTTAGTTAACGCAATTTCAAATATAATTTATTCCTACAACAAATGTTTGGAAACGCCCATTAGGTCTCTTAGTGTTTGAATCTGGGCTATGATACCACTTGTAATGTCCCTAAAAATTGTAAATAAAAATAAATAATTTGTAGGCTAATAAAATACTACAATTCAAGGAAATTGTTTAAAGTTCCGTGGAATAAAACTTGGTTGAATACTAAATCTAAGTGTCATAAGTTGTTTTCCCTCTATGTGTTTTTATATCTGAGGATGATGTGCTTATGTGATGTTTCTCTATTACTTAGACTTGTCAGTATGGTGTTTCTGCTTGTCTATTAGTTGTAGACATTTTTCGACGCTTACATTATGTTACATTTTACTTTTATTTTATATGCCTTTAAATACCTTTATGATTTTATTCGTAAGAGGCTGACTTGCCTTTGTATGTCAAGGGGTGGAGTGGCAGGGTTTTATCCCTTGAGGGACCACTTGGAAAGGTAAGGATTCCTATTGCTAAGGGGCTTACTTAGTTTGTCACGAACTAATGCAGGCTCCTACTCTTGTGTAGGTCATTTCGTCGATGAACTCTGTCTGTGACCATGGAAAATAAAAACATCCTCGGTCTACAACACTACATCTACACTACATTACTCATGTTCAAAGGTGGGTGAAAAGAGGACTAAAGTCCTATGCCTAACTGTACCTAATTCCTATGTTCATAAGGTTCCTAAGAGATTAATTATATGCATGTTTATAAACTTCATGGTATATATGTTTTATGCTAAGGTTTAAAACCGTAACTACCTTGAAATATATGCTTTGGAAACTATATGGTAAAAGGTTTTATGGTTTATGGAATATTCTATATGCCATAGAAAACCTTGTATTAACATGGCATTTGAGGGTTGTTATTTTTTAATGTTGGAGGTGGTGAACTATGGAACAATGAAGTGAACAAACTATAGAGTTGTGGGTTTTCAATTTGATGGACAGTGGTGGACATGGTGGTGAATTAAATGCTTCTAGGGAAGCATGGTAAGACTGTCTCAAGCATTGGTTAGGGTTGGAAATGGATTCATTTGGTCTTTCGTTGGTTTTGGTTTGGGTGGTCTTATGCTTCCGGGAACTATGTTGCGCAATGCAACAACTTTCTCGCTCTCTCGTGGTAAGCCATGTTGATGGTCTACATATTATCGTGTTTTTGGTTTGGTTTCATTTTATGGATTGCATACTCTTGATAGAGTTTATGTTTGGTTTGTGCAGGTGACATAGAGTGGCTCTATCGTGTCTTAGAGGTGGTGCCATAGGTTTTCTGTGCAACCATTGTTCAGGTAAGCCCCAAATTTGGAAAGGTCCTTACCACTGTGTGTTTGTTTGACAGAGGTTGCAAGATGTGAGTGGGTAAATGCATCACTATGTAGATTTATTGGTTGGGGTTTCATAGTTTTTTGTGCATCCAATGGATGCGACTATGAAGTATTTTCCATGTCACTGCCATATGTAAATGTTTGGGAAATAAGAGTTTTGACTGTTTGAATCTCGTCTCGACTCTCTGTATAATTTCATCGTTTCTGCAATGTTTCTATAATGGGTTCTATTTAATTTTAATGGGAGCTATGTCTTTAAATTAATGGTGCATTTCTTTGCTTACAATGTCATTGCTTACAATGTCATTGCTTGCAATGGCACCGTGGACAGCTTGACTGTGTATTTTATGCAATGGATGCTTATGGTGGTAAAATCATGGATGTATGGGTTTAAATATTGTGGTTGGGTCTTTACCTTACGACCGTGAGCATTGAAGCTTGGCTCGTCCCTTGGGTGGATACATAGCCTATAATTATGTGTTTATGTTGATTAAAATGGGAGTAAGCAATGGATATAAAGAGCATAGCTCTGTTTTGTTTAAACTATTGGTTTATATTGAAGACCTTTCGGGCAGCTTGAGAGGCAAAACCCTTACTGTATATTTCGCAACGTTTTTGTTTTGTTTTATTAATGGTGCCTACATGATTCGGTTCCGGGTTGTTTAATGTATTAGATTTGTGGTTTGTTTAGTTGTGGTTTGGGCATCTCATAGGATTCGATCTCGGGCAATTAATTTTCTGAAAATGCGATTTGCAGATTGTGGACAATTACCTTTTCATAATTACCTTTCCACAATTTTAAGGGAACTCGTTCCTTCCACATTTGTGGGTTGTGGATTGCGGATGTGCACTTTGAATTTTCTCGTAAATTGATTCCGCAATTATCTTTCCGCAACGACCTTTTCGCAATCGGAAATTTCTTCCTTCCACAATTGCAGATTGCGGATTGCAGGTATGAATTTTGACTTTTCTCGAGAATTGCTTCTGCAATTATCTTTTTGCAATGATTTCTTCTGCACTCTATGGATTGCATATTGTTGATACCTTCTGCATTGTGGATTGTGGCTTCCTTCCGCATTGTAGATTGTGGATGTGCCTCCCAACTTTTTCGAAATGGGCTTCCGCAAATCTATTTCCGCAACTCCTATGAATCGTCGATCGCTTTGCGGAATCGTCATCGTCCGTTGATTAGTTTATCAAACAAAAAACTTCACTTTAATGCTCTGGAATGTTATCTTCCACACACATTTACTTTATAGATACTTTCCCCGTCGTCAATCTATTTTCTTAATACGATCTTAGCCATCCAACTTCTTCTAAGTAAGCTGACTGCAACTCCACTACTATGTGTTGATTGATGAGAGGATTGATCAATCAAGCTCAATTAGGTATTAATATCTAAGTTCCTTTTGTTTATCTTGGCGGTTGTATTTTGCTTTAGGGTGGTCGGTCTATAATGTTTACCAATGTTTGGTTTTATAATTAAGTGTTTAGATCAAAGAAACTTACGTTAACCTAACAATGTCCTAAAATATATTTAAAACAATTATAATATATACACTTTATAATAGAGTATATACTTTATGTTTACTTTAGAAATTATAGAATATATGATTGATATACAAATGAAACAAGTGGAATAAGCAACAAAGTTGCTTAGTACCTGCCTCCTAAGAAGAGATTGAAAATATATAGCAATAGGATAATTTTACTATAAAAATATATGATAAAACAAATATAATTACAATTTGAAAGAAATTAAACAAAAAATGAATTAAAAAATGTCCATTTAAATACGATATAAGTTATTGCAATGTAGCATAAAACAAGCATATTCAAGCTTCCTTACATAGAAACATACTTCTAGTAATATTCTTGACTTATGTTATAAAAATATGCAAGTTTCTTTATAGACTAGCATAAATAGGAAATGAGAAATAATAGCTTATAAAACTATAAATTAATATCATTCTTGTGAGAATAGTTTATTTATATTTTATTATAAATTTATAATGTTATACAAATATGTAAGTTTTTTTTATAGACTAGCATAAATAGGAAATGAGAAATAATAGCTGATAAGACTATAAATTAATCTCATTGTTGTGAGAATAGTTTATTTATATTTTATTATAAATTTATAATTTAAATTTAAAATAAATTTATTTATTTTAAATTGAAAAAAAATATTTTTTATTTAAATATTTTGAATAATGGATTTTCCAAGAATAATTTATAGATAGTTCAAAATAAACTATTGTTATCAAATAACATGCATATTGTTGAGAAAAAAACATGAAACTTAACATAAAACAACGCATGGTTGCTGTGTCGAGTTGTAAGGAAGAACTAACGCGAGTGAAAGCCCATTCCGGTGCAGAAATGCAAAGGAGCTTACGCTGGTTCGATCTGTTAGTTCTTGGTATCGGAGGCATGGTTGGGGCTGGCGTCTTGGTCACCACGGGCAATGCCGCCCGAACCCTCGCGGGGCCAGCATTATCCTTTCTTACGTCATAGCTGGTGTATCCGCTCTTCTTTCTGCCTTTTGCTACACCGAATTTGCTGTCGCCATGCCTGTTGCAGGGGGTGCTTTCAGTTATCTCAGAATCACATTCGGTTAGTCATTTCTGACACTCACCTTTTACATCAAAGAAAGAATTGCTCAATTTCTGGTGTTTCTTTGCAGGGAAATTCCCGGCTTATATTACTGGTGCAAATCTGATAATGGAATATGTTGTTTCCAATGCCGCTGTTGCGCGAAGCTTTACTTCATATTTGGGCTCTGCAATTGGCTTCAAGAATGTCGATAAATGGTGCTTCAAAGTGCATGGCTTGCCGGATGGTTTCAACGAGCTAGATCTTATAGCCGTTGCCCTTATTATTGCGCTTACAATATGCATTTGCTACAGATTAATTACTATCCTCCCATCTTTGCTAGACTATTATGCCAAGATTAATTTTGGGTTAACTGAGTCTGACATCTAATTTCGATTTCACTGGCAGCACAAAGGAGAGCTCGGCTGTGAACATGGTTCTGACCGCGCTGCATCTAGGATTCATCTTGTTTATCATCGTAATCGGTTTTTCCAAGGGAAACATCAAGAACTTGACACAACCTACTAATCCGACGAACCCGGGTGGTTTCGCACAGTATGGTGCGAACGGGGTGTTCAATGCCGCGGCCATTGTTTACTTCAGCTACATTGGGTACCATGCTGTTTCGACCATGGCAGAAGAAGCCTTCTATACGTGCTGCAAGTAATTTCTCAGAGGTTTGCATTTGAGCTGCATGTAATAAATTAAAGTAAACAACATTAGATAGATCTTCCTTTGACCTAAACCATACTGTTACTAAATCCAAGATTATGATAAATTCTGATCACTAAACATCGATTCTGTTCAATAATTAATTCCTACGGTATAAGGTCTGAAACACAATATATATTACAACACCTCGTCTGTACGACATCTGAACTGCAACACCCTATTCCCATTAGCAAAAGGAATACCTGGCGGGCTGGGAAAAGCAGGGGTGAAAATTGTCGGTTCAAATCGTATCTTTTTTGTTGGTCTCGACTCACTTGTATCTGGAGTGTCGCCATCATCAGATCGCCGTTTTCCAGTGCCCTCAATGGCCATACTCAGTTTTCTGCTTACAATAAAACACAACAGAATGTTCATATCCTGACAGGCAGAATGCATAAGCACAAGAAAAAAAGATTACAGGGACTATGGAGGCTGTAATAAAAATACCAGGAAGGGGGACCCCGGTTATGATTACCTTGCCTTCTTTTCAAGCTCGAGGAAGGATATAATTTACGCAAATCCTCCTCGAGTCTGGAAAGTCTTACGCGAGGCGTATAAAAAACTACGAGCAGTTGATGCCGGCAATAGTGTTGCTTGTTTGATGAGGTTCACAATGGGGTATAATTTTTATTTTTTTAATTTTATTATTATGACGTTATGTTGCCACATGTCAACTCAAATCTAAATATCAAATTCCAAAGTTTACATCATCTTCTATCCACCAATCCGCTGTTTACAAAATAGTTTTTTTAACAAAATTAAAAAAAATATTTTACAAATCCTTAAGTTATACTTTGCAAAACAGATTTTAATTTTTTATAGCTGCATCAAAAAAGAGCAACTAACAAAATTAAAAAAAATATTTTACAAATCCTTAAGTTATACTTTACAAAACAGATTTTAATTTTTTATAGCTGCATCAAAAAAGAGCAACTAATACCAAAGTTAAAAGAGTTTGATTGCAATAGATTACAATATACTTGGCCATTCACACATTTATTACAAAGAACTCCACAAGAGCATCATGTCACTAACAAGAGTAGAACTTGGGTGGGGAGAGTAACATTCATTTGTCCCAACCACCCAAGCTACATCCATTTGATTGGTGTTTCCAAGTTGTTGCCATACATAAAATGACATTTTTTTGTATTTGATTATCATAACCTTATTTTATTAACAATTTAATAAATATAAACATATTAAAAAATTAAAAAATTATAATTATTTATTATTTTTATAATTATTTAATTATAATTTTTTTAATAAACATATATTAAATATTTAACTCATTTTATTGATTTATTATGACCAAAAATTATAAAATTAACAAAATATTTAACAATTTTAATCATGAGGTTGGAATAATTTACATTCATTCATTATGTCATATCGAAGTAATTGAGTGGACAATATAATTTACTTCGTGGGCATTATAATGTTGAAGATCACAAGCGATGCACATCGCAATTTCATTGATAGAGGTAGTGCCACTATTTTAATTCACAAAACAGGTTTGGTCTTCGATTTTTTCGTCTTTGTCATATTCATATTCACTTTCATAGTGTTTGGACCGCTCGATAAAATTTGTTCCAAATGGAACATGCTCACGTGTCCTTTTTTTATGGGGGATATGGAAGATGAGGAATGAGGTTGTGATTGAAAGGAGGTTTTCCTCTTGTGAGAAGGTGGTTTGTTAAGCTACAGCATCCTTCTTGGTATTAAACATATTGATATACTTTCTTTTTTTTTTTGGAAAATGACATATTTATAAATATTTGGATAAATTGTGGGAAAAGGACAAATATTAGAGGGGAGCTTCTAGGATTGTGGTTGATATTTTTCATTGCAAATCGTAGATACATCCACTTAATTCAAGTGGCTGATGACTCTACAGTTATTACAAATTGGGCCTCTAGTCTTTCCATTATCGAGGCTTTATACCTTCAATCATGGATGCAGAAGGTCTGGGACCACTCCATTTGGGGAGATCTTTTGAGTATATTGTACATATACTTTCTTAATATACAGTATAGCTTTTTTCTGTCTGAAGAAAAAAAGAAGGCAGTGTCATTATCCAACTCTCACTGAGACAATGTCGGTACAAATTATTTCCACAATTTAGGTGGCTACATTGATTAGCTTTTCATTATAATATTCATTACTAATATTATTTTGAGAAGGAAAGAAGCTGCTTTTATTACTGTATTAAGTGTAGTATAGAGTATTGCTTTTATTATTGTAATAAGTGTAGTATTTAGTAGGGGAGTTCTTTTTAGTAGGTGATAAAAAAATTAAATAAACATTAGAATAAATTTATTTTAAATTTGGATTTATTTAGTATTGAGATTTTTTTTTTTTTTTTTAAATTGGTACTTGATAAATCTAGATTTAAAATAAACCTATGTTAATAAATATATCAAATGAATGAGTGTATCCCATGATTCACCCCTAATTACTTGTTAATAATTGAATCATAGTAATAAAATTATGTTGTAATGGAGTCCATAAATATGGTAAAGTTCACTATGTATTTAATATTAAAATTAATTGTTAAGATAATAAAAAAAATTCAACTAAAAAAATTATCGTTCATGTATAGTTTAACTTGTAATAATTCAATTATTTGTTGATTATTAATATAAGAGTGGAATTGTAATAGTATGTTTTCATAAAATAAATACTAGCATAGATCCATCTTAAAACTAGATGTACCAAGCACCGAGAGGAATCTGATTTCTTGAGGCTTAATTTGTTTATCTGAATTTTTTTACATGTTAATACAATTTGCACCTCAAGAATTTTGATCCTTTTGGTGCTTGGTAAATTCAGGTTTAATATGGATCTATGATGCTTTAATTTTTTTATTTTAGAAGTGGACATGGATTTTTAATTATTTTGCATTTGGTTCTATTTTTTATTTTATGAGCTAACATGAATTTTTTAAATTACTTTTTGTTTTTTCTATTGTAGTGTTATGTTACATACATGAAAATATCTCCCTCGGATTGGGTTGTAGAGAACCTCACTACTCTCGATGCAATAAATTCAAATCACAATGCAAAAATGATTTTGCAAAATAAAATTAAGGGATCGTTTCAATAATTTTTGTTATTATTGTTCTTTCCATTTAATATTTTAATTGTACATTCATCTCGCACACATCATTTACATATTAAAATTTAATTTTGTGTTATATGATATGTTATGTTTCAAATTTGATATATCTTTCAAGTTGCTTATACATACATTTTTTTTATTTTTCTAAAATTTTAAAAATGCATGTTTTTGTATTTTTTAGATGTCTATTCCTGTATCGAATTTGATGCACAAGCATCATTAGTGTTGTGGGATATCCTACATGTCTCCTTTGTATGTCTCCTTTACATTTAGTAGTTAGTTCATAATAGCTATTGGTTTTTAGTATTTTCGTGGATTTATGGTTACTGCAAAGTTTGTTCTTGAAACTCGTGCTATAGAACAAGTGGAATCACTCACCTACATTTCAATGTTGCAAAAGGTTGCAGAAGTAGATTTCATAATTTTATGGAACTTATTTATTTCATGGCATTTATTTATTTCTTGCTTCAACCTCTCTAATACATTTATTAACTGTTCAAGATGTTCTTTTCGTGGCTTGCAGTAAACCACCATAAAATTATAGAGATAAGGCTTCAACACCTCATTCATCAATCTCATAAGAGTTCATATAGAATTCATTAAACCGAATGGCATAACCAACCATTCTGAAAAACCCGTATTTTGTCTTAAACATTTTCTTCCACTCATTTCCTTCACGAAATCTTATATAATGATAACCACATTTTAGATCAATCTTAGTGAAATATATTGCATCATTCAAGCAATGCATGAGATCATCCATGTGTGGTAATGGAAACATGTACTTCATTGTTCTCTGATTGATGTCTCTAGAATCAGTGCTAATTCTCCATTCTCCTCCTTTATTAGGTGCAAGTATAGTAGGTACCGCACATGGGATCAAAATTTCCCTGATCAACCCTCTTTACAAGAGCTCATGAACTTGTATATTTAACTCCTCATTTAGTTGGTGTTATTCTATGTGGCACCTTGTTTGGTAAATTTGATTTTGGTATGAGGTCAATTTGATGAGAAATGTTTTTCATGGGTGGTAATCTTTTTGGAATCTCTTCACAAATAATCTCCTTAAATTCAAACAACATCTCTTCCACTTCTTTTGGAAAGTCAGTTCTCTTCTCATTTAGGATCAAACCTTAAGGTATAATGGCAAAACAACAATTACTTTTATTTCTTCTTTTAAAATTGTTTTTGTTGAACATAACATTTTCTTCCTATCAAAACAATTAGCAACACTGCTATTTTCTCCTTTTTATTCCTTCGAGGGTGTAATCAAAGTCTATTTTTTAATCTTTTCAAGTAGAAAACTATTTTTAACTCCATCATACAAAATATTCCTATCATACTTCAAAGTTCTATGCGTCAGTAGATGGAAAGCATCTAATGATACTACATCACATAGGACGTTATTATGATAATTTCTAATTTTAAACTAATCAAGCATTGTTGGGAAATAGTGACATGATGCCCTTTTTGCAAGGTCATGAGACTCTATAATCCCAAGGGTTTGGTCTACACTTCAAATCCAATTTCTCTATAACTTCTATTGATTCTAGATTTTCAGTACTTCATGTATCTACAATTAAACAACAACACTTACCTTTGATTTTGCACCTAGTATTGAAGATAGACTTCCTTTGATCTAGTTCTTTGATTATTGGTTGATTTATGGCTTAAATGAGATTTCCTAAACATCAAGATCTCTCCATATTTTGGTTGAGTTACATCCACATTATCCCCAACTAGATCTAGTTTTTCTTTTAGCTACTTGGGCAACATGGGTTCGACTCTTCGTTCTCCTCGTAGTATGAAAACTTCTAAGAAATTCATATGTTTTGTGTCCTTGTGTCTGATAGTTGTAACATATCACTCGTGATCTTACATCCCCTCTACCTATGGGGTTTGTGTTTCCTCTAGAATTTCCCTTTAATTTTTTTTTATGCAGGAGCATCCCTAGTGTAGATGGCTTGAAATTTCTCATATGTTAAGCCCCCTAACACATGTAAAATGTTGTAATTATTTATTATTATGGGACTAGGTTCCACGACAAGCCTTCTTTAAGGACCAAGATATATTATTATTACTATTTTGTAAATAATTAATTAATAAAAATAATTGGCACATCGAAAGCCACAAAAGAGTATGGGATACCTTGATCCACAGTGCGAGGGGGAATGGGGAAATTCCTAGAAATTTAAAACTTTGTGGACTATGTTTGGTTGTCCTAGTTTGTAATTATGCTTTGGTGACTTTATTAGTCGATTGTCACATAAACATTGTACATTGAACCCAAATTTTGATTATCTTGGACTTTGGATTTATTTTGACACCTTATGCTTGGCTTGATGGATTCCACTTGTCAAATGTGCCCCTTTGGTGGTTTTGTAACTTCTTTTTAGAGGTTACTCTTGGTTTTGTAACACCCACTTGCACAAATATGCCCTCAATAGCTATTTTTAGCCAGTGCATGTGAAAATTGTAACTTCTCCTTCATTATTGTTGGGTGTTATAATGTCTAAATTATTTCACCTAATCTTTAATTATCGACCGGTGTTGGTAGGCTTAGAGTTGAAACAAAATATATGCGAAGGTAGAGGGGTTCTTATGGTGTCGTGGAAATATTTTAAGAAACAAAAGATCGAAAGATAATTCAAAATGAAAAACTGAGTCAAACTCCTACGAATTCAACTATTAAGTTAATTAAACTGGGACAAAATATTAAACTAAATAATTGAAAATTTATTAAACTGAAAATGATACTATTAACAACTAATCTTTAAATTGGAAACTAAGATGCAAGGAAAACCTAATTAATAAGCATGTAGAAAACTTAATAAAGAAAAATTAATAGAAAGAAACAAGTAGAAAACTTAATAGGACTGTCTTTGAATTTTGTCCTACAAGTCTCTTTCAGTAATCACACGGTGAAAAAAAAACAACCTAAAAACATACTAAGAATAACACATATAATACTGAATTTATATGCAAAGGATAAATCAATCCAAAGGCATAAACACAAAACAATATATCAGTAAAAAGAAATCATAAACAAATTCAAGAAACAAAATATAACACAACTTAACACATGTTTAAGGTGAAAAGAAGTAAAAAAAATGATAAAACTTTGATAAATAACCTAAAACACTCTAACTTTAACTTCAATGTTAAATAAAACTGTTATCTAACTATCTCAATCAAAGCATAAACATTAACAAAATAGAACTGAAAAAAAATCTCAAAATACATTAAAAACACTAAAACGAAACTAAGGGCTAAATGACAGACTAAACTATACATCTGAAAGGGTTGGTTGAATGACAGTTTAAATAGGCTGTACGAATGACAGTCTGCATAGTTAAAATAATAAAAATTAACCTAAATGATGTAATCTTCCGTTGAATTCGTGTAGATGCAAATCAATGAATAAAGACAATAAGTAAACCTACTTATTAAGCAAATTTAACAATGACATGAACTTAAACAAATTTATAAACATAAAGAAACCATTGCATGTTAATAAACAAAATGAAATTTAAATTGCATAAACTGATAACTTATAATAGAAAATAGACATAACTGAATTTAAAAGCAATCCATCTATTTGCTTGTAAATAAACTGAACATTAAACTATAAATGAAAGGACTGAAAGTAGATTCAAAAGAAAACTATGCGCGCAATCTAGTTATTTAATTCTGGAAATAAAATGCATTACAGAAAAAAAAATAAAAAAATGAGATAATAAAACTAACTAGAAACAAAACCAACTACAACGGAAAAAAGAAATAAACAAGAAAAAGAAAGAAACCTCTGGTTGATGAGGGGCCCTCTCAGCAGTCAGGGGTGGTGCCTGGCTAACTTCTACGCAAATGCAATCTTCAACATCAAAGCATACAACTTTTTATTCAGATGATGGAAGAGAGATACAATGTGCTCAAGAACAAACTGATAAACTATGAATTATCTCCTAACTCTCTGACTCTCTAGCTAACTGAGCTCTCACATAGAGGCTGATATATATAATTGTTTACAGATATGAGCAAGTCGACCCTTTAGTGGTCGACTTCTCTCTAAATTTAGTCGACTATAAAGGCATATGACAGATTGTAGGCCAACGCACAGGATCTTCCCTTCTTCATCATGGTATGTTTCTCTTCATTGGATAGGGTATGCACAGGCTCCTTCTTCAACACAAATAGTCTTAGAGGTGGTGCATAGCTCCTTCCTTAGCGCAGCAATGAACTGGTGGTGAACAGAGGAGAACACATGGTGAGTTTTCTAGAACATGGGCTAACAAACCAACCCAGCACGTGGTTTGTTGATGAGGTGTCGACAAAGGAGGATGCAAGCTGGTGGATTATCTAGAACATGAGCTCCATTACACAGACATGTGGACAGCAGGTCGTTTGCAAAACTATTTCACATTTTAATGCCTAAAATCAATTCTCAACAAAGCGTAGTCTGGTTAGCAATCTAGATGGAAAGTTGAATAGCAAGATGAACCATAAGCTGGATATGTTGGGCGCATATCTAGGGTGAATGAAGTGTATTTTTACTGGTGTGCTTCAGGACTATAGTAGACAACAACACGTTTTAACATTTGGAAAACTACCAACGAGTTTCGTGTAGCGAGCTTGATGACAAGCTAGACGTCGAGCTGGACGTGTTGTGCGCATGGTAGGCTGAATGCATACTTGTTATTAATCTGTCCCAAAAAGATGATATAATCTGCAAACAAATATATAAATTAATTAATATATCAAATTTACTTTAATATTGTCAATTTTAATTATTAAAATCACAAAATAATAATAATAAATGGATTTTATATAAACCTTAAATTCATACATACCTGAGCTGAATAGTGATCTGCGTGACATAAAATATACAAAAAGATAATAAAACATATGTTTAAATGAGTAATTTAATTGCCAAAAATGATAACAAATCTAGGATCAACAATTATTTAACTCCTTTTAGATATTTTGGAAAGATTCCCTAGTTTGTGTAACTCCTCACCTCACTAAGTTGATTTCCTCTTCATGGATGAGGTGTCCATGCATGAGTTGGAGATGGAATCAGTGGTTTGGATTCACCCTCCTTGAAATTCAAGTTACTTGGGTAGAATTGGAGTTAGTTTCTTATGGTTGAGATAACCCCCTTTGGCTAACTCAAGTTGGATAACCTTGGTTTGATTTGACCCCCTTGGGTTCGAATTTCCATATTTGATCTATAAATCCTTGGTTGATCTCCTTGGGAAGGTTTTTTTTTGTTAGTTGTTGTTCATGTCATTCTTGATGAGACCTTGGTAAGCTTGTATACTTAGAAAGCCATGTATGCTCTGCTATGTGTCTGAACTGTGTGCTTGAAGGAATTGTGGTATTGTTTGAAAGTGGTTTGGATGTGCATGGTGCGATAGCGACAAAGGAGAAAGAAGGATGTGCAAGACGAAGATGCCGACAAGGGTCAACTTAGTGGCATTTTTGTTACTTTTGGTCCAAGTTAGTTAGATGTGGAACATTTTGTAAAGGTGCAAGCCTATAAAAGGAAATAGAACTGTAGTAGAAAGACATCTTTGGGATCCTCAATATATTTTGTAGAATCCGAGAGCTTATGTTCAGAGAAAATATTATCTTTTATTTTTCTTACGAACTATTTTACTAGTTTTTGGTCTGAGCTTTTTGACTAGGAGATGTATGATTGACCTAAGAAGTAATATGAAACTAAAGTTGTTGGAAATTCCATGTGTCTTTTGTTTGCGATGTGATATATGATCTTGTGATCGTTGTGTATGTGGTTAATCACTGTGATTTGAATTATGCGATTTAAATGGTTAAATGTTTTTTTTTGTTGACAAAGTGGTGGAACCCCCATGACTAGCAGGGTTTCCATTGGCTAAGTAACCACGAACCAGGGGCATCTAAGCCATCAAAATCACCTAGAGATCACACTCGTCCTGGACCGCACCAACCCTTAACATGGTTGGATTTTTTGGTATCCGACGAGATTAGAATCGACGACCTTTCAGCTTAGGGGGCGTCTTAACCATACCCCGCCACCAACTATTCTACATCTCGTGGATGATTTAAATGGTTAAATGTTATGATATAATGTCTTAATATTTTTCTTATTTGAATGATGAGAATTATTCACATTATGTATGGTTTCATGTATGTCGATATGTTTTCTGCGTAATAAACTAGCATGATGTTAGATATGATCATGGAAACAATAAATGAATGATAAAACCCTATTCTGAATCTCTGAGTGACAGTGCGATTGAGAGAGATTAAGTGCGCAAGTCCTCTTCCCCTATGTGGAAACATGGTTCCTGCATCTCTCCGTTAAACATATCGGGTGAGACCTCATCTGCTTTGCAGGTGTTGTTGGACAAGGTAAAACTTGTCTGAGCCAATATTTAGGGAGGCCGCATCGAAAAGGGTGTCGACAATGTGTGAACCCCTATTGATTGAAGTGTGTCAAAAAATGGTTCTATTTTTAGAACCATAGTGCAAGAACGAATAGAACATGTTGTGGCACCCGATGAAACTGTAGATTTAGGACTGGTTCGATCAAAAGGCTTGACAATTTGCAGTAGAATAAAACCAGAGTTCTAGGCTAACAACATAAGAGTGGTTGGGAAGACATAATTATTCTGATATCCACGAACATTTCTTTGTCGATTTCATGATTATCTTGTATGAGTGGTTGGCACAGCTGACCTACCAGAAACAAAATTTCCAAGGATGCGAACCTACTTGCAGGTCCCCTGAACTAATCCAACAACTGAAAGAGGTAGACAATAGGGAATCAAGGGATTTCAAAGTGTGGCTTGAAAGTATTTTGGAAGGATATATCACTGCGTTTGTTGTCGACGTGGCCAAGTCCTATAGCAACATAGAGAGGGAATTCTTCCAAGGACCTAGAGGCAGGTTTCTATTGTCTTTGCAGTTGTGGATTAAAATGCTTATCTGCGAAAAGGGTATATTGAATATGAACTCCGACAAGTAGATATTTGGTTTTCGTAGGTTACGGGTACTGCAGAGATGAGGGTTGAATGGAATGATACAAGGTATATGGATGGCAGTTATGACAAAAATGTGAGGGAAGTCAAGGAAGAGTGTGGTCTTCTGCGAAGTGAGGTGAGGTTCCGTCAAGAGAAGAGGTAGAGGGTTAAGGAGAGTCCTGGTGTGACCGAAACAATAAAATACAAGAGAACATCACAAGGGACTAAGTGGCCCTACAATGACGAAGGAGACAACTAGGATACGCCTGAGTCCAAGGAAGGACCAACCCAAAGGAACAACGTACCTACACCTCCATGCACTGCACCATATTTAGGAAGAATTGCCAAATCATCATAAGAATTCTCGGTGTGTCATCTCTAGAGCAAGAGTAGCGGATCAACAAACATGGGAAGCAGGCACAGAATGGTGGGCGACGATATGAAATTACCTTTGTTCCATGGGAACGAGACCAAATATCCCAAGGAACATTGGTTTCTCTACGAAGTAGTATGGACTGTGAAGCAAGTCCAAGATGAAGACATCAAGAAGGGATAACTTGCAAAAACTTTACGCAGTTGCACATTAGATTGGTATATGAATTTTGTGAAAGTACCAACAAGGAATCAACCGAAGACTCTAGCACAAATTAGGAATGGGTTGATTGAGGAATTCCAAAAACCTAAATCTGAGTGGTAGTACATTACTAAATTGAAGGAAATCAAGCAATATCAGAATGATTCGATATGGGAATTCGATCAACAATTCAAGACTCTGACGGTGAAAGTCAGTTTCCAAATGAACGATGTGCAACAAAAGGAATGGTTCATCGCAGAATTGGTGCCAAATATCCGAATGCCATTAATGCAGTAGAATATTGTGACACAGACTGAGGCTATGGAAATTAAGATGAATATGGAGGCTTCACCATTTGTGAAACTGGATTCAGAATGAATCAAATCCAATCGTAACTGGAGAATCTAACAATTCAATTGCAAGATATCAAGAAGGAAAAGACATTCGCGAAGAAGTATGGTGTACTCACTGTCACATGAAAGAACATCATAAAGATCAATGTTTGTATTCTATGATTATTTTCAGTCTCATGCTCCCAATCCCTTGAGTCAAGGGGGTTTTCCATGGTGTCAAATCCATCAAACTCAAGGACATCGGCACAAGGAATGTGTGTATCTCCAAAAGGTAGTATGGAAACCTGCAAATTTGTTCTGTAATTTTTGTCACTCTGTTGGTCATGAAGAGAAGGATTATAGAGCATATTACTTGCTCCAAGAAAGGACAATGGATACGTACTACATGAAGGGAGAAGAGCACCGATCAACAAAGAGGCCACCACCACAGCAACCACCATAGTTTGCTCAACTGCAATATAAATTTTCTCCACTGCAGCCCCAGTTCAATCAAATGAAGTACACTCTGTAGCAACCATAGTATGTTCAACCACAGCCGAATCAGCTGCAGCAACAACTTTTTAATCAACCACAGTACCAGCCACAAGGAGGATTCCGTGGAGGATTTCGAGGAGGTCGAAATGGTGGTTTTGGTCTAGGAGGAGGACGAGGTCGAGGAACTATGCAATGCTATAATTGTGGAGTATTGGGGCATTATCAGTGAGACTTCCCAGACCTTCAGTCATATTGTACCTATTGTATCGTTGTAGATCATACTATTGAAGATTGTCCACAACTGATTGCAAAATGGCAAGCGAAGAATGTTTCACCATCGTAGAACCAGAATGCGAACCAGGAGACGAATCGACCTCAAAACTAGAATCAAGGGCTAACTATAGGGAAATTTTCAGTGAAACCCATGATGCAACCTGCAGATGTTGCTGTCATAACTCGAGGTGGAACAACAACGAAAGATGATGGTCCAATCCCACAAATTCGATTGGAAACTCGAAAGAAGGTGTAGTTCAATGTCAACACTGATAAAGACATGTTTTTTTTATTCAAGAGACATCATAAAAAGAGATACAGGTCAGTTGCCTATTTATGAAATTTCATATGCTTTCGATTCGAAACTTGTAGCAGGATCATTGTGGAAGGTTGGAACACTAAAACATTTCTTTGAAAGTTGTGTGTCATTAGAAAAGGACCCTGATGTGCTAGTTGAGATTGCAAGTCTTCTATACCAACCGGAGAAGGGATGAAAAGACTATGTTGTGAACTCTTTACACAAGAATAAAACTGGAAGAGAGATGAGATGAATGTCCAGATCGGAGACTATGACATGGAATCAGTCATATTGGATCTAAGCTCGGATGTCAACATTCTAACAAAGCATACATGAGAAAGGATTGGGAAACCAAAGTTGGTTTGGTATCCTGTACAAATGTGACCAGAAAACTAATCCAAAGTGTCCCCAATTGGACATGTACAGTGCTTACTGGTTGAAGTAGAAGGGAAAAAGACATGTGGATTTTGATGTTATCTAAATTGTCGACAAAGGTAGCTCATATCCCGCATTGTTGGGATTTGGGTGGGCTAATGAAAATTTGGTGGTTATCAATTTCAAGAAAATAGTGATGACGTTTGAAAATCGTGACATGCAGATCATCGTCCCATTGGATCCAAGCGAAGTTCGAAGATATGTTGAACCAGTAAAGGACGAATTCGTAGGAGGATGGGACCATGCATACAATATTTCAGAAGACTACATCAATCCCACTACGTACGAGGAGTTGGGATGGAAAATTTATAGCTCTGCATCATCAGATTTTGATGATGCATTGGAAAATTGGAAGATTTGGATACATGAAGTATCAATCTAGAAGTGTGGGAGAATCATTCAGTCACTACGAAGGGTCACAATGGAGGTTATTGAGCTACCAATGTATGAAAGTATACCCAATTTGACTGAGTTTATCTATGAGTTTGAGGACAAGATATCATATCCTTATCGATTGATAGCATTGGAGGAAGCATTGAAGGCCACTCCAGCAAGATGGTGGGAAACTCATAAGAAATCAATCAGTGGTTTCCTGATATGTTGCAGAATGATGGAATTTTAATTTTGTGAAACATATCTCTATCGGGAAGTGAAGTATAATGGAAGGAATGATCCTAACGATTATCTTATTACATGTCATACCACATGGGTGTCAATTCCAAAGGACAAATGGGTACATGATTTTTTCCACACATTGAATGAGATGTTGTGACAATGGTACGTATATGCAGAACTCATAAGGGAGATTACAACATGGGAAGACTTGACAGTATGCTTCAGCCACACTTTTAGCTTTGTAGATGCTAACCAAGTGATTCATAATGCACTTTATCACATCCAAGATGTCGTCTTGGAAATAGTCCTAGTCGCATTTCCCACAGAGTCGCATGAAACACTAGTAATGTAGTTGATGACAGATTGTTACAATGTGACAGGAGAACCTGACGACAGGGATGATCCAAGGAATATTAATATCGTAGAGTTCGAAGGAAGTCAATATATCGCAGCACCGGAGATGTCAATGGACAAAGTTCACCAACCTATGAAGAATAGGAAGGTCAATATTGGGACGACAGAGGACTATAAATTCTCCAATGTAGGATATTATTGGGACAATTCCACTATGGAGAAAATCACCGATTTGCTTCATGAATTTCAGGATTTATTTTTGACCAAATTCCCTCAAATGAAAGGGATTTTAGGAGACTTGGGAGATATGAAAATCCCACTAATCCCATATGCGAATCCGGTAAAGAAATGTTTGTATCGATTAAATATGTGATAAAAGGAGTGCATAAAGGCTGAACTCAACCGAATGTTGGATGTTGGAACCATTGAACGAGTGGAAGAGTATGAATGGATCAGTCTTATGGTTGTTCAAGATAAGAAGACGGGAGAAATACAGATCTGTGTCAATATCCGGAAGAGAAATGACACGTGTTTTCATGATCCATTCCCTACACCATTTACTAACGAATTACTGGAAGGATTCAGTGTCCAAGAGGTCTATTCATTCACAGATGGATTTTCAAGATATCATTAGATAAATATTACGAAGGAATATAAACATAAGATGACTTTTGTGACCGAATGGAGATGTTTTCAGTACATGGCGATGTCATTTGGTCTCAAGAATGCACCTATGATCTTCTTAAGGATAATAGTTGTTGCATTTAAATATTTAATTCAGAAATGTATGGCGGTATATATGGACAATTAAACTATGTATAGGTTAGTGAAATACCACATTGCAAACCTGAGACTGATGTTGGAAAGGTGTCAACAACACCAGAATGCACTCAATTTGAGGAAGTGTATATTTTGTGCGTTGTTTGGAATTTTGTTGGGGCACGTCGTTTGTAAAGGAATGTTGGTGGATCCCACTAAGATTGTGATAACTGTTAATCTACCTCCACCAACGGATGTGAAACATCTCAGAGTGACATTGGGGCATATGGGTATTATCGAAAGTTAATAAGAGAATACACAGTGATCACAACACCGATGGAGAATTTATTGAAGAAAGATGAGAAATTCTGATGGAATCATGAGTGTCAAGGGAGTCTTGACTCCCTAAAAAAGAAGATGGTCACAACATCGATATTATTCTTTCTGGACTGGATGAAGGAATTTTACATCCATGTCAATGCATCATTAGTCGCATTAGGAGTAGTCTTAGCACAGCCAGATGAAGGAGTGATCGATCACCCAATTTCTTTTGCAATACTGAAGTTGTCATCTATGGAAAGGAACTACACCATGATGAAGCACGGAGGTTTGTTGATGGTATATGTGCTACATAAATTTTTTCATTACCTATTGGGAGGATACTTTAAGATGTTCACTAATCATTCCTCATTAAAGTACCTGGTCAACAAGACTTTTTTTTTTGGGGGGGGATCTGTCGATGGTTGCTAATATTCCAAGAATTTGATTTCAGGATCATCGTGAAGACGAGTCGATTGAATATAGGACCTGATCATTTGTCAAGGATTGAGAGAGACGAAGAACTAACCAGCATGGAGAAGGGATTACCTGATGTGTGGTTGTTTAAGTTTGGAATGGTCAATGATAATTATGAGAAAATTATTCATTTTCTGTCGACAGGGAAGGCACCAAATTATTTCACCATTGTCAGAAGAAGAAATTGGTCGTTCAATTTGTATACTTTCAACTAATCATTGTACAACTTTATAATATTGGGTCGATGAGATTATACGTCGATATGTCCTACCGCAAGAGCAAGAAAGGATATTGGATGAAGAACATGATGGTTTCACAGGAGGACACTATGGAGGCCATGCAACTACCAGGAAGATACTCTGCGCTAGCCTCTGGTGGCCAACCTTGCACAATGATGTTGCGGATTATGCAAAAATCTGTGACATTTATCAAAGGACGGGGAAGCCATCACAATGGGATGAAATTCCATTACTACCTCAGTTAACGTTGCAACCATTTGATAAGTGGGAAGTGGATTTTGTGGGATCCATCAATCCACAAGGAAAGAGGATGGGTGTGCGATACATTATCACGACGATAGACTATCTCACTCTATATGGGCGGAAGCAGTACCGGTGACGAATTATACCGCTGCGACTGCAGCAAGGTTCTTATTCGACAATGTCGTTACCCAATTTGCTTGTCCAAAGATATTGATGAGTGATCAAGGGATCCACTTCATCAATCGTACTATTAGCATATGAAAAAGGAATTCATGATTCATCACAAGAATATCACACCCTATCACCCGCAAGCGAATGGAACAGTCGAAGCATTCAACAAGGTGTTGGAGCATGCATTAAAAAAATTATGTAGTGCAAACTGTGATGATTGGGATTTAAATATCCATGCGATATTATGGGCCTACAGAATGACATGCAAGTGATTCAATCTTGTCTATGGCCAAGAAGAGGTAATTCCTATGGAGTACATTGTTCCCATCCTGCGCATTGCAACATCGACAGGTATGAGTGATGAAGGAGTGCTTGAAGAGTGAATGATGTAGTTGGTGCAGATGGAGGAAGACCAGTTCATCGATGGGTTTCACCAGTAAGTCGAAAAGGACTACCAGAAGGCATGGAATGATCAACATATTAAAGAAAAGTACTTTCTGATAGGAGACATGGTGCTATTCTATGATAGCAAGTTCACCATGCATCCTGATAAGTTGCAAATGCATTGGTTATGTCCTTATATGATTCATTGCATTACTGACGGAGGTGTGGTGTAGTTACAAAAACTAGATGGCACATTGATGCCAAAGTTAGTGAATGGAAGCCAGTTGAATCCCTCTCGGGATAGCCAGGTGTGACACCATGCTTAAGGTGTTGTGCAGCGGAAAAAACAAAAATAAAAAAAATTGTGTAAGATATGATGAACAAAAGGGAACCACAGTAAGGAAGGTTGCAAGAAAGGGAAAGAAACGCAAATTGCAGCAGGAAGGGAACTTAGCGACATCGAATAAAGTGCGATAGAGTCAAATCAAGAAATAAATGAGGTAATTAAACCAGACAAGTGATGATGCAAGTGGTTGCGACACGTATTTATGGGGTATTAGATCATTAGATTTGCATAATCGCCTGAGGATTCGGTCGATCATTGGATGATCCTTCCATGATGTTCAAAATCATTTGCAAAAGTGTCTTCAAGCTTATAAGAATCGATAGGGGGTGATTTGGATGAACCATTGTGATAGTTGAGTATATCAGAGTGAAGAGAATTAGTAGAGCATAGTTACGAGTGCGAGAGTGATAGAGTTGCAGTGATGGATCAAGTAATTTCCAGTGGTAGTGTCCATGACTCCCCTTCAATGATGACATCGATCGAGGAGGAAATACCACTTCTTTAAGAATAATTGCCAAGGATCGTAAGGAAGAAGAGGGATGCAAATCACCACAAGTCCCCACAGAAAAAGAAGAGGTCCAGAAGTTGGACCAGGGCCATAGAACTTGAAGCGGAGGGTGGGCACTTGACAACTAGTGGAGAGGATTCCACGATCCTGAAGGGGGTGACTGTTAATTAAATCCATGGGTATGTACCACTGCAAAAGGATGATACCCCACAAGTAAAATTGTCCAAGAATGAGCAGTATCCAATAAAGATGCCTGCAGTGCCGAAAGGTGTGCAGGTCACAATGAACATTGTGCCATATTTGATGAAAATGACCTACAATGACCATGATCTATTGGAATACTAAGAAAGCACAATAGAATCATATGAGTCATAGGAGCAACAAGATGGAGGTACAGTTATTTGCACGCCACAACAGTGGGCTATGGGATTGCATCAATTGGGGTTGTTAGGACTCACACACATGCCGCATTTTGGCCGCTCAACAAAGGCCAACACATGTGTGAAGTAGTTGTTGGCTTTCTTCCACAGAGGATACTTGTGGCTTGATACCAAGGTACCGGTCACAACAAAGTTGATATTGTAGATTACAGGGTTGTTGATGAAGGGTGTTGATCCGCAACGATACTCCATGGGAAAGGACAACGACAAGAGGCTTGCTGAGAAGCTAAAGAAGAAGTACGATGTTGTCTGAGACAAACGTGCCTGTGTGATCAGAACCCTCAATGACATAGTCATCTGAGTCACAACTAAGTTGTTATCTTTGAATATGGTAAGGAAGATCAGACCTAACCAATGTACTTTTGGAGTCATTGCATGCGTAGAGCAGTGCACTGAGGGCGTCCAAATGAACTGGTCACCATTTTTGTTAAATCAACTAATGGAGGACATGATGTTGGTCCAAGAAGGTAAGAGACCCTTTAAATGTTCATGGTTTCTCATTTTAATTGCACTCGTGGGATGGATGGAACCCACGCATTATGAGGGTATGGATGTGGAAGTTTCCCAAGCATGCAAGTGGACACGGTACCAAAACTTGTGGTAGATCAATGTGAAGGAGCACCATATTAAGTGCGCTATTCAATTTTATTTGAATTGGGATGCGCTACACGATGTAATAGGAAAGGTTATGTGCCTCACTGAGGAGGCAACGACAAAATATTAGTGGATCACATGATTTGCAATAGGACTGCATGCCATCCATATTCAAGCATGTCGCGATGGTGAGAAGCAAGGGCTTACCACCTGGTATAAAATAACAGATGAAGAAGTAGATTCCATCATTGATGAGTGTCCTATCAAGTGGAAAGTGCCAGTTAGTATTAAGAACCTGTGAGACACCGAGTCGGGTCCCTCACCTGACGCACTTGTAGAACAGATGCAAACAGAGGAAAGCGTCAAGGAATCACAGGAGGATTCATCCAAGACTCCAACGAATTTCGAGCTAGAGATACATTTTGAATAAGGAAGGAATAAATGTAGGTTTGAGTAGGAGAAAGGCAGTAGCACCCCAAAGATGACTGATTACCATGTGAGTCACATACTAGCTGTGATCACCATTGTGACTATCGAGAGTGAGGCGTGGTTGAAGAAACACTCGACTAGGTTTTTCCACCAGGTCAAGGATTTGTTACAATCCTTGACAATTGTGATATTGGAGAAGGTTCCACAAGTCGACGTGTTGCAAAGAGAAGTGGAAATCAGTACAAGAAAAAGAGCATGCATTGTGAAAATTCCACCACATGCATTGGGGTCTGGCAGTGAAGATATCGACACAACTATGTATTAGTTCGACACCATCAGTTTGGACGTCAACAAGCTTCCCACGCATGTGTTTGCATGATTACATAAGACAACAATCCATGAGCTCACAGACCGAGAGGCAATTGTATGTGATCACCTTGTTAAGTCGCAGGAGCAAGTGGAAGTAGTGAAGGAAGATATCGTGAGGATGAGGAAAGCACGGGAAGAATAATTGGTTTCAAAGAAAAAATACTTAGATGATAGGGAACGATTGGAGAAATACATTGCAGTCACATGCCAAGAAATTCCTGACATCACAGAAGAAATTTTTTTAGAGGAAAATATTCTACAATTTGGACAACTTATCACAGAGTTGAAGAAAGAAAATGAGGAGCTATAAGCACAGAAATTTTTGAGTACACCACCAGAACAGGTCACAGAGCGCAAGGGAAAGATCGACAATGTGGATTCCCATATTGAATACTACGAGAAAATGACCAAGGCGTTGGTAGATGAAACCGTACAATTTTGGATGAGTATGGTTTAAGATGAGCAACTACAACAGCTAGGCGCACAACTTCATGAGTCATAGGCACAATTAACGACAATGCGGGTATCCCTGAAAATGATCCCCCAGTGGTGTAAGTTAGTAAGGTAACACAGTTAAAGGCACTTCAATAGTGAGCAATCAAAGCACGGGAGAGGAATCACCGTCGCACAACCCACCTAGATGAATTCCAGGACATTAGGGAGTAGTTGGTGATGAAAGCTGTGACTGCGCTAGAGACAACTCACGACACCCACAACCAAGTGGCCGATAATATTGTAGAGAACCCCACAGAGCAGGATATAGAATATTGTGCAGAAATCAGCATGCAAACAAAGGAAGCGGTTGATGAAATCAAGCAAGAATATGATGACTTCAAGATCTGGATCAGCACCTACATGATATCCAACTGATGTGGCTTGAGGGAGAGCCACAAGATTATGTTGGGGGCTTGTTGGTAGGCGTTTTAGATGTGCATGGTGTGATAGAGACAAAGGCGAAAGAAGACTACACAAGACAAAGATGTTGACAAGCATTGGCTTAGTGGCATTTTTGGTACTTTTGGTCCGAGTTAGTTAGAAATTTAGTCAGATGTGGACCATTTTTTAAAGGAGCAAGCTTATAAAAGGAATTAGAAATGTAGTAGAAATACATCTTTGGGATTCTCGATATCTTTTGTAGAATCAGAGAGCTTATGTTCAGAGAAAATCTTATCTTTTATCTGTCTTACAAACTGTTTTACTGGTTTTTGTTCTGAGGTTATCGATGAGGAGATGTATTTTGGAGATATATGATTGACCTGTGAAGTTATATGAAACTGAAGTTGCTGGAAATTCCATGTGTCTTTTGTTTGCGATGCGATATCTGATCTTGTGATCGTTGTGTCTATGGTTAATCACTGTAATTTGAATGATGTTATCTAACGATTCGGATTTACGTGTGAACGAAATGAAAGAACAGATACAAAATCATAATCACATACATTTTGCAAAAATAACAGAGATACAGTAAACACATATTCTATTAAATGGCATAAATAGAACAGATTGTAATACAATAGCTATAATGGTGGTGGCTATCTCTGAGAAGAGATGTGACTGCTACACTCATCTGTCCAAAGCTAAATACAAAATGAGGCCAAAGGGCCTTATTTATAACAAGGACGAGGGAGAGAACCCCAAATTCCAAAAAATAACCCTAGAATATGAATCATCATAAATTTTGTGGCCCCAAGGTGGTAAGTTGAACAATCAACTTCTTGGGGTCATAACTTTTGCATACGATCTCCGATTTGGGTGCTCGATGGCTTATTGGAGAGATATATCTGAGGACTACCTATGCTAACAAAACATATCAAGTTAGAAATGGACTCATATTTTCCCAGCGGTTCAATGCCAAAAAAACATCGTTTAGGGCCTCAAAAAGGCTCCAGAATTTCGGGACCCAAAAAATCGTAGCAAAATAACTAGGAAAATGCCACAATGGACAATTGTTTTGAGCCACTAGAATAGGTGGGTGGCCACCGGTTTCCATATGGATCATCTAAATGGTTAAATGTTATGATCTCATGTCTTAACTTTTTTTCTTATTTGAATGATGAGAAGTCTTTGCATGATGGATGGTTTCTTATATGTCGATTTGTTTTCTACATAATGAACTAGCACGATGTTAGATCTGATAATGGAAATGGTAAATGAGTGATACAACCCTATTTTGGATCTCTAGGTGACAGTGAAACTGAGACAGATTAAGTGCACAATTCCTCTTCTCATCTGCAGAAACTTGGTTCCAAAAATCTCTCCCTCAAACATCATGGGTGAGACCTCATCCCCTTTGTAGGTGTTACCGGATAGGGTAAAATCGCTTTGGGCCGGTGTTTAGGGAGACCGTGTCGAAAAGGGTGTCGACAGTGTGTGAAGCCCTATCGACTGAAGTGTGTCAACAGGTATTATGTTTTTTTTTATGTAAGCATGATAAAATATGGTGTAGTTCCTTCATTTCCATTACTTATCTTTGTCCTAGACCTGCACATAAATCTTGATGGTGAATGGCGATGTCCTCAGGGACTTGGGTGGTGAAGTGATTAACATTTAACCTGGAAGTGGGGTGGAGGAGAAAGTAGGTGGAAAGGAATATAGTTTTGGCTTCTCAAACTAATATTTTGAGAAATTATTCAATGCACCTCTGCTTGAGGATATGTGGCTTTAGCTCGGGGATGGCATGCCCAAGAGGATTTGGCTTGGTAGTGCCTAAGGTTGGTTGGTACTTGGAACGATTGATTCCAGTTGCACATTAATAAGATAAGTAAATTAATCTATGCTAATTTCTATGTTTTTACAATGTCCATTACTGCTATAGTTGAACTATTTATTGTTGATGTACATGATTTATGTATCAATGGTTGGATGTAGATTTGATGGTTTAATTGCTTGGAAACTATTGTATTCTCCTTGATTTTGAGATTTGATCTTGATGGAAGATTGAAATATGTTTATTTATGTGTTATTTTTTGTAGCTTAACCTGAAATTACTCCCACCATGACTGATCATATATGTTATATGTTTCTACAGATGAAATTATTGAGTTTTGACTAATAGAAAATGGGGTTTTCTGCTAGAAAAATGGAATGAATGGTTAGTTTCACTATAGTTCTGATTATATGATGTTCTATGGTTGGATATTATCATTATATTATTCCTTTTATCACTGTAGTGGTAATTGGGAATCTATGTAAGCCTTGTTTAATCTTGTCGAATGAATTAGTTACATATGTGATTGTTAATTGACTAGTCTTCGCTTGGAAATTTGGATTGTTTTGGACGCTTTGAAGGATCTGTTGGTTTATGTCTATTTATGGATGTACCTAATATTTATAGTTCACCATTGGTGGTTGTACAGTGTCACCATATGCTTATATGCTTTGATTTTGCACTCAGAATTAGTTTTGTAGGGAATCAATTGCTTATTGAATGACCTGGTTGTGAATTCACAAACTAATTATAGATTTGATTTTATGTATGAGTTATTGGATGCAAATGGATACATTGTACCTGTTGTTATTCATTATTGAATGGATGTATAATTTAGCTTCATACATTGATAAGTACTACAAAACTATTAAATAAAGTGCCATAGATTGGATTTACTTAAGTGTCTTAATTTGCATAGTTTATTCGTTGATAATTCTTAATTGTGATTGTTTGCAAAGGATTCTCTAAATTTGATTTATAGGTGTTATTTGGATGATTATAGTCACTCGTGAATGTTTTAATAATGCTTATGTCCAAGTTAAATAAGTATGCAAATATTGTTTAATTTTCATGCTTACACAGTCTTTCATTTGCATAAGCTTTTGGGGAGTTTTAAAGTGGCTTTTAAATTTTTGCATATTATATTAATGGTTGAATGTTTATTTTATTTGTCTTGATGGGTTGTTTCCCAGCCTTAGAAACCGTTTTCCTCTATGCATTGACTCATTTTAGTATTCCCCCTGGTCATTTGGTGTCCTCGGCCTTGGTTTCGGGGTCGGGTACACTACATATCTATCCTACACATTTATTTTCTTTCATTACTATTTGTATATTGTATGGGTTTCTACAACCATTGTTGTATATTGTAGTTGTTGTAAAACATAAATACTTATTACATGAAGCTGCTACATGTTGGATTAGATCCCAATTTTTGTTGTGGAAGTAGATTTCATAATTATTATTGTATTTATTTATTATGTGGTTGTTAGTCTTGGTGGTAACTTGTGTTGGCCAATACCTGGACCATTCAACATAAAATAAAATAAAGAAATAAATTTAGGCCATGAAATTCAAGAGGATGATACATAGTGTTTAAAGGGAGAGACTTCACAATGAAACTAAAGTGCACTACATAAAAGTTACAGGAATGGTTTCAGGATGCATAGGAGGAGATTGACACGTGGCGTTAGAATGAATTTACAAGCATAGTCATAACATCATGTAGTAATGGAGTGATTCATTCCATTTCATCTGAACCATTTTAGTTCTTCACCTTTCCATCTTAGTGTAGAAGATACTTGTTTATGAAGGAGAAAGGAATTTTTCCTCTCATTGGATTGGAAGAGGGTGTTCTTTCCATTGCAGTAATTTTGTGAGATGTTTGGTAGAATTGTAGTGGAAGAGATGTAATGTCCCAAATTTTGTATTGGGTCACAATGGCCAAATCACATTTTCCATGTTCACGAAAGTTTTCAAAGGGATGCTAAAATTCAAATAATTGCCAAGGAAGAAAATCACTAGTTTCCTAGGTTTGGGGTGGAATCTTTGAGATTTGGAATAATGGGGATAATAAATGATGTTTAGACATTAGAAGGGGATAAATATTTAATAATTTATCTTATTAAATAAATACAAGAGAAAATGGAAGTGGCAATAGAGCATGAAGACACATGGAGACTATGGGGCCCACACTGGCTATAATCCCTATGTTAAATGGTATCTTTCTCTTGCAAATTCAAATATATGGGAAGCCTAATGTTTTTGGATGGATTATAAGGCTAATATACTTGTCCATATACTTCATAGGTATAATTTGGGATGAATTGTAACTTAAATGGGAGAGAAAGAGCCAAATGGGAGTTTCATGGACACTTGGCTAGAATCCCCTTACATTTATGACATCTATGACACCAATGATGGAGATTCTATGATAGTTATGACACAAGTCATATCTGAAGGCTGACATACTGACATGTCAGGACTGAATATAGCATATTATAGGTCAAATTTGGGAGCTGGAGAAGGCCAAGAGGCTCCTACTCAAATTTGGGAGAAGAGGGAAGGTGAAGAGAGAGGCCACGTGGCATAGCATGAGCAGTGTTGGGACGCGTACCCTAAGGATTATTAGTTTTGGTAACTCTGCGGTTGTTTGTAAGCGGAGTTATGGGTCAAAATAGTCTTAGGGGTGTCGGGGTAAGTCAAAACCCCTTTTTGTAATAAACCCATGGTTTAAATCCAGGGTTTAGGGTTTTGGGTGCCCATGGTTTGAAGCCATGGTTTTGTAATAGCGTGATGTATAAATAGGCATTTTTGTAAATAAGAAAAAGTTAGGCTTTTTTATGTAAAGAAAAGAAAGGCAAAGCTAAGGTTGATTATGTAAGAAAAGGTTAAGTCCCAGCTGTGTGCGTGGACGACCTCTGCAGCTGTGTGCGCAGAGGGTTTTGTAAGAAGATTAAGGAAATATCTCCAGCTGTGTGCGTAGAGGCCTGCTGCTGTGTGCGTGGCTGTTAAGGACTAAAGGGATCTGCAGCTGAGTGCGCAGATCAAACTGTTGTTTTGTAGCAAGTTGAATAAAACACAGTTTGTGGATGTAACCCCTACATTGGGGGTGAACCACGTTATATCTGCTGTTGTGGTTTCTTGTGTTGTTTCTATTTCTGTTGTCTTTTATGCATTAATAACTGTAGACATTTGATAACTTAGATCACTGCTAATAACAAGCTTCGCTGTGAATTCCCTGTAGTGGGTTAAGCAAGTCACGGTTGTTTATCTATCTGCGAAGTTGTATATAAGTGAATGACAAAGCTGTGTAATTGTTGATTAATAAGTTACTAAAGGCTAAGGTACAGTAAAATCCCTCTCTGCGTGCAGAAACCTGATTCTGCGGCACCCCATAGTTGTTTCGGGTGAGACTGCAACCTGCGCGCAGGTTGTTGCCGAAAGGGCCAACACTGTGGGTCTTTTGTTGGTGCGACATAAAAGGATTAAACCCGGGTCTGCCCTATTTCCCAACAAATTGGTTCTGTTTCTGGTTGAACTCAGTATCTGCTTTAGAGGGGTTTACGTCGTACCTCGAGGGCTATGTTCTGGAGGCCCTCTGCGAAGGAAATCGAGGATTGGCTTGATGAGACTTATCTGAAATTTGCTGAGAAAGAGAACACAAATCCGCGTCGTAGCGCACGTGACTTTTTATAGAGGTATGTTTTTTGTGATGCTTATGAAATTTTCTTTGGTCGTATCCACATAGAGTTGCACCAGTGGCTGTCCAGGTTAGCTGAGAAGCGAACCAACTTTCGCGAGGGGCGGTTTTCTATTTGGACCCCCGCAAGAGTTAATATAGTACAAAGTGTGAACAACAAGATCTCCCGAGCGGTTGACTTCTGGACCACACGGACCCTTGAGGCCTTTGTGACGGAGTTCACCATCGACACGTGCACTTCCTTTAGTGACGCCGAGCGCCGATTTTTCCAAGGACCGCGGGGTAAGATTTTGAATTTATTTAGCTTGAGAATTAAAATGCTATTGGTCGAAAAGGGAATATTGCTATTTGAATCAGATTGTTAGCTTTTGTGTTACTAACATATGTTTGCAAGTGACAACACTCTCGCTGCGCACAATAGTTTTCCGCGAAGTGGAAAAGGGTATAAATGAGATTTCGAGTCCTACTCCTTAGGCCAGGATACTGCACCGTCCCCTATCAATTCTGAAGACTCAGACCCGGAAGACAACCCTTCCTTTGGAAACCCTCCGGTCACCCCGCAGTGAATCTCTGTTACCCCTGAAATTCCCTCGCAGTCCGCCAGTCCACCAAGTCCGAGTATTCCAGCAACAAGTCCATCTGCCTCTATAAACCCCCCCCATCGACATCCTGTCCCCCTCCCAACCCTCCCAGAACTACCATGGCCCACCTAGCTGATGATATCAAGCTGCCCATCTTCAAAGGAACGGGATCAGAAGACCTCGAACAGTTCTGGTTTTTATGTGAAGCAGTATGGAACGCGAAGAATATTACAGACCTGGATGTGAGAACCGCGCAGCTCATTACTTCTTTCCAGGACCGGGCTTTGACTTGGTTCATGAAATTCTCCAGTACTTAGAACCCTACTTTAGATGAGATTAAGGCAGCCATCACCAAATAATTTAAGAATCCTAAATCAGAATCGCAGAGCATCACTGAGCTCAAAGAGATTCAACAGCGGCGTGGTGAATCCGTGTGGGACTTTGACCAAAGATTCAAAGTTCTACTAGACCAAGTCAGCTTTACCATTAGTCCTGCGCAGCACAAGGAATGTTTTATCGCAGCATTATTACCACATATCCAAACTCCGCTCATGCAACAAAAGGTTGCTGACCAGCAAGAAGCTCTGGAAATTGCAATGAAGCTAGAAACCGCCCCCGTCGGAGATGATTCTGGTATTTCTCAAATCCAAGCACAGCTAGCAGCAATGGCCCTGGAGCTTCACGATATGAAGAAGGCTAAAACCAGTCGAGAGGATTTCTAGTGTACGCAATGCCAGACAGAAGGTCACGATAGGGACCAGTGCCCTGGGGTCAGAACCTACTTAAATATGGGTGCGCCCAACCAATTCAATCCCGGTGTTCTATATTGTGAGATTTGTCGAACCACTGGCCAACATCGCCCTAAAAACTACCATCTTCTTCAGCGATATGTTCAAGTTCCCAAGAACCCCTACTGCAAGTTCTGTAATTCAGTAGGGCATAATGAAGAGGAGTGTCGTAGCTATGACCTCATGCGAGAGCGCATCTCTGACGTCTACCGAGTGCAAAATGAAGCCCAGAATAATGACGGATATGGTTACCTTGGCGGTGCCTCTGGAATAGGTGCCTTTGGAGGTCGCGGCCGTGGTGGTATGCCCGGGAGAGGAAGAGGCCAGGTGGTGTGTTACAATTGTAACCAAGCTGGCCATTTGGCTCGCGACTATTGGAACCCCACCACAACCTGTCGGTATTGCCGCGCAGTAGACCATGTGATTGAACAGTGCCCCCAGCTCATAGCGAAGATTCAGGAAAACAATAGTGGCCCTACCCAGAATATTCAGTTGATTTCCATTGAGCAGAGACCTACCGCAGCCATCAATATGGTCACCCGGAGTGGAGCCACGATGCACATTCAACATTCAAAGAAACAACCTGTCGAGGTGTGCGCGCGTAAGGCCTTCGTGCAAGTCCCAGCACTTAATACTGCGCAAGACCAAGCACCATTCAAGGCAGCCCAGTGTGATATTGTTGACCCTCGCACACCCGCAGTACCTACGCGGCAACCTCAGCAGGCCTCGTAGCCACAAGATGCTTCGCCGGATAAAGTAAGTACATTCTCCTCCTTTTTACAGAGTTGTATGAAACTCTTGAGGAATCAGAATGCTTTAAAAGAGCTGCAAAAATTTCTTGCTGTCACAGACCCTCAGAGAGGAGTTGATTAGGAGAAAACTGTTAGTTGTGTCTGAAGAACGGGGATGGAAATGAGATTGAATGTTCAGATAGGGGAATATGATATGACTGATGTCATTTTGGATCTTGGATCAGAAGTTAATGTCCTACCCCAACAGACCTGGGGACAAATGGGAAAACCTTCCCTGGATTGGTCACCTATACAACTGAGATTAGCTAACCAGCAAAAGATTGTGCCCCTAGGGAGACTTCTTAGTGTTCCCATAGATCTTGATGGGGTAAGCACTCTAGCGGATTTTGAAGTTATTGAGATCATTGATGACAGCAACCCTTATCCAGCCTTGTTGGGAATCGAGTGGGCCATGGAAAATGTTGCAATCATCAACCTTAAGAGGAGACAGATGACCTTCGAAGGAAATAGACTGCGAGTTATCATACCCCTTGACCCATCCCAAGGAGAAATATATACAGAACCACTCAGAGACGAAGGGGAGCAGGATACTCTAGACCACATCTACAAGATTACAGCCCAGGAAGAAGATTATGTCGAGCCTAATGCCGATGGCATACTAGATTGGCAATGTGATAGCTCTTGCATATCTGATTCAGACGATGGTCTAGAGAATTGGCAAAATCGACTGTACGAGCTACATGGCCATAGGTGCGCGCAACTCACTAAGTCTCTTAGATACCTTAGTGCACAGCCCAGAGAGTTGCCTACCTATGTTGGGTTGACCGACCCTGGATAATTTATTGTACAAGCACCTTAGTCACAGAGAATGCAGACTCTGGAGACAACATTAGGAGCTACAGCAGCAGGGTGGACCGATCACAACAAGTCTACTCCCAGTTGGGGAGCCAGCCAGAAATTTCTGTGCCTCAGCTTCATAAACCAAGTCCAAGATGCGCGAAGTAAGTTCATTGGGTAGAATAGCCCTCGGGAACATTTGAGGCAAATTTATGCAGCATGGGACAACATACCTCACGAGGAGTGGGTGCATAGGCTCGTGCACACCTTGGAACCTCTAACACAAAACTGGTATATGGAGGCCGAGCTCCGACACGAAATTGAATACCAAACAAAGGGGCAGAACCAAGAAGCCATCCCATCAAACCTAATAGTCCTGTCGCCGCCATTCCTAGGACAGGTCGAAGGGCAATACTGTGCCGAGGGTGCTTGTTGTCACGAAGCTCACACCATGATTATGCCGAAGACCACAAACACAGCGAGGCTTAAAATTCGACCGTTTAGAAGCAGCCAATTTGGCAGCGGTAGTGTTTTAATTGCCTTAAATACCTGTACTAAGACCAGTATCAGAAATCAAGCTCCACTTGGACAAGATTTTCATCAGATTTGGTGCCTTCAATGCACCGTCCTGCCCAATTTGATTGATGGCATGTATAAGAAGATTCCTGAGTTAGGGAAAATTGTATTCTGCATTTCTTCAAGCTTTACGAGTGAACCCATGACAACAGAACGAGAGATTGACGATTTGGTAAGAGAATTCGAGCAAGAGGGGCTGATAAGCTGCTCTAATCGGCCTCCTGCCTTTGCTCCCTGTGAAGAAGCTCACCCAGCACCACCACGGCTGATGCAGACACGGTTTGCCAGGAAAAAGTCCAGAACTGAAGTTTGCTCCAAGCGAAACCAAGACAGGGCAAATACCAGCAGATCATCCTATGGATCCCACCAGTTCAGCACAGGTCCCGGCCGGGGGTAGGGAGAACATTGCACCACCGCGGCCACCGTATCTGCAACCTGTTCGCCCAGGTGCCGCGTTACCCCGTCGAACAAAGCAATTCACGTTAACCACACCCTCGCTGCCACAAGGAGTTCAGCTGATCGGAAGCATGACAGGGAAGATCGATCGGCTTAAGTACAGCGATCACGACACAAATGACCATGGCAAGTTTCCACAGTTTGAACCAGCAGAATACTTGCACCGCGTCAAGTACCCAGATGATAATGTCACACTACTGGAAGTGCAACCATGGGCTACAGGCCTGGACAAAGCTGGCCTACTCAAAATGCTTGATATTCCCCATTTCGGTTGCGGCATACATGTGACTGTAGTGGCCAAACAGTTGCTAGCGTTAGTGCATGACGACTATTTATGGATAGGGGACCAGCAAATTCCTATTGACGCCGCACTCATCCATAAGATCACAGGTTTACCAATGGCAGGACCTGATCCGGGAACTGAATTTCCGTCCAAACATGACAATACAAAGCTCGCACAAACTATGAAAGAGCGGTTTGTCCTGACAAAGGGGAAATGGGGGTATCACACTTCTGCGATTTAGGAGCATCCCATCCTCTTTGTAGCTGAACTCTTAACCTGCAAAGTCATACGGAAATGCAGGCCAACTGAAGTACCTGCTCCGGTTATCCGGATTGCTATGAACTGCGTTGAGGGGTATACTTATAATTGGGTCGAATATCTTGTGAAGGAGTTCTTGGAGGATCCCACGATGCACAGGAAAAAGGTAGACATTTTCATTATTCTTGACTTTTAATACTTATTGCATTAGTTGGGTGGAAAGAACCCACTGAAGCCCAGTTTGTAGAGTTAAACCCAGTCATGCCAGGGGCAGCGAGGCACACCTCCCTATGGATATCCTCAGATAAGGTATCTCAGCAGATGACGAACACTGTGTTCATCTTTTATGCCATGAGTATCCACTATGAGATTGTGCGAGGGCGCCGCGAACTTCAGTGCCGATATGCATCATGTTTTCATTCAAGCCCGTGCATATCCACAACATCAATGGTTTAAATTACCATATGTAGTCACCGAACCAGATATTAGGGGTATAGTTCAGCACTGGCCAGCTGACTGGCTAAAAGATATAGGAAAAAAACCCTCTATTCCAATTCCCCCAGCTACCAATATTGGCACAGGTACCAGTCAGGCGTAGCAGCAAAGCCCATTGGAAGATAGTGAAGACCTAAGTGATTCGCAGATGGATGGCGACGGCCAGGGCGGAGATGGCAGACAGGATGAACAATATGAGGAGTCGATCAAGACCATCTCAGATCCTAATCCATCAACGAAGCGCAAGTCACCAGAAGTAGCAGAGGTAACCAAGCCACAGTCCCGCAAAAAGTCAAAAGCGTCGAAGGACAAATATATTGAAGAAGAAGCCACTATAACGCTGGATGAGCTGGAGCAAGCTCTAGAACAGTCTACGGGAACGCTTACTAAAAAATGGTCAGAGTTTGCGGAACTGCATCTTGCTGGGCTCTCAGGTATAGCAAATAGGGTTTCGGAGCTAAAAGAGTTAGCAGCAAAATCAGCAAATAGTACTGCGACAAGTAGCACTACAGTACCCACGCAGCAGGATATTAGGCAATGGCCACCCAGAGATCACCAAGGACAGGTATCAAGCGTAGCTCCGATACTGCCCGATATAGATTCCCGGCCCCAGATGAGTATGACCATAGGGATCGATTATACAAAGATGTCCATGTCTGAATTGCACCTCTGCCAGCTCGCTATTACAAAGGAGATCCATGCACGAGACCAATTGTCCCAACTCCAATTGGAAGACACCATCAAACAAAAAAAAATCTTTGCAGCACGCCTAGAAGAAGTAGCACAACAGAAGAGAGAGGCTGAACATAAAAAAACTACGCTGATACGAGCACTGGACAAGGCATGTCGGAGTCTTTCTGACTCCGACATACAGGGAGAACAGGAACCAGAGCAAAGAATCACTAAGCTGAGAGACTATGCCCAGCAGTCTCGCAGCGAGATTGAAAGGATGAAGACAGAACACCAGCACCAGATCGCAGAACTTCAACTGCGCATCCCTCCCGAGAATCCACCAGAGGTCCGAGAACAGTGCCATCAGGACATCAAGGCTTCAGCAACAAAAATATCAGATAATGTGGCCAGCGTCACAAAACTGATGGAAGACAGCATAGAAGCATGGGCGAACCTACAGGACCATCCAGATGTAGGTAAGATCCAGGAAAGCATCAAGTTGCACCAGGATGAATTAGATGCAGTCAGAGTAGAAATCAAGACGCTGCCACCCATGCAGAAGATGGCTAAAGTGAAGCACAGCAAGGAACTTCAGCAGGACATTGAGTCCTACAGGACGAAGTTAACGCTGCTGGAGAATGTGTTACAGCCCCTGGTTGATGAAGCACTAGAATTGAGCAATACTGCTGAGAGTCAGCTCAAACTTTTAAAGACCTATGACAATTTTGCACAGGAACGGGCTGACACAGAATCATCCTCGGTATTACAGGAATTGGTGGAAAAGGAGAAAGCCGCTGATGATATACTACACAACCTCACCAGTCGCTTCCAGACTCTCACGCAGAAGATTCTCCCATCAGAACCCTCGCAGAGTGTCCTGGGACGGGCCACTAGTGAGTCTTAGGGGCCTGTTGGGACGCGTACCCTAAGGATTATTAGTTTTGGTAACTCCACGGTTGTTTGTAAGCGGAGTTATGGGTCAAAATAGTCTTAGGGGTGTCAGGGTAAGTCAAAACCCCTTTTTGTAATAAACCCATGGTTTAAATCCAGGGTTTAGGGTTTTGGGTGCCCATGGTTTGAAGCCATGGTTTTGTAATAGCGCGATGTATAAATAGGCATTTTTGTATATAAGAAAAAGTTAGGCTTTTTGATCTAAAGAAAAGAAAGGTGAAGCTAAGGTTGATTATGTAAGAAAAGGTTAAGTCCCAGCTGTGTGCATGGATGACCTCTGCAGCTGTGTGCGCAGAGGGTTTTGTAAGAAGATTAAGGAAATATCTGCAGCTGTGTGCGCAGAGGCCTGCTACTGTGTGCGCGGCTGTTAAGGACTGAAGGGATCTGCAGCTGAGTGTGCAGATCAAACTGTGGTTTTGTATCAAGTTGAATAAAACACAGTTTGTGGACGTAACCCCTACACTGGGGGTGAACCACGTTATATCTGGTGTTGTGGTTTCTTGTGTTGTTTCTATTTCTGTTGTCTTTTATGCATTAATAAATGTAGACATTTGATAACTTAGATCACTGCTAATAACAAGCTTCGCTGTGAATTCCCTGTAGTGGGTTAAGCAAGTCACGATTGTTTATCTATCTGCGAAGTTGTATATAAGTGAATGACAAAGCTGTGTAATTGTTGATTAATAAGTTACTAAAGGCTAAGGTACAGTAACATCCCTCTCTGCTTGCAAAAACCTGATTCTGTGGCACCCCATAGCTGTTTCGGGTGAGACTGCAACCTGCGCGCAGGTTTTTGCCGAAAGGGCCAACACTGTGGGTCTTTTTTTGGTGCGACATAAAAGGATTAAACCCGGGTCTGCCCTATTTCCCAACAAGCAGCCACACCAATTCGACTTGTATTTGATTTATGGATGGATTTGGAACCTTAGAAGACTAATAATGTTTATAAAATATAGGTATCAGCCATGAGAAGAAGCTTTTTCTCATTTGTGAATTGTGAGAGCTAGTGGATGACTAGTTTTCTGCCTTAAGCCAATTTCGAGGGTGAAAGATTCCCATCCTAGTTGGTATTTGGAAAGGCCACTCAGGTATTTAATGGAGATTTAATGGAGTATTATTTTCATTTTTAAGCTATGGTAAAGCATGTGGATTCTTCTACTGCAGCACTCTCTCTCAACTATTTCCAGTTTCACACCATATTCATGCCAATGGAGAGATTGCGCTTTGGGTGAGCTATTGATCTCTTTGGGGAATATTATAATGACAATTATATTATGTGATGATGTATATGATATGTATTTCATGTTTAGAATACTCTTAGGTTGAAATACCCAAATTAATTTATGTAAAAATGTTGAACAATGAAGAAATAGTGTCATTTCCCCATTATCTTGTTGTGAACCATTGTAATGCTGATGATTTCGAATTGGGAGAGCCTTTAATTGTCCATTTATTATTTTAATCAGTTAAATATTATATTTTATTCATTATTATAAATTTTTAAGTCGAAATTCCCAAGAGTTGTATGTCAAAATGACTTTTAATGAGCACACAATGACCATTTCCACTTCATTTTGATATATGCCATGGTAATGCTTATTATTTCAAATGGAGGAATGTATCTCTGATAGATGTATGATGGATGGACTGTAATTAATGTGTGTTTCAATTCTCATGTTCATTACTTAATAATTGGAAGCCATTTTACTCATTTTTATTGCATTGGGAGAAGATTTGGTGCATTTTTCCCAAGGGTCGAAATTGTGACTTGGGAGTTGTTTTGGAAAGAGTCATTAAAGCCTGTATAAACTGAACCATGATGCATATGAGACTTTGAAAATTTCCCTTACACATACCCATCCTTTGTTCATAAATTCAAGTGACTTTGGGATCATTTGTGAAGCCATTTCCGGGAATTACCCAAGGGGAATTGGAGCCCCAGTTTGCTAGTAAAGGATCCTACTTTGAACAGAACATTAAACAAGTTTGCAGAAGCAATTGGGAGGCCAAAAAACATACATGATAATAATATTTAATTTATATTATCGTTCATGTACCTTCAGATAAAATTTGGAACCATTTGGGTCAATTTGGAGGTCTAGATATCAAAACTAGTGAAGGTCAAAATTGGGGAAAAGTGAAATAATTGGTCATTTAAAAATAATTCCAAAAAGGGAACATTATGTTGCAGACATTTACCTTCATACTCACTCCTTCGGTCAAATTGGCCTAGTTAAACCACTATCCTAAGTTCAATTGACATCAGTGGAGCATTAATTACCATCATCCCAGTCACTCCCACGCCTACCTACAGTCAAGGAGGCTAACTTAGCCTTCTCCTACAGTCAAGGAGGATAACTGGAGC
>LPNX010948498.1:14458-43542 GCA_001517045.1 Pseudotsuga menziesii
TCTGATGTGGAATTGGAACGAGCTTAATCCTGATTATTCCATTGCCAATTATTTGTTTAGATATGGTTTTGTTTGTGAAGGTATTGCGATTTAAAATAATTTATATATATATTTANAAGAAAAGATATTCCGCTATGGTGGAAGGGCTGGCTTATTACAAGGAACCATATATATAGAGAGAGTTGTTATATCTTTTAATTTCTGAATTGATCGCGTTTATTCCTTCCTTTTTTGTTTATCAAGACTTGTATCATATATGTCTAGGATTTACTAAATCTAGATGATGCATTTTAGTAGTTACAAATGTTTCTGGTTGGACTTAGAATGCTTTTGGATTAGTATTAGTTATTGTTCTATAGTTGTTAAAGAGTATAAACCACGAGTGACCTCTTGTACTTTTGGAATTTGTTTGCGTAAAAAGGTTTTCTATTTAAATCGAAAAAAGCTTACAAAGAAGAAAAATAGTAATTGGTAAGTATTCTCGAAGAAAGAGATTGGTAGTGGATGTGCCACGAAATTGTAAATTTTCTCTTCATAAAATAATATAAATACTAACAAGCTTTGGTGGACATAACCTCATGGATGGGGTGAACCATGTATATGATGTCTCTCTTATTGTTCTATGTTTTATGTTTGTATATATACTCATTTTCATGATGGTATTTGATGTATGGATGATTTACAATAAATACTTATGATACATGATCTTTAATGGTACACTAGTCTATGAAAAACACTCGCAAGCATACCATTAAAGGTATATATTTCATGGAGAAAAGTTATTTGTATAGTTAAAGGATTCAATACCTTTTGTTTAAACATTTTGATTTCAATATCTTGATTTATAGGTAAGTAATTAACAATTTGTAAGATCTTACTACCATGGCATTAGATTAGGTTAAAGTGTACATTGTGAGAAAGATGAAGTAAAATAATGAGAACTTGTGATGTTAGTCTTCTAATGTGTGTATTTACAATTATGTGATTTCACACTCTAAATACTAACATGGTTGACTTGTTGGGTATAGTAAAATTGAAAAATTTACTGAGCGCTCGCACAAAGTTGGTTCTACTTTTTAATGCCACTTAAGAAATAGGAAACACACTTCTGAAGTGTAATTCGATGACACATATGCATTATTGATGGTATGTTCAGAAAATCCCGAGCCCAAAGACGAGACTAAGGTTAGTAAGGCAGTATCGCATATGCGATATATATTGCATGTGCGATATATTCCATTTGTAATATATATGGCATATGTGATATATCGCATATGCGATATGGAAAACAAAAAAAGACAAAACAAAGGTCACAGGCCTCACTTTGTCATTTGCACAGGAAGCATTTCGGGAGAGCGATAAACCGCACCAGCCATTTGTGTTTGATCATTTGGAGGTCAATTTGGAGGTGGCTTGGCTACAATGGCATGTAAGAACTCATACCAATTACAAATCATTTTCAATTTTTGATTGTTTTTGTTAATTTCATAGTTTTTATATTTGTTAAAAAAATTTAATAAAAAAATTGAATTAAATCAAAGAATGATCATTTTAAACAATTTGTATTTTGTTGTTTAAATCTTAACAGATAACAGAAATGAGCAAGATATTGTGGAAAACGAACCCACTAATAACCAAGAACCAAACTGAAACATGAACCCAAACATGAACCTAAACATGAACCCAAACCCAAACCCGAAGGGGGAAGAAGACTAGAATTCACATAGTCTGGCGCATTTGGGTGCATTGAGGTGCCTTAGCTCATCTTTTAGAAGGGGGGATCATTTGAGACAATATTTAGTAGAGGCATTGGAAACCATAACAAACAAAATTGGCAATGCCCAAGGAGATCTATACAACATTAGCTCGTATAGAGAATCCAAGAGGCAATACTATTCCGATGGTTTGAGTTATAAAGACATCAAAAACCTAAATATTACAAAAGACCAATTGTTTTTATTATTACGGGACCTTAGCACCAGATTGGTTCCACCCACCAGTCGAGCACACATTTCCGTATACTAATGTGTGGAACCAAATGTGAAATCCAATTGGATGGATCTCTAGTACATGGTATTCGATGAAGACCCTCATGGAAATAGGGACATCCCATTTTATTTCCTCAGGAAGTTGTATGCAGAATTCATCCTAGGGAAACATGTTAACTATTTTGATATTTTAGCCTTACAAGGTGTTGGTCATGGGATTTGCTAAGATATGGAAGGGGCTTAGACAGATCCTAACCATGTGCCACACCCTCCATGCACACCAAAACCCCCTCGAGTATATCCTCCTATGGGTCCTGTGATTGAGGATACACAGGAGGAATTATTTGACTTGGAAGATACATTGCTTCAGCATGGGACTGATGTCCAAGAAAATGTAGGCCAAGGTTTTGGCACTTTTAAGGTCGACCCATCACACAGTAAGGATCCATCTATAGATCGCACTGGAGACGCAGACTGTTCAGAGCATCGTGTTAATCCACACCCTTGCACAACGTGTGGAGGCATATGCCATGGCCCTACTTCATAGTTTCAAGACGATGGATTACTTTGATTTGTAAGTAAAAATCATTATTTTCATATTATATTTTGTTTTATATCACAATTTTCAATTTTTTTGCAATTTTCAATTGTTTCACAATTTATTTCTATTTAATTATCTAACAAATTATGTGAACAAATATACAGCTAGTCTCCCATGGCACCCCAGATTCGCATAGTTCGCTGATTAATCGTAAGAACATTTATGTTGTTGTCAATATTGCATATGGGTTTTGTTCTTCACCATTAGCTGTAACAACCATAATTTTTAATTTGTCAACGTTATTTACATATTTACATTAGAGATTGTAACATTCAATGCATCATAATCTGGATACAATATGTTTTATGCAGGGTGATCAGCATGAGTACATTGAATCCCATCCTAGTCCCTCTCATGTAGAGGTACATTCCGAGACACATGTATTATTTTAAATATGTTTTCAATTATGCTTTTAAATATGCTTTTAATTATGTTTCGCTTTCTTTGAAAAAATCATTTTTCGTCCATCCTATATATGTCTCATTTTTTTTTCTATTATCAGACATTGAAATATGTTACTTTATGCAGCCATCTATTGAGCCATTGGTGCTTGAAGATAACCAAAGCGATGTTGTTGGAAACCCACCTCTCCCCCCCCTGCCAGGTACATGTATGTTTCGCTTTCTTTGAAAACATAATTTTCCGTCCATGTAGTATATATGTCTATGATTATTTTTAATATCTGAATTTCACATATGTTATTTTATGTAGGATTTTAATGAGGCACCAGTGCTTGAAGAGCACCAGATCGATGACCCACCTCAGACGAGCCAACAGGTATGTTTATGTATCTCTTTCTTTTAATTGTGATTTTAATGATTCAACATGTATTTTTTTAATTTTTTGAAATTGTCTAATTGTATCTTTATCCTTTTGTACGTAGGAACATGAGTTTGATGAATATGTCCAAAAAACAAACTTCTTCTCTAATGCAAGTAGAATTCCTTTTCTCTCATTGCTAGTTAACCGATCCAATGGTTACACACCTCCTCACATCCCCATTGTATATTTATATATTGCAACTCTTGCTTATATTTTTTTTTGTACATGCAAGTATCTTTTTCTTTTTTTTCCCCATTGACATGTCTCACTTTATTTGTATTATCTAACATTGACATATACTACTTTATGAAGGCATCTATTGAGCCAGTGGTGTTTGAAGAGCACCAAAGCGAGGTTTTTGTTGACCAACCTCTGACGAGCTAGCAGGTACGTTTATGTATTGCATTTTTGTACATTTATGTATCTCTTTCTTTGATTTGGTGCTTTCTCTTTGTACATTTTTGTATGTTTATGTATCGCTTTGACATATGTTATTTTATGTAGGAATCTATTCAGCCAGTGGTGCTTGGAGAGCACTAAAGTGAGTTTTTTGGTGACCCACCTCTTCCCCTGCCAGATACATGTATGTTTTTCTTTCTTTGAAAACATCATTTTTCGTCCATGTAGTATATATGTCTCTCATTCTTTTTATTATCTGAAATTTAGATATGTTACTTTACGCAGGCTTCTAGTGAGGCATTGGTGCTTGAAGAGCACCAAATTTGTGACCCACCTCTAATGAGCCAGCAGGTATGTTTATGTATCGCTTTCTCTGATTTGGTTCTTGAAGAGAACCAAATCGGTGACCCGCCTCTTCCCCCCCCAATGTACATGTATATTTTTTGACATTGGAATATATATATTTTTTATGTAGCTTGATAGTGAGCAAGTGGTGCTTGAAGAGCAGCCAATTGGGGTCACTGCTAGTGAGGCACAATGACCCACCATTACTTACTCACGTACAGTAAGTAAAAATGTTATATTGGTTTGGAATTTGAACAAATGTACATAGAATTTTTATAGGTTGGTAAACGAACTTACAATATTTTATTTTTTTGCACTCTCCACTGATGCGACCTATCCCTCTTGTTCAGCGATGGGGATCACTAGTGAGGAGTCGGAAAATAAATGTAGACTGCTTTGAAGACATTAGCAGTGGCAGTGAAAGGGGGGATAACTAGAATAAATGTATAGGGGGGATACATAGATGTAACTTTTTGTTTTTATACACACAGATGTACAGTTTGATCCACTATTTTGTATTATGGCCATGTGGCATGCCAATTTTTGTAACTTTATTTGTATACATATATAATATAAAGCAAGGTTCAAATCTATACACATATGGCTGACTTGATTTTGGAACATGATATGTGTGGTTCACCTATGTGATATACTGATATGTGTGGTTGACATGTGTGGTAGTATGAATTTCCAATACTTAAGGAATAATTTATGACTCTTCAACTTTTTAACATTATGGCTATCCTCAACTTTTTAACAGCATAACCATAGCATACACTACCTAAATTACATACACTAACATCATAAAACTAAATTTAGATGTTTTTCTACTTCTAAGTCATGCATGCATGTGTAATATACCATATCATACCCTACAATACCCTATAATACTAACATCATACCATACTAACATACCATATGATACTAATATACAATAGCATACACTACAATACTAATTTCATACACTAGAATACCCTATAATAACATAACATGTACCATAACATACTAACATCATACCATACTAACATACCATACCATACTAGTTCTACATGCCATCCCATAATAACATGTACGACACCATACCATACATGTACATGTGATTCTAGTTCAATATCATAAGTTTTAAAGAGGTCACTAAACCATAGTTCCATGTCATAACTTGTCAACTCTAGTGATAGCATGCACTTTGGTGTTCATGAAACCCTAGTTGGTTTTCAGTATGTACATGTACATGTGTTTCTAGTTCCATCTCATAACTTGTCAAACCCAGTGATAGCATGCAAATTGGTGTTAATGAAACCCTAGTTGGTTTTCAATATGTCCATGTCCATGTATTTCTAGTTCCATCTCATAACTTGTAAGTAGGTCACTAAACCATAGTTTCATCTCATAACTTTTCAACCTTAGTGATAGCATGCAATTTGGTGTTCATGAAACCCTAGTTGGTTTTCAATATGTACATGTACATGTGTTTCTAGTTCCATCTCATAACTTGTAACGAGGTCACTAAACCATAGTTCCATGTCATAACTTGTCAACCCTGGTGATAGCATACAATTTGGTGATCATAAAACCCTAGTTGGTTTTCAATATGTACATGTCCATGTGTTTCTAGTTCCATCTCATCACTTGTAAAGAGCTCACTAAACCCTAGTGATATCCTGCAAATTTTTATTCATAAAACCCTAGTTGGTTTTCAATATGTACATGTCCATGTGTTTCTAGTTCCATCTCATAACTTGTAAAGAGCTCACTAAAAGGATAGTTCCATCTCATAACTTGTCAACCCTATTGATAGCATGCAAATTGGTGTTCATGAAACCCTAGTTGTTTTCCAATTTGTACATGCCCATGTGTCTCTAGTTACATCTCATAACTTGTAAAGAGGTCACTAAAGCCTAGTGTCATTTCATAGCTTGTCAACCCTAGTGATAGCATGCAATTTGGTGTTCATGAAATCCTAGTTGGTTTTCAATATGCACATGTCCATGTGTTTCTAGTACCATCTCATAACTTGCAAGGAGTTCACTAAACCCTAGTTCCATCTCATAACTTGGCAACCCTGTTATCACTCCAAGAAACTCCTCTAAGTTGTAGCTCGAGAATGCCTGGTAACTTAAAGTATTTTTTAGGTTTTTCTGATATGTATCGAGCCGAATAATGTATATAACCTATCACTCTCAAGACATGCATGAAGCTCACTCAATTACAAGGCTTTTAGTTACAACTTGTTCAGTAGTTTGACAAAAAGGTGCAGTGATCGAGAACTCACCATTCTGGCAGACTTACACACATAACACGTACATATAAATGGCTAAATCCTGTTGAGGATGGTATTTATAAATCAAATATCACTAAATAACCAATAGGATGACAACTATCAGCTTTTTAATAAATTTGATAATGACCTAAATGCACATTTAGGAAATAAACAGAGTAAACAAAGAGATGGTTGAATAAATCACAACAAAAAATATTATATTTAGAATAAACCATATGAGACGCTTGATAATGGAATGGGATTATAAATACCTAGAGTCAAACCTTTAATAATAAATTAATCATGGGATTTATATCCTTCTACAAAAATTATAGATACTAAAAATTGGATCGGTTTACACCAAAATTAATTGAAAGTGATAGTTTTTCCATATTAGGGCTTCAAACCCTTGCTACCTATTTATTTATATACTATGAAGATCTAGTTCACTAAGTGATATTTTAATGACTGAAATGGTCTCTGATCATCCCCACTGCTGGTTCAGTATGAAATTCTCGCCAACATCCAGTGTATCGGCGTTTAACTGAAGTTCTTTTTCTTGTTCAATCCGTTAGATTTTCTGTCTTGTCGCAACACACACCGATCGGGGATTTTTATTTTAGCTCATCGGTGCTCCAAGTCTCAACACTACCGCTGTTTTAGCACTCCAAATATTAGTGTTTTCACAGTTTTGGTGCTCCAAGTCTCAACACTACCATTTTTTCAATGATCCAAATCTCAGTGTTTCCGTAGTTTTAGCGCTCCAAGTCTCAATGTTTAATCCAACAGATTCTCTACCTTACCGCCGTGGTCGCTGATGGGAAGTTATTTATTCTAGAACATTGACCCCCTAGACTTGAGCGCTGCCACTGTTTTAGAGGTGGAACAAACTAAATTTACCACTGCTAGAATTTGATTGACGATGTTGGAATCAGAGCCTTAGTCCTCTGTGCCAGCGACAGTATGGAAGAGTTTCATTGTGAAGTCGGCGCTCCATAGTCTATATGTCTTTCGATCGCCGATGATCTTCTATTGTAGCACTATCATAATGATTCTTGTCATAGATCAGAGCTTTAGTATTCTGTGTCGTCGACACTGCAGAGGAGCTTCGTTGTAAATTCATCGATCCGTTGCCCTTAGATCTTCCGATCACCGAAGTTTTCATCTGGTCGAAGAAGCTGCATTCTCTATTTATTCCATTGTGGTGGCTCTTTAGTAGAATAACTCATCGATGGTTCGTGTTTTCAAGTTTCGATTCCTAATACTTGAATTCGGTGGTATTTAGTTCTTCATGTCATCGACATTTTGGCCCTTTTCAGCCTTTCCCTCCTTTACATTGTCTTTAGTTCTTTTGATTGCCGAAGATTTCATCTATTGTCGCACTATTGGAATGATTCTTGTCATCGATCAGAGCTTTAGTCTTCTGTGTCATTGACACTGCGGAGGAACTCAGTTGTAAACTTTGTCGATCCATAGTCCTTTGTCTCCCACCATCGTGGCTGCTTATTGAACTATATTGCCGATGGTTAGTCCTTAGAACCTCCGATCGCCAAAGTTTTCATCTGGTCACGAAAACCGTAGCAAGTCTGTCTTTCGTCGTTTTGGCTCTTTAGTGGACTATCTCACTGCTACGTTGTTTTTGGTTCTTTCGATCACCGAAATGTTCATATGACCGCGGAAGTTGTCGTCTGTAAGTCTATCAGTGGCTAATGAGATGTTCTGATCTTCGCCCAAGCCACCAAAACTACAACTTAGTGAAATTTTTATCAACCACAGAAGCTTTCAAACTGTTAGTGACATTCATATTCCTCATTGTGTGAATTAAATTCTTCATACAAAAATAAATTATCTTGGGAGATAACATCGGGCTCCTACATGGGGATGGGAACCTCCCAGTGAGTTTGCAAGAACCCCACACCAAAATGCCTTTCCCTAAAAGCAACTAAGTAATCTAACACTATTATTTATTGTTCCATTGGTCATGGATTCTTATTCTGAAAGAAAAAAAACCTACTATCTACTAATTTACAATCATAAGGCCTCAGAGCCTCAAATAAAATAGAGTTCCAGGAACCGCCCATTTATTGGGCTATCGAATACCTCTTCACCTTCCAAATTCTGCAATTTTAAGGTGTTATTCTCATATAAATAGCCTATAACAAAAGGGCCAATCCACAAAGAGTAAAATTTTCCATGTTTCACCTTGTCCTATCTGACAACATCCCACTTGAGGACCCAATCTCCGACCTAGAAGTTGTCTTCCTTTTCTCTTTTGTCAAACATGTCCTTTATCCTCTATTGATGAGCTTCTGATTTCCCTATAACTTGCTCCCTGATCTGTTGTAATTCCACCAAATCCATCATCCTTCTCATCATATAATTTGGTTCATCCTCCTCTTCCTGAAATAAATTTTCCATTGGAAGGATGAGTTGGATAGGAAAGATGGTCTCAATGCCATAAACTAGTTTGAATAGAGAAGTCCCTATGGATCTTTTATCTCTCACCCTATCAGCCCATAAAGCAAACTTAAGCTTTGAATCCCATCTTTTCCGATTTGTCTCTGACATTTTTCTAATGATTATGACTAAGCTTTTGTTGAATGACTCAACCAGGCCATTGCATTGTCAGTAATAGGATGTGGACTGCACTAGTTGAATACCCATTGATTCACACATTCTAACTAATGCCCTAGCCTTAAACGATGGTTCATTATCAGTTACTAATCTTACTGGGAAACCAAACTTGCTAAAGATGTTCTGATATAAGAATATCATGATGACTTGATGAGTGGCATTTCTTGTGGGTACTGCTTCTATCCATTTGGTAAAGTAGTCAGTGGCTACCAAGATCCATTTATGCTGTCCACTGGAAGATGGATTTATTTAACCTATCAAATCTAGACCCCATTTCTTGAAAGGCCCATTCACTGTAACAGGCCTAAGGGGCAAGTATTTGAGCTGCTACTTCCCTATAAATCTTTGACATTGGTCACAGGCCCTTACAAAAGTGCATACATGAGCAAAGAGGACTGGCCAATAATATCCTGCTTTTAATATCTTGTGGGTTGTGGTTTTCTAGTAGTGGTGGCCTCCACACATAATGGAATGAAAGTGATGCATGACCTACTCTGCTTCCTCTTTATCTAGACATCTTAACAAAATTACACACTGATCCTTCCAATACAACAAATTGTCAAATATGCAAAACTTAATAGATTTCAACTTAAGAGCTCGTGCTTGGTTAGGAGTAAGATCAGGAGAAACTTCTAATCTTAGAAAAACTGAATGATACCTGAGTACCACTCACATGAAGATACGTTCTCAGCTACTGCTGGACTATTATTCTGATATTGATTTACTTTTATTTCAGCTGCTACCATAGTCTACACCTTTGCTGATCTGACACATGTAAAATTTATTCCCATCAGTTCACAGTTTTCTTTGGCCATGAGTTTGTCTAGACCTAATAGTTTGGAAATCCACTTAGCTCTCTTCCCATCAAGGTCAGGCTGAGTCAAAACATCCTTCACAGCAGCTGAAGGGACATATGTAATGATCTTTGCATGGAGAATGTAGATTTTGAAAGTCTTCAAAGATTTTATGAGAGCATAAGCCTGCTTCTCAATTGGGTCATACTTCAGCTCAACATCTCTCAGAGTTCTGCTAAAGAAAGCAATTGGATGGCAAAGACCTTCATCATTCTTTTGTAATAGTATAGCTGCCACTGTGTCATAAGATGCAAAATAGAAAATGTAAAAACCCTTGGTGCAGTCAGGACTAATCAGGGTTGGAGCCTCCATAATGGATTTCCTAATGTCTTCAAAATAATTTGTTGCATGGTCGGTCCACTTGATATTTTTGCATCCTTTTTTAGCATGGTTGTTATGTGCTTTACCAGCTCGGAGAAATTTGGAATGCATCTCGTGACAAAGTTTATATTGCCTAAAAAGGACTAAATGTCTCTTTTTGACCTTGGTATTGACAACTACTGAATTGCTTCTACTCTTACCGGATCAATATTTACACCTTCTGCTGAGACTATGTGGCCTAGGAGCTTTCCTTCATTGAGTGAAAAGTGGGACTTCTTGGGGTTCACTGATATTCCATACCTTCTGCACTTCAGAAATGCCTTTTTTAAGTGTTGCAAGTGGTCATGATAGCTGTGAGAGTAAATTGTTAAGTCATCCAAATATATCAACACAAATTTATCTTTTAGACCTACAAAATCTGGGTCCATAGCTCTCTAAAAAGTATCCCCAGCGTTCATTAGCCCAAATGGAATTTTGGCATACATGAATGTGCCCTAGGGAGTGGTAAAGGCATTCTTTTCTTGGTCATCTGAGTGCACAGCAACTTGGTTGTATCCATAGAACCCATCAAGGAAGGACATGACCCTAGCCCCCGAGACTTTCTGCAATAGGTGTTCCATCTTGGGCAGTGGATAGTTGTCTTTTTTGGAACACTTGTTTAGGTTTCTAAAATCCACACACAACCTAATTTCTCTGTTTTTATTTCTTACCACTACTAGATTTGCAATCCACTTGGAATACCTGATGGGGATTATGATCTTGGCCTTGAGGAGCTTGTGGATCTCTTTCTCAATCACTGGTAATAGAAGAGGGCTAATGGGTCTCAGCTTCTGTTTGAAAGGAATTGTGTCCTTCTCCAAAGGAATCCTGTGCTGGATGATGTTGGTGTCATATGTTTTTGGGTCACTATACTCCCATGCAAAGACATCAACAAACTCTTTTATCAAGTTGCAATATTTAGAATTCTTTTCAGCAGTCATCCTAGCGGATAGATTTATCAGTTTTAGATGGCTCTGGCTACCTATGTTTTTTTCTTGGATAGTAGGATCTAACTCATTTTTGGTAGGCTTGAAAGGGTCATTGTGATCAAAAACTTCTTCCAATGGTACTAGACCTTGGGGTATGTAGTTTTTGGGACATTGGACAATATTGTGCTTAGTCACTTTACCTTTTAACTTGGACTGCTTGGATTCCTCCAGGTTAAGGTTTTCCTGGTCTATGTGTATGTTAGATAATTCATCCACTAACTGAAGGAATTTACTAAGCTCCCCATAATTTTCAAATACCCTAAAAAAATTTACATTATTTGGAAGAGAGGGTCTGTACTTGACCTGAATGTCATAGCTGAGCTTAGGGGGTAAAGGAGGAACAAATAGACTTGAAGGAATCAACCAAGTGATTCAAATCCCTAGGAATATATGCATTAGAGGAATTTTGGGGTCTAAAATGGGCCTCCTAAGGAAAATAATAAAATAATAGTTAAAATAATAAAATAATAGTTAAAATAATAAAATAATATTGATTAATTTTGGAGGAAGAAAGAAAAAAACTACTTTTTGTGTTCGTATTTTCGACATATCTCCTTCTGTTTTTACTCAAATTTTGAATGGGAGAGCTCGTTGGATGCGGAATTTGATTCTACATCCAATGAGTACCCACACTGCATACTTTTGATGGACCCCACTACCCCAAAAATAAGAAATACCTGAAAAAATGTGATGATGATGTCATCATCACGTGTTTTCAGGTATTTCTTGTTTTTGGGGTAGCGGGGTCCATCAAAAGTATGCAGTATGGGTACTCGTTGGATGAAGAATCAAATTACGCATCCAAAAAGCTCTCCCAATCGAAATTTGAGTAAAAACACAATGAGATATGTCGAAAATACGAACAAAAAAATTAGTTTTTTTTAATGACAAATATGTCAATTCAACCATTATGGTTGACTTATTTTATTGAAATTCTATTGGTTCTTGAATTCCAACTCACAAAAACTTATTTTGGCACGTTTTCTTATAAGGCCCATTTTAGACCCCAAATTTTCTCTAATGACAGTTCAAAAAACATAAAAGACTCTCTGAGTTTCCATACCTCGTCGCTATAAGCCTTCAATCTGAAATTCTTCATTTGAAAATTGTTGTTGACCTACTGTATGATGAGGTCTGCGTCCCCAAAAATCTTCATGCACATGATCCCCATCTCATTGGCATCTTTAAATCCTAGCATCACAGCTTCATATTCGGCTATGTTCATGGTTTTGAAATCGAGCTTATAAGATAAGTGAATGTTCTCATTAGATGAGGAGATCAACACAATACCCGTGCCTGTTGAGTTTTAAGTGATTTCCCCATCGAAATAGATGGTCCAGATCATTGTTGTGACTTCTTTGGGCTGTGGATGGGTGGTCTTAGTGAGCTGAATGGATGTTTGTTGATTATCATCTATTTTCAAGATCCAACACCCAAAATCGGTGTCCATGGCATAGGTCGTGTGATTCACTGAGCGCCTCTACTTGCTTATGATGTATGCTAGCTGATTTTCCCTATACAGTCTCTTAGTCTCCCCTTCGAACATGGGAATGGTGGCATATGTGAGATCCATCTGAAGGGCTTCACCCAATCTTTTGCTCCATGACCGGGACAACAAGAGGCCAAATTTTCGAGGAATTTCAGCCACTACAATGTCCATCATTACGCTTTTCGAAGGTAGCTGAGTTAAGTTTACAGCAAGTTATTTGATGAGGCCCAAGTATTTGACCTTCCTAGAGTCAAAGGAGAATAAATCGTGATAGGAATTGGTAATGCTGAGGCCGATTTCATCCATCACAGCATTTGGCATTAGGTTATGAGAGGCTCATGAATCTAGCAGATAGTTATGGATTATTTTATCATGGATGTTCAAAGATATATAGAATGGTGGCAAGGACACTTTTATGTCTTCGATCATGGGGCCTAGGGGTACAACAGGCTTGTCATCTTGTAGGTTCACAAAGTTATTTTCATGGTGCACCTTGGGCTGAAGGGAATTTAGAATGGAGGTTTTAAATGCATCATTCTTCATCAACTCAATTAAAGGGAAAGGGATTTTCAACTTTTGAATTTTAGACTCAAGGTTAAAAGAATAATGTAGCCTATCCAAAAAACTTACCTCATGAGCTGTAGGTTTGATTTGGCCTTGATCAGGTGTAGCTAAAGGTGTTATTTTATGCAATGCTTTGGATGGGACAACCACTTTCTTTAGTAAAACAACAACCTTTCTAGTTGGTGTAGTAGGCAGCTTGACAGGTACAACATTCTTCTTGAGGGGAGAAACCAACCTAGACCTCAGTTGGAAACCCTTCTGAGCATCATCATGATAGACAGCCTCTTCAGTGATATGCTCATCAATCACGGCTTCTTCATATTCTACTTGTGTCAGAAAAGAGTAGTCCACCTCATCCTCCATGCAGTGGATATTGTCTTCAGCTTCTCCTTCTTCTTCAATAAACTCCGGCTCTTCTTCTAATACAACATTTTGAAATGGAGCTCTTATCCTTTGATCTTCACCTTGATTTCTCTCCCTTATGACAATCTGAACTGGGGGGTTTCCTCTTCTATAAGGAATAGAATTTGGGTTTCAAGGAGCGAAGTCACTTCGCCCCTTACCCCTTACCAGCAGATACCCTTGGTATTTCAATTTAGACATTTCAGCAGTCAGGTTATCTAAAAGTTTGGTCATTTTTTCAATCTTGTTCTGTGATGTAGAAGCCCCACTATAGTCTGTTGGTTGCTTTCTATTGTATACCTTCCCTTTGACCTTCTGAGATGCCAAAATGTTTGACTCTACCTCGAGGGCAAGATCTTGCATGAGTGACAAGGAGGAAGACCTCCTTTCTCTAAGAAGTAGGTAGAAGTTAGAGTCAAAGGCATTCGCATAAGTTATCATAGCTGAGGTATCGTTGGGCTTAATCTCAGTGGGGATCTTGCTGTACATGTTGTTGAATCTCTTGGTAAATTTGGATACAGACTCACCATTTTCTCTTTTTAGGTTGCTGAATTTTGTGATATAGTAGAGGTGGTCTCTCCTATCTCCCCAATGCTTTAGGAAAACGTCATCTAGGGTCTCTATGTCTTCCACTGACCCAGCAGGAAGTTCTTCAAACCACTTCCTTGTTGATGTATTTGTAACTTCGTAATGTATTCTTCTATGTATCTTATATATTGTAACCCGATGTTTGTTCCGGGATGTTTCTGTTATGTATTTGAGTCATGTTGTCATGCCGCGATGTTCAGATCGGGAGGATTAATAATGTAAATAAGTCTTGTCAAGTCATTGTGAAAGTCCCCACAGTTTCGGGGCACTAGGGTTATTATACACTCATTAAGGTGTAGGCTCTAGTAAGTAATTGTTAAGTTGGGCCGACATGATTGAGTGCACTCCAAGTGAACGGAATAATATAAATAGAGAGTGAGACTCTATGTTTATGAGACACATCATTCACTCACTCAAGTTTGGCGCACTAGTGAAGAATGAAATACTGGGACTAGATAGAAGAAGAAGACTACTGCTATTTTGGGAGATCTCTTACTGTTTTGGTGTTGATTCTATCTCTAAGAAAGTTGCGGGGTATTCTTCTTTATGGTTTCCCCGAGGAAAACTCTTTGTGTCTCTTGTCTCTTGTGATGTGCTTGTTATTCTCTTAGTGAAAAGATCCTAAGATCATAATGCTAGCTTATTTGATGAAAAACTAACATGGAATCAGAGCTAACCTGAGAAGAAGAAACTGTGCAGCTGCGGGAACTAGGGATTCCTAGTTTGTGGACCTTCCTCCACATATTTTCAGCAAAAGTAACGTGGAATTACTCTCCTCCTTAGGGTACATCTTTTTGTCAAAACAGAATCCAATTCCGAAGTTTTTCAGTTTTGGACGTGTCACTGGGGTCGGAAATTAGGGCTTTTTATAGAAGAGGAATTTTTCAGTGAGCCCAGGCCTGAATTAATCTCCTCCCCAAAATCGAAGTTAGGGAGAAATTTTAAGGCATTTGGGTGGACAGAACTCCAGAAAAGAAAAACCGTAGTTTGCTCCTGAACCAGCTCTGCAGAATTTGAGCTCAAGTTTTATACCCGACATCTTGAACCTGGTAAGATCTGAAAACTTTTATATTTCCATTTGAGGTTCTTATTTAAGATGTCTCATCATACCAAGCTTGATGAAAACCTTGAGGGAGCTGAAAACTTCCGAGCCTAGAAGTATAGGATCTCCCTGGTCCTGGAAGAGAATGAATTAGACTCCTACATTCAGGAGGAGGTTCCAGTTCCAGAGGGAGATGATGCAAAATCCTTACATAAGAAGAAGATGGTTATGGCGAAGAGGATCATTTTTGATTCTATTAAGGATCATCTTATCCCACAAGTGTCCTCTCTCAAGAAACCTAAAGCTATGTTTGATGCCCTAACCAAATTGTTTGAAGGAAAGAACATCAATCAGAAGATGAACCTGAGGAACCAACTAAAGAATGTGAAGATTCAGAATGGAGAAACTATCCAGTCTTACTTCACAAGGGTTTCTCATATCAAGGAAAAATTAGAAGCTATTGATGAAGAAGTGGAAAATGCAGATATTGTGATGACTACTTTGAATGGCCTTCCTAGGTCATGGGATGCTTTTATCCAAGGAATCTGTGCTAGAAAGAAGTTAGTCAAATTCAGCAGACTATGGGAAGAATGTTCTCAAGAAGAAGCATGGATAGAATCTCGGGAAGAGAAGATGGGAAGTGAAGACCAATCCCTCACAGCTCACTCCAAGAAAAGCAGAAGAAGACCTCATTACTCCAAAGGTAAGGATTCTCATCCCAGAAGAGACATTTCAAAATTAAGATGTTATACATGTGATGAGATAGGACACTTTGCAAAAGACTGTCCTAAGAAAAAGAGCCACCCTCATAAGAAGAAGGGGAACAAAAGAAGACATCATGCTCATGCTGTAGAGGATGATGAACCATCCAAGAAGAGATCCAGATACGAAAGTGAAGATTCTTCAAGCGAGGATGAATATGTTTTGATATCAGCTCTCATAGGTAACATTACTCATCGTAGTGATGATTGGCTTATAGACAGTTGGGATTCCAAACATATGATGGGATTCAAGGAATCTTTTGTAAGACTGTCGGAACATGAATCACCTCACAAGGTGAAGTTAGGAGATGACTACCAATATCCAATAAAAGGTAGTGGGGAATCTTCATACAAGCTAGACTTTGGTAAGTCTCTAACAATGAAATAAGTATTGTTTGTTCCAGGACTCAAGAAGAACCTTCTATCCATTTCAGCATTAGATGCAAAAGGAATGTGGGTTGCATTCATAGATGGTAAAGTCATCATGTGGCCAAAAGGAAAGTCTATCGATGATGCGGTAGTGATTGGAGAACAAGAAGGAGGCTTGTACAAAATGAAGGGTCATCCAGAACAAGCCTTGATCCATGACTCAGTAGAGCCAAATGAGCTTTGGCATAGAAGGCTTGCACATGTGCATTACAGAGCACTACCTATTGCAAGAAAAGCTGTTGAAGGTCTTCCAGAATTCCAAGGAAAACATGATGGAGTTTGCAAAGGATGTGCGAAAGGGAAGAATACAAAGAAGACATTTCCCGGCAGTGAAATCAAAGCCAAAGGTATTCTAGAAATCATCCACTCTGATGTATGCAGTCCCATGTCATCAAACTCACTAAGCGGGTATGCATACTATGTTTCTTTTATTGATGATTTTTCTAGAAAGACATGGATTTACTTTATGAAGAACAAAGATGAAGTGTTCAGTAAGTTGAAAAAATTCAAAACCTTGATTGAAAACCATACTAAAAAGAAGATCAAGACCATTCGATCAGATAATGGTGGAGAATTCACCTTGAATGAATTCAAAGAGCTATGCAAAAAATCAAGGATTAAGAGGGAGTTGTCCACTTGTTATAATCCACAACAGAATGGGATTGCGGAACAGAAGAATAGAACCATCATGGAAGCTTCAAGATAAATGCTTCACGATCAAGATCTGCCTATCCATCTTTGGGCAGAAGCTAGCAGAACAATGGTGTATGTATAGAACCGTACTCCACATAGAGTACTCGAGAACAAGACTCCTAAAGAAGTCTTCTCCGGAAAGAAACCAGAAGTCAGCCATCTCAGAATATTCAGCTGTCGCGTGTACATCCACATTCCAAAAGAGAAGAGAAAAAAATTAGATCCTTATGGAAAGAAGGGCATATTTGTGGGATACTCTGAAAGCTCGAAGGCTTACATAATCTATTTCCCAGGATACAAGAAGATCGACATCAGCAGGGATGTGACATTTGATGAAGGCACAACTTACAAAAAATCCAGAAAGAGACCTGCTAAAGAATCTGAAGAAGCAGAAGCAAAAGTACCCAGGATTCATGATACAATCATGGACAAAGAAGCTCAAGAAGAAGATCGAGAGTTCGAGGAACCACAAAGACCTGTAGATCCACCTCTGGAGAAGAATCCTCATAAGAGGAAACCTTCTTGGGTACGTGAACTTATCCAAGGTGTGGAAAGATATGGAGCTCCAGAAGAGAATCACAGAGAAAGAAAGAGGACCAGATCTAATTCCTGGTATGTAGCTTTACTATGTGATTTCATTGATAAAGAACCTTCCATTTATGTAGAAGCGGCAGAATTGAAAGAATGGAAGGATGCTATGATCGAAGAATATCAATTGATCATGAAGAATGATGTTTGGGATGTTGTCCCAAGAACAAAAGGGAAGTCAGTTGTAACTTCCAAATGGATCTACAAGATCAAGCATGCTGCAGACGGTAGCATTGAAAAGTACAAGGAAAGATTTGTAGCTCGAAGATTCTCTTAGAAAGAGGGAGTAGACTATGAAGAAACCTTTGCACCTGTATCCAGATACACTTCCATCAGATCAGTACTTGATCTGGCTACAATGATGAAATGGAAGATACACCAGATGGATGTCAAGATTTCCTTCTTGAATGGTGTTGTAGAAGAGGAAGTGTACGTAGAACAGCCACTCGGTTTTGAGACTCATGACAGAGAGTCTCATGTATGCAGATTGAGGAAATCCATGTATGGTTTGAAATAGGCACCCAGGACCTGGTACGACAGAATTGATAGCTTTCTATCCAATTTGGGCTTTACCAAGAGTAAAGAAGATTCCAACCTTTACTACAAGGTTGAAGATGGCAACCCAATGATGCTCCTACTGTATGTAGATGATCTATTTATGATAGGTATAGATGGGTTGATTGCTGATACGAAGAGAAGGCTTGCTGCTGAGTTAGAAATGAAGGAATTGGGGATGATGCATTACTTTCTAGGTATGGAGGTGTGGCACAGTACAGATGGAATCTTCCTTTGACAAGGGAAGTATGCAGTAGAGATCCTGAAGAGGTTTGGGATGATGGACTGCAAAGCTATGGCCACACCTATGGCATTGAACCTGAAGCCATTGAGTGATGCTTCATGAGAGTCAGTTGATGCTATGATGTATCGTCCGATGATTGGGTCATTGATGTACCTGATGAAAACGAGACTAGGTATTTGCTTTTCTGTGAACACCTTGAGCCAGTACTTGACAGATATGAGAAATGTTCACTTGAATGCTGCAAAGCATATTCTGAGGTACCTAAAGGGTATAGTTGATTTTGGGCTCAAGTACAATGCGAATCAAAAGACTAACCTGGAGGGTTATGTTGATTCAGATTGGGCAGGCATTGCCATCGACAGGAAGAGCACTTCAGGATGTTGCTTCAGTATGGGATGAGGTGTGATCTCTTGGTTTAGCAGGAAGCAATCCTGTGTGGCACTAAGTACAGTTGAAGCAGAGTATGTCGCAGCTTATTCAGCTAGTTGTGAGGCAGTATGGATGCGGAAGCTACTGTCTGATATATTTGATCTCCAGTTAGATGCTACTTGTATACATTGTGACAACCAGAGTTGCGTGAAGTTGTCAGAGAATCCAGTGTTCCATGACAAGTCAAAGAATATCGACATCAAGTATCACGATATCAGGGATATGGTGCAGAGAGGAGCAGTGAAGCTCCAGTATATTGTGATGGAGGAACAGATAGCTGATGTATTGACAAAGCCATTGGCTAGGCTGAAGTTCGAGTACTTCAGGGAGAGACTTGGTGTTCTCCAGATCAAGGTTCCCTCCAAGAGAAAGTGATGAGACCCATAGCAATTCTGACATGGTGAAAGGATTGGTTCCTTCCATGGTCATATGTAAGGGTTGAGCCATTCTGTCATGGTGATAGGTTTGCTCCCTTCCATGTCAGATATGAGTGCTGTCCATTCTGTCGAGTAGGACAGATGTAAGGGCAATCGCCATTCTCGGAATAGAGGCACCTGGTTATTTACCAGGAACACTCAGTGTAGGACTGAGTAGCCATTCTGATGTGATAGAGGGATGTGCTACCACTTGAATAGATGTAAGGGCTGAACCATTCTTCTCATGGCTAAAGGATTTATTTCTTTCCATGTCAGATGTTAGTGTTGGCCATTCCAACGAGCAGGTCAGATGTAAGGGCAACTTCCATTCTCTAGGAGAATGGAGGCTCCTGGTCAGTTACCAGGTAGCTCAGTCTAGGAAGACTGGGGGACATTCTGATATGACTATAGGATTGGTTCCTACAAGATCATATGTGAGTGCAAGCCCTTCCATCACTGTGATAAGATGTGTTCTTGTCTGGATGGATGTAAGTGTAGAGCTAGTCTTCGCATCATTTGTTGATTAGACGTAAGTGCTGAGCCAGTCTTCACATCATGTGTTGATCAGACGTAAGTGCTGTGCCATTCTTCGCATCATGTGTTGATGAGATGTAAGTGCAGTGCCATTCCTTGTATGATGTGTTGATCAGATGTAAGTGCAGTATCTATCTTCACATCATGTGTTGTTTAGATAGAGATGATTGAGCCAGTCTTCGCATCATGTGTTGATCAGACGTAAGTGCTGGGCCTTTCTGACGAGTAGGTTAGATGTGAGTGTTGGGCATACCTTTCTGATGAGTAGGTCATATGTAAGTGATGGGCATGCCTTTCTAATGAGTACGTCAGATATAAGTGCAGTATCTATATTCACATCATGTGTTGATCAGATAGAAATGATGAACCATTCTTTGCATCATGTGTTGATCAGATGTAAGTGCGGGAAAAAGACCTACATCAAGGCTATGCCTACAACCATCATGAAAAAAGGCTAGCTCTGTAGAACTTTCTATGACAAGAAGAATCATGAGATAGCACTAGTGATGATCCATATTGAGTGATGATCGAGATCCAATAATGATGATCCAGTAGTGATGATCGAGATCCAATAATGATGATCCAGCAGTGATGATCCAGATTGAGTGATGATCCAGATCCAGTCTAGTGATGATGATCCAGATCAAGAGATGATCCAGTTCCGATAATGAAGATGACTTGAAGATGAAGATGATCCAGCGGATACAAAGAAGAAGACCAGTGCTGAAAATTGTGTCGAAATAATACCTTCCTAGTTATGAGGGAGTGTTGATGTATTTGTAACTTCAGAATGTATTATTCTATGTATCTTATTTATTGTAACCCGATGTTTGTTCTGGGATGTTTCTATTATGTATTTGAGTGATGTTTTCATGCTCGGATGTTCCGATCGGGAGGACTAATAATGTAAATAAGTATTGTCAAGTCATTGTGAAATTCCCCACAGTTTCAGGGCACTAGAGTTATTATACACTCATTAAGGTGTAGGCTCTAGTAAATAATTGTTAAGTTGGGCTGACATGATTGAGTGCACTTCAAGTGAACAGAAGAATATAAATACAGAGTGAGACTCTCTATTTGTGAGACACATCATTCACTCACTCAAGTGTGGTGCACTAGTGAAGAAGGAAATACTGGGACTAGATAGAAGAAGAATACTACTACTGTTTTGGGAGATCTCTTACTATTTTGGTGTTGATTATATTTCTAAGGAAGTTGCGGGGTTTTCTCCTTTATGGTTTCCCCGAGGAAAACTCTTTGTGTCTCTTGTCGCTTGTGATGTACTTATGTTTTATTGCTGTGCTTGTTATTCTCTCAGTGAAAAGATCCTAAGATCATAATGCTAGCTTATTTGATGAAAAACTAGCATTCCTATCCTGGCAATCTAGGCTTTGCACAAAAAATCGAGTCCACACATCTTCATGTTCTATATTTATATTTTCAGCATAGCTATAAAAATCCTCTAGATGTTCTTCAGCAGTGAAATTCCCTTCCCCGGTAAACTTAGGCATATACTTGAGGTAATCCCCGGTAGGCATGGCTGCGAGAGGATTTGGAAAAATTAGGGGTGCATACCTAGCTACCAGGATCCTTTCCATCTTGGTCAATTGAGCGATAGCCATATTGGAAATCGGTATGGACAGGGATGTGGAAGGCAACACTGATGAACATATTTGCTGAGAATGAGGTGGTATACTTATCCCAGTGGAGTCACTAAGGATTGGATCTTCACAAGCAACAGTGCTTGTAGATTCCCAAGCCCTATATTTTTCTAATGTATCTAAAAGTTTCTGGGAATTATGAGTTTCAGCAGAAGAAATAATAACAGAAATATTTTTTGAAATATCTGATGTAGCGTTTTGTGCAGCACTGCTCGTCTATCTTAGTAAAGCCCTAGATTTCCTCAATATTTCTTCTCGATCTGAAATGGGTGTTGTTGGTAGCCCCTTTGGGTTTTCTCTGGTACTTGGTCTTCTTGAAGCCACCTTATATCAATGGAGTCTCTACATAGATGATTACAATCATAATAATGTCCAAGCCTTGTCTATCATCAAAGCATGGAACTATGTCATCTCCCAGGGAAGCTGAGATTCAATCTCCTCTCCCCGGTAATGACGCCACTTTGTTATCACTCCAGAAAAATCCTATAGGTTGTAGGTCAAGGATGGCTGGTAAATTACACCTTTTTTAGGGTTTTCTGATATGGATCAAGCTGGATAACCTATATAACCTCTCACTCTCAAGACATGCATGAAGCTCACTCAATTACAAGGCTTTTAGTTACAACATGTTTAGTAGTTTGACAAAAAGGTACAGGGATGAAGAACTCACCAGGATGACAGACTTATACACATAACACATGCATATAAATGGCTAAATCCTGCTAAGGATGGTATTTATAAATCAAATATCCTAAATAACCAATAGGATCATAGCTATCAGCTTTTTAATAAATCTGAAAATGACCTAAATGCACATTCATGCAATAAACACAGTAAAGAAATAAATGGCTAAACGAATCACAACAAAAGAGCTTATATTTAGAATAAACCAGATGAGATACTTGATAATGGAACGGGATTATAAATCCCTAGAGTTGAACATTTATTAATAAATTAATCATGGGCTTTATAGCCTTGTACAAAAATTACAGATCCTGAAAATTCAATCTGTTTACACCAAAATTAATTGAAAGTGATAGTTTTTCCAGATTAGGGCTTCAAACCCTTGCTAACTATTTGCTTATATGCTTTGAATATCTAGTTCACTAAGTGATCTTTTAATGACTGAAGTGTTTGTTGATCATCCCCATTGTTGGTTCAGTATGAAATTACCGCCAACAACAAGTGTATCGGTGTTTAACTGAAGTGCATTTTCTTGTTTAATCCACTGGATTTTCTGTATTGTCACCACAGTCACCGATCGAGTTTTATTTTAGCCAATCAATGCTCCAAGTCTCAATTCTACCATTGTTTCGGTGCTCCAAATATCAGTGTTTCCACATTTTCGACACTCCAAGTCTCAATGTCTAATCCGCCAGATTCTCTACCTTACCGCCATGGTTGCTGATCGAAAGTTTGTTCTTCTAGTACATTGGCACCCTAGATCGGAGCACTGCTGCTATTTCGGAGGTGGAACAAACTAAATTTACCGCTGTTGAAATTTGATTGATGATGTTGGAATCATAGATTTAGTCCTCTGTGCTATTGACACTACGGAGGAGCTTCATTGTGAACTCACCACTCCGTAGTCTATATGTATTCCGATCATTGATGATCTTCTATTGTCGCACTATCAAAATTATTCTTGTCATCGATCGAAGCTTTAGTATTCTGTCTCGTTGACACCATGGAGGAGCTTCATTGTAAATTCGATGATCCTTTGTCCTTAGATATTTTGACCATCGAAGTTTTCATCTAGTCGTGGAAGCCTCATTCTATCTTTCTTTCACTGTGCAGCTCTTTAGTAGACTAACTCACTGACGGTTAGTGTTTTCAAGTTCCGATCTCTGATACTTGACTTCAGCGGTGTTTAGTTCTTCATGTCATCAACATTTCAGCACTTTTCAGCCTTTCCCTCCCTCTACGTTGTCTTTAGTTCTTTCAATCACCGAATATTTCATCTATTGTTGCGCTATCGAAATGATTCTTTTCATCGATTGAAGCTTTAGTCTTCTGTGTCGTCGACAGTGCGGAGGAAATTAGTTGTAAACTTCACCGATCCATAGTCCTTTTGTCTCCTGTTGTTGTGGCTCCTTATTAAAATATCTTGCGAATGGTTGGTCATTAGAAACTCCTATCACTAAAGTTTTCATCTGGTCGCGCAACCCGTAGTAATTATGTCTTCTGTTATTTCGGCTCTTTAGTGGACTATCTCGCTACTACATTGTTTTCTGTTCTTCCAATCACCGAAATATTCATCATACTGCAGAAGCTATCATCTGTAAGTCTGTCAGTGGCTAATGGGATGTTATGATCCTCACCCAAGGCACCGAAACTACAACTTAGTGAAATTTTTATCAGCCACAGAAGCTTTCAAATTGTTAGTGACATTCATATTCCTCATTGCGTGAATTAAATTCTTCATACAAAAATAAATTATCTTGGGAGATAACAAACCCTAGTGATAGCATGCAAATTGGTGTTCATTAAACACTAGTTGGTTTTTAATATGTACAGGTCCATGTGTTTCTAGTTCCATCTCATATCTTCTAAAGAGCTCACTAAACCCCGGTTCCATCTCATAACTTGTCATCCCTAGTGATAGCATGCAAATTAGTGTTCATGAAACCCTAGTTGTTTTCCAACTTGTACATGTCCATGTGTTTCGAGTTTCGTCTCATAACTTGTAAATAGGCCACTAAACCCTAGATCCATCTCATAACTTGTAAATAGGTCACTAAACCCTAGATCCATCTCATAACTTGTCAACCCTAGTGCTAGCATGCAATTTGGTGTTCATGAAACCCTAGTTGGTTTTAATATGTACATGTACATTTGTTTTTACTTCCATCTCATAACTTCTAAAGAAGCCACTAAACCCTAGGTCCATCTCATAACTTGTCGACCCTAGTGATAGCATGCAATTTGGTGTTCATGAAACCCTAGTTGGTTTCCAATTGGTACGTGTCCATGTGTTTCTAGCTCCATTTCGTAACTTGTAAAGAGGTCACTAAAACCTAGTTCCATCTCATAACTTGTCAACCCTAGTGATAGCATGCAATTTGGTGTTCATGGAACCCTAGTTGGTTTTCAATATGTACATGTCCATGTGTTTCTAGTTCCATCTCAAAACTTGTAAAGCACTCACTAAACCCTAGTTCGATGTCATAACTTGTCAACCCTAGTGATAGCATGAAATTTGGTGTTCATGCAACCCTAGTTGGTTTTCAATATGTACATTTTCATGTGTTTCTAGTTCCATCTCATAGCTTGTAAAGAGATCACTAAACCCTAGTTCCATATCATAACTTGTCAACCCTAGTGATAGCATGCAAGATGTTGTTCATTAAACCCTAGTTGGTTTCCAATGTGTACATGTACATGTGTTTCTAGTTCCATCTCATAACTTGTAAGAGGTACGGTCAAGGGTTTTGCATAGTTGACCCACCAATGCAAGAATTTCATTTAAGGAAACTGAGCAAAAACCTAGTTTACAAAATCAATGCACAATGAAGTCATTGATCCCTGAAAATAGGAGGGAGAGGGACACCTAGAGGTAATCGCATGCTAGGAGACCAACAAAGTCGATGGTTTTTTTATCCAACCTCCAGTTACCAAGTTATGTCTAGTTGAAAGTAGCATGAAAATGTCAATTAGAGACATTTGGTGACTTCCGGTCCAGGAGCGAAAAAACAAATGAAGCAAAAAAATTGCATGTCATTGGCTCCTGCAAGTGTGTATAGGAAAGGCCGATATGGGAACCCTATGAAAACAACCATGGTCAAGGATTTTCATGCATTGGCCCCCAAATTAAATAGTTGCAATATTTGACCCAACAATGTAATTAAATGTATATTAAACTAAAAACATCAAAAAATGTAAATTTCAACAACTCAAGAGCATGTTATTTTCCAATTTATATTTGTTGGTGTCTAAAGACACCGTTCTTGGGACCTCTGATGTGCCATAGATGGTGTTTGTATCCTAGGAACATGAAATGATGATAGACATTAGTAACATCTTAAGAAAGAAAAATAACCCAATGAAAATGTGCAAACACGATTTATAGATAACTCACCTAAGGTTGTACGATCATGTTTATAGTGTCCAGTATCCTCTAAATAATATTATGTCTATGAATGTTATTGGCCAATCATAGGTTTATTACATCAAGAATAAACTAAAGATAAATAACTAAAATTGTGCTTCAACATTCACTTTAAAGGTTAAATAATGCATTTGACAATGCATTCAAACAAGTAAGCCATATGGATCATCTCTGGTGCTGATGGTGTCCATCAATCTTTCGTGCTCTATATGAGGTAGCAAGTATCGTACATGTGAACTATTTTTATGACCAAGTGTGTGCAACTTGATGTTTATACCAACTACTAGGTTGGTGAAGTGCTATACAATAGCTCCTTGTCTATAATCTTGATATACATACCCACCCTTTCATTTATGTTGTGTTGCAAGTGTCAAGTATGCCCCTTTTATAACCATTGAGCTAGTTGAGAATTCAATATTTTTATCATCTGTAAGAGGTTTGAGAATGGTTTGTTTCCCCTTTAAGCAACGTGTCAACCAATAGTCAGAACCCCATTCATTATGTTTTGGGGCAACCACTCCATATATCTGACCTATGAAAGGAAATAGGTCGAGTTAAGATTACATTTTTTAAATAAGATCTTGCATTTCTAATATCTACATAAACTAAATTCTACATAGGTCAAGTGAACAATACATAAATGCATTTTCTTATTTAGGTACTACTCATGTACCTACTTGTATGAGATCTGATATTTGATCATAGTCTACGGAAATATGTGTCTAGTCATCTTCCAAATGGTCTACTTCATTAACCCCATTGAAATTGGTTCCAAATGTCACTCGATCCCATGTATCACTGGTATCTGTATACTCACAATAATCCTATTCATCGATGCTATAGGAACTCCAAAACCAAGCCTTCAATCTTGTCCAATTTGTAGGGTCGAGTTGTCTGATCTTCTAATTGAATGAAATTGTCGAGTTCCATGCACTATGTCCACCCGATGTGTTTGGGATCGGTCTACATTTTTCACCTCCCAAAATATTCTCTACACTAGGTGTTTCCTTATTTCTTTTTGTCCCATGACAGATCCACACCATTTAACTATAGATGCAGTGTCTCGAAGGTGAGCACCTATAAGCTTCATCTCTTCCCTTCAAACCAAAGTTTTTATGCATGCACGAGCACCATATTACTCTCCTTTTTCATGACCAGTTTCAAAGTAGTTCCATACATGTGGAACCTTGTATTTTATGTGTAACAAACACAACCATTCAAATACACGTGCATTCTTGAACTATCCAGCACAACCATCTGACCAAATGAAATGATGATAAAATGGTATATCCATAGCTACCACATGAGCATAGAATAATTTAAAGCAATGTTGCACGTAATGGATGTCATGGGTCTATTTGTCACTTATGTAGAAGTGATTTTCTTTCAGTATCACACGTTTCTCTTCATTGCTATCTAGCTCATGTCGATATGTGATATGCCAGTATGCCCACCTGCTCTGAGTGATAGTATTGACTTTGCATTTCATTTTGTTGTTGTAGGGTGTAATTTTCCGCAAAGTCAACCATTGATAGTATTGTTCCAAGAGGGAAGGTGTCCCGGTATATTTTGAATTGCTCATCTTGCCATCATGCCATATTAACATGTTGAATGTACTATTGGATCTTTCCACGAAACTCTGAAATAAAATCACATACTTGCACCTGGTGTAAAAAAATAAACAGTGTTATAAAACAACATAAAAAGATGTGTAGATGAATATTAATATGTCTATATTCAACAATTTACCTGTGAAGTCACCAATTTAAACTTCCTCCTTTCTTTCCCATCATGTAGCTAATATGTCTCATACTGATAGTTCTGCTTCTCGACATTTGCATTCCCGAATGCTTGATCTTCACTTTCATGGATGAAATCAGACCATAATGATAGCCCACCACAATTTTTGCAAAAACCTTCTACACATTTTTTTAAGTAATGTGTCTTCCCATCTTGCCTCAGACACATTATGCTATAGATGAAATCTATGGATGACATTGGCGGTACTGTATTTGAGCATTCCTGCACATGGTTAGGAAGCAAAAATTGATGGATATGTACAAATGTATGGTAATATAAGTCAAACTCTATATGGTATCTACAACAGCAAGTGTTCCGGATGGTATTGATTCTAACATACCAAGGCTTGCAATTTTCAAAAGATCTTTACCCGAGCCTTAGCTCTACATGGGAAAATTTAAACATTTCGAAAAGCTGACTTTGTGTCATGTCAAGATAATGTTTAACATGAGGTTCATTGTTTCTAAAACCCCTACAATGTTTTAACACATCCTTCATGGTAGAAGAAGGCCTAGTGTTATCGTGCCAAAACATGTGCACTAGGCCCTTCACTCCTTCGACTCACTTCATGTCTTTGCAGGGAAACCTACCGCTAAATGCCCATAATGTTTCCATTTGTCCTTCTACATCAAGGTTGTCTCTTCTTATTGAATATTTTTTAAGTGTCTTCGGGATGTAAAGGCACAATTTGTGATGTGCATTTAAGTAAATGATGTTGTCTTGTGGATATACATACAATTGATTCAGTGAATACACGACAAGCCACATTACAGTCCTATGAATGAGTTTTTTTACCAATCAATGTGAATTTTTGAAAACCCAATTTCACGGAAACTAATTTTATAATCATTTACACACATTTTTTCTGTATAAATGTTATATATTATGAAAGTTGATTCAATTACTTATCTTTTGTTTTTTTAGTTCATCTTCAAATACGTTAGGGAAGTACCCATAATTCCCACCTAAAGTCAGAGGTTCCATGTTTTTCCAGTATTATGTGGCATCTAACGTGTCTTGAAAGGAGTCCATGATTGTGCATCAGCCCTACTACCATTATCTCAGATTTTATATTTAGGAATTTTGGGTATGTTAGAGTGTCCTAAGAGCATGTCTTTTGGGTCATTGTTAAAAGAACTTAAAATAACTACAAATGATTACAAATTGCTACTTTTAGCTTCCATTGCCCATCGTACTTTATTATTGAGGAGAGACCCTTCTGATATTTGGATAAACGCATTTGCAAAGGAAAATCCAAGCCGATAGAAAACAAAGATAAATGAACAATACATTTTATATGCTTACGCAACAACAACATATGTTATCTCTTACATAATGAAATTTGATACATAGATGAACAATACATTTTATATGCTTATGGAACAACAACATATGTTATCTCTTACATAATGAAATTTGATCAAACTAAAAGAGACTCATTCAAAAAAATCAAAGAACATTGCATGGTTGAAAACGAAGGGAAAATCAAAACAATATGTAGAATATTAAATGCGCTTCTGAACATGTAA
>LPNX010948498.1:65710-84497 GCA_001517045.1 Pseudotsuga menziesii
TCTATTAGCTTAGGATGTCACAAATATATGGAACACTGGAAGCAAAAAATGGATTTGCACCTCCTTTTCAATGCATTTGTGATGAGTGCAAATTGAGAATGGTTCAAACTGTCTTTCCATGTGCATTCTGCAAGCATGAAACAACCACCACATATGAACACAATTTAGATTGCAAATTGGAAATGGAGGATGTTCTCATTAAATGCACAGTGCATGAAACACAGTTGAAAGAATATTGCCCAGCTATCGCAAATTTCTACTATGATCAATATTCAAATAGTTCTTCATCAAATATTTTCAACGATTATGTCCTCAAGGACTATTTACTCTGGAACTAAAAAATAGAATCATTAGCATTAAAAAAAATTGAACAGAAGGTACGAAAAACATAGCATTATTTCTCTATATTTTTTTCAAATGATTGAAATTTGCTTCCCTTGCATTTGAAAACACGCAAATCCACATCTGTGTAGTACATATTGTCTTGTGCAATTGAAATGTTTGTTTGCACGTTGCAATTCCTATGATATTCATTCCTAGACCAAAAATAAGAAACTTGAACTAGACAATCAATTTTTTGCAAGTGTCTATGTCTATAACACTTCGTTTGCCTCTAAACCAGCGTAGATCCAAATCCTAGGCTCTATCAAGCGCCGAGATGGATCAAATCTCTCGAGTTGCAAACCTCTTCTTAGGTATAAATTGATTTGATTCAAACCAAAAGACACATATTTTCAGTGGTGGGAGGTGACACAAAACTGGAGTATATCCATGTAAGCTTAGTATCTTTAGTTTATGTAGTGAAATAATACATTTTAAATACCTAGACACAATTAGAAATCACAATCTCTCAAGTAGATTACATGATAATCAATTAAAATAATAAGTTACTGTCATTAGAGGGAGGGATCATCCACTCAAGGATTAGAGGGATTTTCATACCAATCATTCTCAAGAGTGAATTGTGCAATTAAATTTTTTCATTGCCTTTGTAGGAATTAGTGGGATCCGGAGAAAAAAGATAATTTGAAGGTTTTGGCAACAAAAAAAACACAAGGATTTTATGACCCAATATGTACCACACCCTGTAAATAAGAATCTATATCTATTTATCCAGTAACTATAATCTTTTTAGAAATTTTAAAGTATAATAATGAATACACAATTTAAGCATATCTTCATTTGTTTCATTATGATTCACCAATAGACGGTACAATGTTCATTAAAAAACAATCTTGAGAAATGAAGCTATTGATTAGTGTTTGAAATATTATATTTTTTGAATTTTTTTTTTTAAGGAGTTGTTTATTTTTTTTATTTTCATTTTTAATTGAAACTTGGTAAAAAAAATTAAAAAATCTCCTTGAGTGAAATTTACCATGGATTGTTTAAGAAGCCTTGCATGGTTGTTTAGGAGGCCTTGCACATGGTTTTAAAACCATGTGCAAGGCCAAATTTTTGCTGAATGTATTGAGGGAATATATACATGTAAGCTTACTATCTTTAGTTTTCAGTAATTAGAATTAAATCCACTTCCATGTAAGCTTACTATCTTTAGTTTCCACCAATCATTCTCAAAACTGAAATGTGTAATTAATTTTATTAAATGTCTGTGTAGGAATTAGAGGGATCAAATCCATTTTGAACTTTATGAATTCAAACCCAAAATTATGATTGGTTTATTTCTTTTTAATTAACATTTAGTTTTAAATAATGGATCAATAGATTTTGTTCAAAGCAATTTATTTATTCTAAATTTGGGATTTTTTTGGACTTTTTAATAAATTTTTTGGGGAATTTGTTTTGGACCTTTTAATAAGATTTTTTTAGACTTTTTAATAAAAAATTTTAAGAATTTGTTTTGGACCTTTTAATAAAAAAAATTTAAACTTTTTAATAAATTTCGATTAGCATATTTTTTTGGTTAAAATCTAACTTTGTAAATGTTTAAATTATATTTTTCTATTTGTAAATAAATTCATCATCAAACAATCCTGTTGATCATCATCGTCAAAACTTATTTGACTACTCCGATGCAACTCTTTTATCCTCTTCAACCCCAGTTCCACTTCAACTTCTGTTTCCTCTTCATCTCCACTACGCTCTTCAAATACAAAGATATCAACGTCTCAAGACCGGGCAGCTCCTCTACTCGATCACACCCATAAATGTGTAGTTGACGAAGTTTTTCAAGACCACAAAGACCTGTTATTTCCTTCAAGGGAGAGCAATGTTGCAACTCTAAAGGTATTAGTGTTGTTGGCAGTTCTCCAACCTCCACCAAATCATGACCATAGATGATATTGATATGCAGGAGGTTAGGGCAAACACCTCTCGGAAATGATAATTACTTTATCTTCGTGCCCCAAAGCTGTAAATCTTTAAGTCGCAGGATACAGTTGTCAATGGAAGAGTGTAACAATCTTCCCTCTCTAAGATCTGTCAATGGCTCTTTTCGGGCTCCAACCATTTCCACACGGGCAAAAGGCAATGCTCTTAGGGGACAATATCTGACATCCAAAATTTCAAGATTGTTCAACTCAGTGACACCAATTGGTAAATACTCTATGGATCCGGCATACCATAGGTGAAACTCTGTCAATTGTTTTAACTCTCCAATTGATTCAGGCAAGCATTTCAAATTGTTGCAGAAATGAAGTCTCAATTCCCTTAAGCACATTAGGTTACAGAAGGAAGTCGGCAGATCTTCCAGCTTAGGGGAGTTTAATAAAAGGATTTCCAAATTGCTCAAGTTTCCAATCGTGTTTGGCAATTCCTTTAAATTTGTATCCCACAAATATAATTTTTGCAGGGACCACTGACGTGTGATTTGCAGAGGCACTACATCCATTTTCTGACAATTTGAAATATCCAAGCTCTGTAGCGTGCTAATATTTCTAAGTGTTTCGTTTGAGAGCGTCAATTTAGAGCAATCTGTCAAACAGAGATGTTTAAGTCGAAGTAAATTTCCAAAGGATTTTGGCAACATCTGCAGATTGGAGTAGCCAGACAAGTCAAGATACTGGAGGTTTGTAAGATTTCCTAAAGAATTGGGTAACAGTTGAAGACAGTTGCAACCACTCAAATTAAGATGTTGGAGGTTCGTAAGATTCCCGAATGCTTTTGGAAGTAACTTCATGCCTGTGCCCATTCTCAAATATTTCAGGGAGCGGAGATGAAAGAATTCTTCTCGCAATGTTTTGATATAACAGACAGTAAGCTTTTGGAGGTGCTTCAACTTCCCTATGGAGTTTGGAAACTTTAAAAGACGAGAACCAATAATCATCTCCCTCAACTGCACAGGTTCCTGCAATTCACCATAAAATATCAAGTGTGATTATTTAAAAACTCTTACCAAAACTAATCACAAACTTCCATTAAAAAATTAAAGTATCTAGATGTACCTCACTTTTCCTCTTCCACAATGTTTTCAATTCACCAGTGGCCATCCAAATTTCTAGAACTCTTGATTTTTTTAAAGGAATCCACGAAGGCAGGGAGACATTGGGAAAGTCATTCCAATGGAGCCATAGAATATCTGACTTTTTAAGCAAGTTGGATATGCTTCCCAAACAATCCCCATGAGCCCTCAGCAGATGCAACCCGTTGATATCAACATAGTGATTGTTGACCTCCACAGGTTCTTTGAAGGTTTGGCCTTTAACCATGCGAATTCCACGCACCTAATTTGTTATTGACAATTTTCAGAAAAAAAAAAATCACTGTCACCCTCCTTGAAAAGTTTAAGACATGGAATTGAGCACAAAATATTTACTACTTTTTACATTAATTACTTCAATATTGCAAACTTTACATCACGTTACAAGATCTCTCCCATTAGGTTCACTATCACTATTATGTTTTTGCCGACATGTTACAAATGTTACTAATGCTACATCACGTTACAAGATCTCTCCCATAATATTCGCTTTCACTATTTTTTTTTGCTGACATGTTACTAAAGTTACATCATGTTACAAGATCTCTCCCATAATATTCGCTTTCACTATTATTTTTTGCCGACATGTTAGTAACTTTACATCACGTTACAAGATCTCTCCCATAATATTCCCTTTCACTATTATTTTTTGCCGACATGTTAGTAACTTTACATCACTTGACAAGAACTCCCCCATAATATTCACTTTCACTATTATTTTTTGCCGACATGTTAGTAATGTTACATCACGTGACAAGATCTCCCCCATAATATTCACTTTCACTATTATATTTTGCCGACATGTTAGTAACGTTACATCACGTGACAAGATCTCCCCCATAATATTCACTTTCACTATTATATTTTGCCGACATGTTAGTAACGTTACATCACGTGACAAGATCTCCCCCATAATATTTACTTTCACTATTATTTTTTGCCGACATGTTAGTAACGTTACATCACGTGACAAGATCTCCCCCATAATATTCACTTTCACTATTATTTTTTGCCGACATGTTAGTAACGTTACATCATGTTACATCACGTTACATCACGTGACAAGATCTCCCCCATACTGGGCTGTAGAGCGCCTCTCGGCACAAAAAATATAGGGAAGAAAAAGAACACAATTTTTCTTTCATGATAAAAAAATCTCTTCAACAAAAATTGAACACGGGTTTTTGATTAACTTGATGTTTAACATTGTCATATTGCAATCAAAGAGGTGTTTGTTTTATTTATTTGATTCCAAAGGAAATACATTTGTCATATCTTTTGCCCTTTTTGAAATATTTGTCAATTTAATTTTCCTTGATTTGTTGCCAATAACTATTCATAGCCTCTTCAAATTTGAAAGAAAATAAATTTGTTCTATGCAATCATTTCTTGTTGGTAGCGTAAGGAATTTTCACCTGACCAAATTTTACCTTGACACAGTCACTTGGTCGAAACACAACTATATTCCAACTCACTTACAATATTATATAACTGAGCATTAATTAATATTTGTGTTGAACACTCCCATGCATAAACACTAGAAATTTTAGGAGGTGAAATAAATATGGATTTTTTGTGTCTTTCACTGAAGAGTAAATGTATACAACATTCACTCAGGTAAATATGGAGAAGATGTGTGGCTAAATAAACACTTGTATTAAACCAGAAACTATGGATTTATATTTCTTGTGGCTCTCAACACTTTCACAAGACACAGAAGCTTGAGCTTCAAACTCTTCATAGAGTTTTTCTTTTTCTTCTCCACGCTTCTCTTTGTATTTTTGTCTGTTTTGGTTGTGCATTCTATTTTTATATTACAATCTACTTCTTCTTATAAAAAATTCTACCCACTTACATTAAAGACTATAATAGCTATCTACCTAGAAACTCAACTTCAACAATTTAATTCAACTGGATTATATATGAGAGACATGAACTCTTCATCCTGTTAGACTGTTTAACATAAACTAATCAACTACAAACTTTGACAGAGTCAGCTGATGTGATATCTGGATTAGCGAGTAATTAATATTTCCAACACTCCTCCTTAATTATGAGCAGATCGAAATTTTAAAAATAAAATATTACAAAATGTTTGAGAGCTAAAGCTTGATTTGTTCATGACAAAGTTCATTGAGAAGAACTTGTCATTCATAAATAACTTCACATGTACTGGAATGTATCCGTTGCCAAAGGTTTTGTAAATATGTGTGCAATATGATCTTCAAACCTGCAAAATTCTAAACAAATTGCTTTATTGTTCACCAATTCTCTTATAAAATGACACCTTGTATCAATGTGTTTGGTTTTCTTGTGAAACACATGATTCTTCGATAAGCCAATGGCTGAATGGTTGTTACAAAAAATGGTTGTTGGTTATTGTTGGTTTTGTGACAGGTCTTTTAATATTCTATGCATTTAGATAGCTTGGCATGTAGCTCTTATAGCTACAACATACTCTGCTTCTGTTGAAGACAAAGTTACTATGGGATGTTTCTTTGAAGCCCATGAAACAACACCTGTACCAAAATGAAATGTGTACCGAGATGCGCTTTTCTTGTCACCTATGTTGCCTCCATTGTCAATTTTAGTGTATCCAATGAGTATAAAATTTTATGAGGTTGAATACATTATTCCAAGATCCTTTGTTCCACTTACATACCTTGGAATTCTTTTACCTACTTGCCAATGAGAGTCTTTTGGTTACTCTAGGAATCTTGAGATCAGACTTACTTCATGCATGATGTCTGGTCTCATTGTTGTTAAATACATAAGGCTGCCAACAAGTTTTAAAATATTGTAACTTCAGAAGATATTCCAGATGTATTGTTTGTATTCCTCCTTCGGGAGATGAGTTTGATCTTGTTAGTGTCATTGAAAGAATCAATGTAAATCTCCAAATGTACGGTGGGTCAATAGCACCCAAGTGTCAATATAATAAATGTTATTTGTGGTGTCCATTTGGACAAGTGGGCCAGTCAGTTAGAGAAGTTGGCGATGTTATATTAGAGGTAAAATCAATTGAAGAATATAAATAGGGAGGCGATCCCCTTCATTTGTACCCACTCACTCAAGCTATCTTAGCAAGAGAGAGAAAGATTAGTGCACCACAAATAAGAGAGAATCAATTGTCTAGGTTTTAATCTACTCTAGATGAGTTCTATATTGAGGAAGTTTTGCAGGGTTTTCTCCCTTGTGGTTTTCTTGAGGAAAATCTGTGTGTTGTTTTGTTCTTGTGTTTTTGTGCTTATTTTTCTTTCAATGATTTACTAGTGACTAATTGTTTTAATATATCATCTAAGCAAATTAAGAAAATTTAACATGGTATCAAAGCCACCCTGAAAGGAAGAAATGAATTTTTGGGTTTTTGTTGTTCCAAACAAATCCCTCAATAGATCAACTGGAAAATAGGACTCTCCCAAATCGCCTCTTAAGAGTACATCTTTCTGTAAAGAAATAACTGAATTTCAATAATTTTAAATTTTGGACTAGTTATTCTTGTCGAGAAAAAACAGGGTTTCATTTTTTTTAGGTTTCATAATCAATATAAAAAAATGAAGATACATTCTACCTCACCTTAGGGAGGAGCATACTTTCCACCATTTAGCTCCACCTATGATCCCAACTCAAAAATTAGGGTTTTTGCTTCAAACCCTATGTCATCCAAAAGGAGGCGAGTGAGGAACTGCTTTCTTCAACTAAGTATCTTTCCTCCTTATTCCATTTGAGGTTATCAGTATTATAAATATGAGAAAGAATACCAGGCTAGATGAAAGCTTGAAGGGGCTGAAAGCTTTATAGCATGGAATTATAGGATCATGATCATCCTCCAAGAGAATGATTTAGATAATTTTATGAAAGAGGAAGTGAAAAAAACAAAAAAAGTTGAAGCCAAGTCCAAGCATAAGAAGGATATGGTCATAGAAAAAATGATCATAGATAACTCCATCAAAGATAAATTGATTCCTCAAGTATCCTCAAGGAAGACTCCAAAATAAATGTTTGATTCCCTATCAAGTTTATTTGAAGGGAGAATCATTAATACAAAAGTTACCCTAAGAAATCAAATCAAAAGTGTAAGAGCTTAAAAGTCAAATACTATGCAGTCTTACTTTATAAAAGTAGCTCAAATCAAGGATCAAATATGGTTGAAGAAGCAAATATTGTAATGACAACCTTAAATCACCTTGCAAGAGATTGGGAAGCATTTATCCGAGGAATTTTCTCAAGAAGGAAACTAACCAAATTCTGAAAGTTATGGGAAGAATTCAGGAAGAAGAAAGGATAGCATCCAGAGAAGAAATCTAAATGACAATGAGGATCAATCCTTGACTTCCCATGCCAAAGGAAAAAGTAAGAGTCATGACCAACCTTATAAGACTGAAGGGTTTAAAAGACCCAAGGGATACTGCTTAAATTATGAGTGTTTCACTTGTCATAAGTTGGGACACATTGTCATCAACTGTCCCATGAAAGCAGAAAGGATAAAAAATATGAGAAGGTTTCAGGCCGATGCTACTGAAGATAGTGATCAAGAAGGTGAAGATGAAGCAAAGAAGGATGAAGACTCCATTGAAGAATATGTTTTAATCTCTTCTATAATAGGATTAGTCTCACCAGGAAATGGCAGTTGGTTAGTTGATAGTGGTGCCTTCAATAACATGAATGGTTACAAGGAATCACTCTCATTCCTTGAACAAAAGGAATCTGCACACAAAGTAATGCTTGGAGATGATTCCCAATAGCCCATTAAAGGAATAGGAGAAGCATCCTATAAATTGGATTTTGGAAAGCCTATGAAAATGAAAGAAGTCATGTATGTTCAAGGACTAAAGAAGAATCTTCTTTCAATTTCATCCTTAGATAAGAAAGGATTCAAAGTTGAATTTGTGAATGGAAAGTCCTCATGTGGATAAAAGTTAAAACCATAGATGATGCAGTGGATATTAGAGTTGAAGAACGAGTAATATATAAGTTGAAGGGACATATAGATTTAGCATTAGAAACCAGTACCATTAACCCATGTGAACTATGGCACAGAAGGATTTCTCACAACAAAGCCCTTCCAATTGTATGCAAGGTTGTGAATGGTTTACAAATGTGGACATGGAAAGAATACTAAGAATCCTTTTCTAAAAAGTGATCATAAAGAAAAAGGGATCTTAGTTATTATTCACTCAGATATATGTGGGCCAATGCAAACCAATTCATTAAGTGGGTATGCCTACTATGCTTATTTTGTTGATGACTACTCTCGAAAGACTTGGATATACTTCTTGAAAAAGAAGGATGAAGTGTTTGAAAGATTCAAGGAGTTTAAGGCCCTAGTAGAAAACCTCTCTTAGAAGAAAATAAAGATTATGAGGTCAGATAATGGAGGAGAGTTCACTTCAAATTAATTCAGTGATTTTTGCAAAGAAGTCCTGATTAAGAGGGAACTCACCATTCCCTATAATCCAAAACACAATGGTGTGGCAGAAAGAAAGAATTATTGATGTAATTGTAAATTCAGAATGTATTCACTTGTATATATTATGTATTATACCCCAATTTTTATTCCAGGAAGTATCTGTAATGTAATTGAGTCATGTCATGCCCCGATGTTCCGATCCGGAGTTTCTATAATGTAAACAAGTCATCTCAAGTCATTGTGGGGCCCTAGGCTTATTAGACTATACTAGAGAAGTCGACCCTAGGTGGGTCATTGCAAGTTGGGGCAATAGTCCCCACCATTCTGTTAAGGATAACCATCCTTGTTGATGGGAGGATGAAAAGTCCCCACAAGTTGTGGGGCACTAGCTTTATTAGACACTCCTAGAGATGTCAAATCTAGTAAGTAATTGTTAAGTGAGGTAGAGATGTTGGAGAGGGCTTCAAGTGAATGAAAGAATATAAGTGGAGAGTGAGCCTCTCTATTTATCACAAACACACTCACTCATTGGGGCACATGAGTGAGAGAGAAGTTGTTGGGATAAGAGAGAAAGACACTGTTGTCGGGAGATAATCTTTATGTTTTCGGTTTTTACTTTTGGTGATGATTCTATCTCTGAGGAAGCTGCGGGGTTTTCTCGTTTACGGTTTACCTAAGGAAAATTATTTGTGTCTCTTGTCTCTTGTCTCTAGTATTTACTGAGAGTAAAGAGGATTCCAACCTTCGCTTCAAGTATTGAAGGCAGAAGATCAGTGATGCTCCTATTATATGTCGATGACTTGTTCCTTACAGAGAAGAGGAACTCATTAAATTTGCAAGAAGAACACTTGCTGCCGAGTTTGAGATGAAGGACTTGGGGATGATGCACTATGTTATAGGAATGGAGGTGTGGACAAGGGAAGTATGTAGTAGAGATCCTGAAGAGGTTCAGAATGATGGACTGTAAGGCCATGACCACACCTATGGCATCGAATATGAAGCTATTGAATGTTGATTCATCAGAGTAAGTTGATGACATGATGTATCATCAGATGATTTATTCCTTGATGTACCTGACGAATACGAGACCAGATATTTGCTTTACTATGAACACATTGAGACATGTTCACCTAATGGTTGTAAAGCATGTAGCGAGGTACCTGAGTGGTATAGTTGATTATCGGATCAAGTATGAGGAAAGTCAAAAGATTAACCTAGAGGGCTATGTTGATTCAGATTGGGTAGGCAGTGCCATCGATAGGAAGAGAACTTGAGGGTGTTGCTTCAGTATGGGATCATGTGTGATTTCTTGCTTTAGCATGAAGCAATCCTGTGTAGCACTAAGTATAGCTGAAGCAGAGTATGTCATAGCTTGTTCAGCTAGTTGTGAGGCAGTATGTCTAAGGAAGCTACTATCTGATTTATTTGATCTCCAGTTGGATGCTACTTGTATATATTGCGACAACTAGAGTTGTGTGAAGTTGTCATAGAACCTAGTGTTCCATGACAAGTCGAAGCATATCGAGATCAAATATTACTATATCAGGGATATGGTGCAAAGAGGAGCAGTGAAGCTCTAGTATGTTGTGATGGATGAATAGATAGCTGATGTGTTGACAAATCCATTAGCCAGAGTGAAGTTTGAGTACTTCAGGGAGAAGATTGGTGTTCTCCAGATCAAGGTTCCTTCCAAGGGGAAGTGATGAGTCCGTGAGCCATTCTGACATGGTGAGAGGATTGGTTCCTTCCATGGTCAGATGTAAGGACTGATCCATTCTATCATGGTGAGAGGATTGGTTCCTTCCATGTTAGATATGAGTGCTAAGACATTCTGATATGAATGTATGATTGGTTTTTACATGATTAGATATAAGGTTTGTTGCCATTCTTTGAATGGATGTGCCTGGTTACTTATCGGGAATACTCGGTCTAGGACTAAGGGCATTTCTAATATGAATGTGAGATGTAGTCTTACATGATCATATGTGAGTGCATGGCCATTATGATGTGATTGAGAGATTGGTTCCCACTTGATTTGATATAGGGCTGATGCCATTCTCTGGGAGAATGGAGGCACCTAGTCAATTACCAGGAAAGCTCAGTCTTGGACTAAGGTCCATTCTAATATGACTGTGGGATTTGTTCTAACATGATCAGATGTAAGGGCCATTCTGACAAGTCAAGGTCATATGTAAGGGCTGGGCCATTTTGACGAGTCAAGGTCAGATGTAAGGGCTAGGCCTTTCTGATGAGTCAAGGTCAAACATAAGGGCTAGGCCATTCTAATGAGTCAAGGTCAGATGTAAGGGCTGGGCCATTCTGATGAGTAAAGGTCAGGTGTAAGGGTTGGGCCATTCTAACATGGTGAGAGGATGAATTTTTTTTCATGGTCAGATGTAAGGGCTTGGCCATTCTGACATGGTGAGGGGATTAAGTTCCTCTCATGGTTAGATGTGAGTGCTGGGTGTGCCTTTCTGATGAGTCAAGGTCAGATGTAAGTGCTAGATGGGCCATTCTGACTTAGGGTCAGATATAAGCACTAAAGAATACCTACATGGACGCTAGCCCTACACCCAGCATGAAAAATGGTTGGCTCTGTAGAACTTGCTGTGACGAGAAGAATCATGAGATAACCCCCGTGATGATCCAGTAGTGATGATCCAGACCTAGTGATGATGCTCTAGTGATGATCTAGATCCAGTGATGATCTAGATCTAGTGATGATCTAGATCCGAAGATGAAGCTGACTTGAAGATGAATATAACTTGAAGATGAAGATGACTTGAAGATGAATATGTCTTAAAGATGATGAGGACTCGAGAATGATCCAGTTCATATAGAGAAGAATACTTTTGTTGATAAATTGTGTCGAGAGAATACCTTCCTAGTTAAGAGGGAGTGTTGATGTAATTGTAACTTCAGAATGTATTCACTTGTATATCTTATGTATCAGACGCCGATGTTTATTGTAGGTAGTATCTGTAATGTAATTGAGTCATGTCATGCCTCGATGTTTCAATCGAGAGTTTCTATAATGTAAACAAGTGATGTCAAGTCATTGTGGGTAACCCTCCTATTGGTCAAGAGTTAAAGTCCCCATAGTTGTGGGGCCCTAGGGTTATTATACTATCGTAGAGAAGTCAACCGTAGGTGAGTCATTGTAAGTCCGGGCAATAGTCCCCATCATTGTGCATGGGGGATTCACTTGTTGACCAGTATCCTATCACGTTAGTTCATATTGTGGGCTTTAAAATTATAAAAATTTGAACCAATATATTGTAGGTGTTGGGGGGATGAGGGGTTTAAGGTGGGGGTGGGTAGGGTGGTTTATAAGGATTGACGTATAAAAAGGGGTGGGGAGAAGGTTTTAAGTATTAGGAGGGGGTTTCAACAAAAATATTTTGGGTCAATATCTCTCAAAATTAAGGGTATTCTTTAATATCCCACGATCACATGTGCTATGTGAGAGGTTCACTAAGTGAAGTACCTGTTTCGTTGTGTTAAGGATAACCCTCCTTATTGGTCGGAGTAGGAAAAGTCCCCACAAGTTGTGGGGCACTAGGGTTATTAGACACCCCTAGAGATGTTGGCTCTCATAAGTAATTGTTAAGTGAGGCCGACATGTTGGAGTGGGCTTCAAGTGAATGAAATAATATAAATAGAGAGTGAACCTCTCTATTTATCACACACACACACACTCATTGGGGCACATGAGTGAGAGAGAAGTTGTTGGGATCATAGAGAGAGACTCCTGCTATCGGGAGATCATCTTTATGTTTTCAGTTTTTACTTTTGGTGTTGATTCTATCTCTGAGGAAGCTGCGGGGTTTTCTCCTTTATGGTTTCCCTCACGAAAATTATGTGTCTCTTGTCTCTTGTATTCTATTGTTGTGCATGTTATTCTCTTAGTTAAAGATCCTAAGATCATAATGCTAGCTTGAATGATAAAAATCTAACAATAATAGATCTATCATGGAATTTGTGAAAGTTATGATACATGATCAAGATCTCCCATTGTAGCTATGGGAAGAAGCAACAACAACAAAAGTATATGTACATAATAGAATTTCCCACAGTTCCCTTGGGTAAAAAACTCCAGAATAAATGTTTTTCGGAGAAAAACTAGAGGTAAGGCATCTAAATATATTTGGTTGTCATGTTTACATTCACATTCGCAAGGAGAAAATGCCAAAGTAAAATCCTTCAAGAAAGAAGGGATTATTTGTAGGATATATTGAACAATCAAAATCTTATCAAATTTATATCCCAGGATACTGCCAAATTGAACTTAGCAAAGATGTCACATTTAAGGAAGATACAACCTTCAAAAAGTCAAAGAAAAATAAGGAAGATGAAGAGAAGCATGAAACTCCCAAAACTGCTGAAATTCCTAAATCATTCAGAAATGAAGAAGAAGTTCAGATACCTGAGAGCATGATATGGCACAACCCCAACAACCTGAATATTTACCAAATGAGTTGATTTCTTGAAAGAGAAAACCTTCCTGGCACTCGTGAAGTAATTGAAGAAGAAAAAATACATGGTGTTCCTGAAGGAACCATCCGAGAAACGAAGAATCCAAAGTAATACCTTGGTTATCTGGTTTTGATGTGTGATCTAGTTGATAAAGAACCAACACGTTTTGAAGAATAAATAAAACAGAAAGAGTGGGCTGATGCAATTGTCGAGGAATACCATTCCATTATAAAGAATGATGTGTGGGAAGTAGTACAAAGATCAAAATACAAGTCAGTGGTATCCTCGAAGTGGATATTCAAAACTAAACACTCAATATATGGAAGTATAGAAAAGTACAAGGAAATATTTGTCTCTCAAGGATTCTCTTTAAAAGAGGAAATCGATTATAAAGAGACCCTTGGACTAGTAGCTAGATACACCTCAATAAAAACTATCATTATCATTTCCTTGGAATCTAAAATGAAGTGGAAGCTACATCAAATGGATGTGAAGACAACCTTTCTAAATGGCTTGATTGAAGAAGATGTATATATCGAAAAACTGCAAGGGTTTGATATTAATGATCAGAAGACTCATGTATGTAGACTAAATAAGGTGTTGTATGGACTAAAGCAAGCACCTAGAGCATGGTATGGAAGGATCAATAGATTTTTTATGAGCTTAGGATTTACTAAGAGTAAAGTAGAATCCAACCTCTACTATAAGGTTGATGATGATGGAATTATGATTTTTTTATTATATGTAGATGATTTGTTCTTGACAGGAGAAGATAATCCTATTATTGAAAGTAAGAAGAATCTTGTTGTAGAATTTGAAATGAAAGACCTTATAATGATGCATTACTTTCTAGGTCTTGAAGTATGGAAATATCCAAATGATATTTTCCTAAACCAAGGAAAATGTACTATAGAAATATTAAAAAGATTTGGGATGTGATCTTGTAAATCTATGACTATTCCAATGGCCACAAGTTTGAAGATATTGAATGACGATACTTCGGAAGTAGTTGATGCCACCTTATATAGACATGGTTAACTGATGTACTTAACCAATACAAGACCAGATATATGTTTTGTAGTAAACACCTTAAGACAATATATGGTGAATCTTAAACACATTCACCTTATTGGGGAAAAACATGTGACGAGGTATCTAAAGGGAACTTTCGATTATGGGCTCATATATGCATCTAGTGGTGAAATTAAATTGCATAGATATGCAGATTCAGATTGGGGAGGAAGTTCCAAAGATAGAAAAAGCACATCATGATGTTTTTTTAGTCTAGGATCAAGAATGATATCTTGGTTCAATAGAAAGCAGACCAGTATTTCACTTAGTATGGTAGAGGATGAATACATTTCAGCATGTTTAGCATGTAGTGAAGCAGTATGGCTTCAAAATATGTTAGCAAGACTATCGATGTAGAGATAGATGCTATTGATATCCCTTGTGATAATCATAGTTATATTAAGATGATGAAAAATCTTGTGTTTCATTATAAGACAAAGAACATTGAAATCATATTTTATTTCATCTAGGATATCGTTAAGAAGGGAGTTGTGAAGCTCAAGTATGTTACTATAGAACAACAACTAGCAGATGTATTGACTAAGCCTCTAGGTCGTGTAAAGTTTGAATACTTTCGAGACAAGCTTGGTGTAGTCTGAAAATATATATCTCGAAAAAGAAAGTGACAATAGATGGATGATGGATGCAGTGGTGAGTAGCTCAGTATAGAGGAGGGTAAGTCTGGCTAGGCTTATTTGGCCCGAAAGGGTTAGTAATTCTGATGAGGCCTGTTGATCCTAGGGGCATTAGTATGTATGGCTAGGATTGTTTGGCTCGAAAGGGTTAGTAAGCCATACAAGGCATGTTTGGTCCCCAGGGAGATCCATGTGTTTAACTAGGCTTGTTTTACTAGAAAGAGTTAGTAAGTTAGACAAAATTCTCAAATGGATCGACCAGAAAACTCACCGTGATGATGCTTCGAGACGTTGAAGGGAAAGATGCATGCTCGGTATTGTTATATTGTTTGTTGCTGATGATTGTTAATGATGGTTGTTGAGATGTTTGATGATTGTTGAGATGATTGTTGCGGTTTTTTTATATTGTTGATTGTTGATGATTGTTGATGATGATTATTGAGATGTTTGATGATTTTTGAGACGATTGTTGCAGTATTGTTATACTCATGATTGCTGAGATGTTTTTTTATGATTGTTGAGATCGTTGATGAGATATTTTGTTTAGTATTGTTTTGGTGTCTATTTTCTTCAGTATTGATGATTGATCGGTTAATTTATTGACTTAGTACCAGTAATGTTACACTGATGACTTGGTGTAGCTACAACAGATCCCATGTTTTATTTAAAACATGGGAACCCCAATTTTTGTATGCAAAGGTAATGTTTTAAATTCCTTGGTCATTTTAGGGTTCACATGTTGTTTATCATGGTTTCTATTCCTTTTTCATGATTTGATTTAGTTAACATTTTGAAATAATTTATGCATTTTTTGCTTGTTTTGGTGCTTTTGAGACGAACTAATTTTTCCCAAAAGTTTTTCAACCCGCAACCCGCAATTGTGAATTGCGGGAAAAAATTTAAATTATGATTTGTGTGGTGTGTTTTCGCAACTCGCAATTTGTGGATTGTAGATTGTGTAAAAGCTTAAGTCAAATCTTAAGGTTTTGGGTTCTCCTGCAACCCGCATCCCGTAATTGTGGAATGCAGATTGCGGGAACTTTTGTGCCCATTAATTGGTTAGAGTTTTGAACCCACATCTCGTATCCCACAATTTGCGTATTGTGGGTTGTGGGGAGGGAAATACAATTTAAATTACAAGACCTGATTCCACATCCCGCAAGATTAATCCCGACTATCTATTTCTTTTGATCCTACAGCATGAATTCGACCTATCGAAATCTAAAAATATATGGGTTCTTTGTATTTTATTAGTCATTTTTATTTTCAAAAATTACCTTTCTGCATGGATTTATTTTACTGCAAATATTACCAGGGATATTTTTCGCAAGCCGTGGTAAATTGAGGTTGGTTTTTATGTCATTCCCTCACTTTATGATTTATGATTACCTCGTTTCTCAATTTGTTTTGATTTCGTGCTTATGTGTTTAACAGAGCTATTCAACATTCCAAAAATGGCATGAACCACCCATTCCAAGAACACTCACAGAGATATGCTGACCAAAGACCCGAAGTTTGGCATCTTCTCAAACACCAGTGGTAGAATTACTGAAACCTTCCAAATTGAATAGCCCAAGGTCTACTCAATTTTTGATAACAATGACTTATCATACATTCAAAATGTCTAGCTGGCCTATCAAAAAATTAGGGATTCTAGGCTACATGCCATTTCCGCCAAACCTGGTATCTTTCCCTATGCTGACATAGTTAAATGGATTTTGGACCATGTAAACCCTAAATACCAGCCATTTAATGAAGGCGCAGGGTCATAGTTAGCTACCCTCTGTCCAGAGGTTTTCACCAAATCCTATGCTCTTAAACCGGCTATGCAACCCCTTAACACTAAGTTTGCCCAATCCTCTAAGACTAGGTACAAATTCAACGAAATATTGAAGTCTTGGATGAATGAAACCAGCAGTTTCATGCCAAGGGTTGATAATCTATACCCGGTTTCTTGGCTTAGAGAACCTTATTCCTTATTGGAAGCCATGCTTTGCATGCTATATGGTCTCTCAAACTGTTTTGTGTTTAAAGTTGAGTGGGATCTGGTAGCTCATCATGTCCTAAAAACTGGCGAGCCTTTCCATTAGGCCTCTATCCTGTCATTGGAACTCAAGACAACCATTCAGTATTACCATAAAGCTACCTCTTAGAAGAAGTCCAATTTCTTATTTTCAGCATTTATCATTGATGTATTCTGCACCGAATTCTAGTATCCCAATTTGGGATGGAACTGGACTTTACCATCTTTGCCTATACTTATTTACTATTCAACACTGTGGTATATCAATTATGCATCTTTGTTCTATGACATTTGTGAACACTTTATGGGTAGTATTTATTTTAGAATATTCAAAGAGGAAGCTCCTTCCTTTTCCGCTAAAACCAGAACCTTTATCACCACAATTGGTGATTGGTATGTTGGGGAATCCTTTTCATACATCAGAAACTCGGGTAGTGATACTATCCATCTGTTTCCCAGGATGGTTCCTAACAGGCTAATTGTTGAAGAAGCTTCCTTCCAGACTGTCACTGATGGTGTTTACAAAAAATTCATTGCTCCTAAAAGGAAATGTTGGCCTAAATTTCCTTTATATCTTGGCCCATTAGTCATCCGAACTTCGACTTGGGTTGTAGTATTGGATGACAGAGTAGTTTCTTTGAAGCTGGGGTTTTCCCCTAAAATAAGACATGACCCTAAGGGGTTTCTTGATTCTCATTTCAAACAAAACCATATCAAGAATGGTTATGCTCATGAAGAAGTTCGTAATGACTCCATCTATGAGGGAGTGAATACCTTTTTTGAAGTATTGTCCAGGGCTAACAACAAAGATGAACAGAGCCACATTTTGCAGGATCAACTGGAGCTTAAATATAGGGTTTTGCGCTACATAGAAACAGAACTAGAGGTCCTAGAAAAGGTAAGGAAAGACAAAGAAGAGAAAGAATCCCTGGAAACAAAAGTTTCACCAGTGGTTACTTATCCATATTGGAACAAGGGGAAATCCCTATGGAACACTCTCCACAGGTAAATATTTCTCAATAATTGAAGGCTATGATGTAGACATCCCAGCAATCAAAGAAGAAGTTAGCACATATGATTTCGGTACTGAACACTCAAGCAGCTGCAACTACTAAGCCCATTACTGAAATTCAAGTAACTACTGCAGTTACCCAGGTATGTGATGATCAGGAAGCAACTGACCTAAACCATCCAAAAAATAGGAAGTTCAGGTTGTTGTTTCTCAAACGCCTACCATAGACCTTATTGAATATGATGTTAAAGTGGAATTGCACTCTTGTTACTGTGGTCAAAGAAGTGACTCAGGATTTGCAAAAATTTTCATATTTGTTCAATAATGATGGAATGGAAGATCCTATTCCCAATCCAAATATCCTAGAATCTACTTTTGTGACTGATTCTTCAACCTCATAGATTCTCCTCTCATATATCCAAACTATTTAAAATTTTCCTGCTTGGGTGATCCCATCATCCTCAATGTATCAACTCTATCACACTTTGACCTCAACATCTATTTCTATTCCATCCATCTCAGTCCAACATCCCACACCTTCATCTACCATTGGAGAGACCGAGTCCTTAAAATTCCCTCTGTAATTACCCACATTCATCCTTTCATCATCATCTATGCCTCAGTGAATTTTAGTACCCTAATCATCACTCCTAGTCACTAACATTGGTATTCCTTTCTCTGAAATTATTACCCCCATCCTTTCCTCAACCTCTAAGCCAAC
>LPNX010948524.1:5309-19803 GCA_001517045.1 Pseudotsuga menziesii
CAACAACACAATCCATATATAAAATGATGGAAGTGAATGCCTCAACGCAGCACACCAAGACCAACACCGCCAACCGCTGCCTTATTGAACTCACTTCAATTCTCTAGCTTTTTTTTATTGCACTTAACTTTTTTAGGTCCTGCAAGTATGAGATGGGATTTTCACATAAATGCCTGAGTAAGAGGAGGAGTACTCACTGCAAGAACCAACATACAAGATATCTTAGAGATTTCCCTTGTGCATTTCTAATCTCCAAATAGGCAGAGGAGTAAATAGGACTACTATATCGAGAAAAAGGTAACTAGGTTACATGCTCACTGACCTTCTTCCTATCGCTTAAAAGGCCCTTAAAATCCCTCCATTACAATTTCTACTTGTGCATGAAGGGTTGTGTACATGCTGTGAGTTAAGGGTTCCAGAGTTGGATGCACTGGCACCACTGTGTGAGGGTTATTACTTGCCATAATGGTTGTTGGGGATGGGGTGAGGAATATTGTAATGCATGTATGTGGGTTGGCCATATGAAGCATTGGATTTACAATAGGAAGAGCTAGCTCCATCATAATGGTTACCATAATGGCTGGTTCCACTCTCGATCAAAACTTGTTTGACATAAGGTTTACCCAAATATTAGGTCCCGATGGGTGTTATCTGCACCTAATAATTCTTTGACCTCACTTTATGGGGAATCAATCATTTTTTATGATCCGACACACATAGCGAGATGTAGCGTGATTCACTAGAGAAAGATGGAAAGTAAACAAGAGAAAGCTGGAAAGTAAACACGAGAAAGATGGAAAGTAAACACGTGGATAATATCTGCGGAACTTACACCTATCACCCGGAAATGCTCCTACGAAGGGGTATTAGATGACATACAATTTTCTCTCTCCCATGAACACTATAGCATTTCCATAGGCCCTACTCTTATTTTTGGTGAGTAGGAATACCCACTGCCAATTGACTCAGTTCAGTTTGTCGCTACACCTGGTCAGGGCTTCCAGGGGTCACAATAGATTATGCATGAATATGCTTTTGGCACCACTGGAATCTGCTGTGAAAGAGAAGTTAAAGTGCCTCATACATAATACGACGCACTCTTCGCGCTGCGATCAAGGCTAAAAGAACCAAATTTAGATTCGTTTAAATAAATTCTTATTAATTTACCATTAACTATAATTTAACTAATTTTTTAACAAATAAATTAAAAAAAAAAATTAAATATAATCAAATCATAACCTCTCAATACCACAAACTTAATTTCTACCATTATTGTACCATTATTGATCTTCACTCCTTTATCCAACTCGAGTCATCTAGATGTCCCACCCAAATACCCTTGTTGACTTTGTCCCTTGGATAATACCAAGAAAATGGCCCAAACACTTTACACTTGTAATTTGCACATTTAAACATTATATTCTTAATATTATTTTTATAATTTTGTTTAATCATATTGATATATCTATATTATCCCATAGTCATTTTACTCTAAAATGTAATGAAAATGTGTAGTTGATAGATGCTGATGCAAAATCCATTTTCACTCCAATAATTATATGATAGTAATATTGTTTTCAATTTAAACGACAAGCCTATTTATTTGGTCATATGTAATGATAATGTTAAAATAATAATGTAATGATAATGTTAAAATAATAATGTAATGTAATGATAATGTTAAAATAATAATGTAATGTAATGTTTAAACGACAAGCCTATTTATTTGGTTATATGTAATGATAATGTTAAAATAATAATGTAATGTAATGATAATGTTAAAATAATAATGTAATGTAATGTTTAAACGACAAGCCTATTTATTTGGTTATATGTAATGATAATGTTAAAATAATAAATTAGTTCGAGTATAACATATTATTAGTTTTTTTTCACATTAGTAGGGTCTATATAAATTATTTTGTTGTGTTTTCATTAAATAATATACAAATAAAAAATTATTTTAAGTTTTTATTTGAATAATTTTGTTTAACGAATTATATGAGTAGGGCAAGTTTATTTAGTATCAATAAATTTGAGTTTTTATTTGGTCTTATATCAAGGTAATAAAATTGACGTAAGTTTTTTTATGTTTTGCCAACTGAAAATAGAAAAACATAGATTAATGCTAACATTAATATTTTAACATTAGTTGTTTGGATTTCATTAATATTTGCTAGCGAGTTGGACTTACTTTTGTACCAAAATTTTATGGACACTCCTATTTTATTAATGTACATATTTACACAAAAATCCAAATAACACTCCCTTGCTTTGACTAATGGCCATGAATATTGCTTGTGTTTTAAATTGGTTTTTGTGCTTTGATTAATGGTTGAATTACATTGTTAACAATCCAAATCCAATCCCCCTAGATTAATTCTTCTTGTTGTAAATATAAATTTAGTAAATAATGAAAGCATGAAACCAAATTAACCTTTGATGACAATTTTCTTGAGGACTGATTTTCATGCATTTAAATAGTAAGCTAAATCTTGGTTGATAAAATTTATCATTTACTTATAGTGATTATATTTGCATGTGGAATAAGAGCACAAATAATACAAGCAAGGGTTTCAACTCTACAACAATATATTGAAACCTTCTTTCATGTATTAAAAGATAAAGCCAATCTTCAAACAATAACAAGTATTGCAAGTAGACTTGTAATTAATAGACAACGGTAGAAAAATAACGATCTTGAATACTTTGCAAAGAACATAATAGTAGTTTGGACTTGTTCTTTTGAATGTAGAAAGGATGCTCTTCTTAAGAAGTGCAACACATGGTACTAACTCTCCAAAAGTTTGAGATTATAATGCAATACCAAAACCATTGTTTCATTCATTAAATACTAAGATCTAAACATAGATAGAATTCAAACTTAGGATCAAAATTATTCATTAAAAGAGAACCTCAACGAGCATGAAATATACCACCAAACCAAAACAACCTTAAGAAGTTGATATCTATTGCTCAAACAAGGATATTGGTATATTAGTTTAAGGGATTTAAAAATATCTCCTTTCAAGGTTTCAAAACAGAGTAAAACATGAGAAATTAATAGGCAATGATGAGATCGTTGTTTGATGTTATAGATCTTGATTTGTTGTCTTTTTATCAAATGGATTATAAACACAAAGAAAGGGAGGAAAAACTTCAGATATACAAATGTATGAGAGCTCCCTCTTTTAAGACATAAACATAGTATGTTCTATTTAAAGGATTGAGATTGTTGGGTTATGATTAGACCACTTTTTTATATATCATATGATGAATTTAGACCTTGAAATGTTGCACAAGATGAACCCAAATATATGGGTGCTATCCAAGATAAACATGCAACATTAAAATCATGTAGGTTAGTGCACTAGGCTTCTCCTTCTCAAGATACAATGGGAACATGTTTTCAATAAACAATATAGACTTTTGTATTGTAGGGATAAAAACATAAGAGACACATATGAAAGTGGATAACCCTTATTTATACTAGACAAAAGGAACACCTCCAACTTAAAGGTTAAGGCATTAATAGGAATAGTTGAATCTAGGTTATGATATAAAAGTGATATCTTTATAAATAAAATATTATTACAAGAGCATGAGCACAATTACAAAATATCTCGTGTACATTGGTTAGGTATACACGAAGAGTACAAGTAGAAAACAACTCATTCTACATTGGTTAGGTATACATGAGCACACATACAAAATAACTCATTTACATTGGTTAGGTATACAACATGAGCACAAATACAAAATATCCCATGTCCATTAGTTTGGTATACAAAATGAGCATAAATACAAAATATCTCATGTACAATGGTTAGGTATACAACATGCCTCTCCTCCAAAATAACTTCACCGACTTTAAAATAAAACAATAAAACCAAATTTATCGTTGAAAAAACTCCCTTCAGGTCGCATAAGTGATTTTGAGGAGTTTGGGAAAATAAAAGAGGCGTGCATCGTATGAATAATCATCCACTTGAAGAATAGATAATAAGATTTGAACCCCAGACTACTTACTCCCAAAAGTACAACTTCGACCAAATATACAAAACATGTTCTTATATTTAAAGCACAAAAAGGGGAAATCCAAACTTGTGTATTCCACTAGAAAATCGACTTGTTGAATCCTCTTTAGTTTGGATCCTCCATATAATCTTGTATTCTATGATTTGTCTTATGCAAAGGTTTCTCACATTCACCTCAAGTATGTACTTGGTTTCCCTTATGATCTTTTCTTCTTCCTTTATAAAATGAATTCTTATTTTGGAAACCATTCCACTAACCAACTTAATTAAATAGGAGACATGAAAGACATCATGGATTCTTCCCTTGTTGGTAATTTTCAAAACATATGAAACCTTCCCAACTTTTTCTTGCACTTTGCATGGGACACTTCAATCTGCCAACTAAAGTTTGTCCTCATCCTATTTATAAAGATGTCTACTTGTATGGATGCAGTTGAATTAGATCATATCTTCAATAAGAAAAAACTTTTTGAGTAGTGTTGGTCAATACACTATTTCAATTTATATAGCATGTGCATGTTGTCCTCTATGATACTGAAGAGGTTCTTTCTTGAAAAGTATCAACTATAACAAGGAATTTAATATTTTTAATGACCCAATACTGGGGTGATGGGGACATATTGACACATATTTCACTGTAGGGATTTATTTTTGTGGGATGTAAGAAGAAAATTAAGGAATCCCAAAGGTGAAATTATAATTGCGGGAAGTAATAACTCATTAGCGATAAAAAAAACTCACAAGTATAAGAGGATATATCATTGTAGATAACTTAAGTGATGATGGAACGATGTCCAAACTCCTTACATATTATTAGGTATATCATTCCCTAGAATTATTATGCCAAAAATGCAGAGTGACCATTAGAAACTTGGGAATAGCAAAAATATTAGAATGCTATATGACAAAGGAAAAAAGGTGAAATTGTTTCCAGACAATTAGTTTTTTAGACTCCACACATAAGGTATATAATTATTTGGAATGATTATGCAAAATATGCAAAGTGACCATTAGAACCTTGGGAATGCAATTAGAGGAAATTTGAGGTTTAAAATGGGCCTCCTAAGAAAAATACTAAAATAATAGTTAAAATGATAAAATAATATTATAAATTTTGAATGAGAAAGACACAAAAGCTACTTTTTGTTTTCGTATTTTGAAATTATTTCCTTTTTTTTAAAGTCAAATTTCAAGCGGGAGAACTCATTGGACACGAAATTCAATACAACATCCAACGAATATCCACACTACATACTTTTGATGGACCTCATGCCACAAAAAATGAGAAATGCATTAACAAGCGTGTTACTTGAAAACATGTTTTTTTAATGTATTTATTTTTGTGTGGTGTGGAGTCCATTAAAAGTATGCAATGTGTGTACTCGTTGGATGCGAAATTCAATTCCGCATCCAATGAGTTATCCTACTGGTAATTTGAGTAAAACCATAGGGAGATAAGCGGAAAATATGAAAACAAAAGTAGTTTTTTTATGAGAAATATGTCAATCCAACCATCATGGTTGACTCATTTTCTTGAAATTCTATTGGTTCTTGAAGTCCAATGCATCAATGACTTGTTTTCTTATGAGTCTTATTTTAGACCCCAAATTTCCTCTAGTGACAAAAACGATAGAGTGCTACAAGACAAAGGAAGACGATGGTGGAATTATTTCGAGGAAATTATTTATTTAGAATCCACATATTATTTAAAAATATTATCATAAACATAACATCTTTCAAAGACATAATATATCTTTGTTAAGTTCCCAATGAGGGAAAATGGGTAGAAACTCAACAAAGATAGAAAAATAGGCACCAAAGCACAAATTCTCATTAATCAAATGTACACTATATACATGAGAATTACCCTTGGGTTCATCTTCCCAAGTGGTCTCCGAGGATTTCTCAATGATTGTTCACTAAACCTAACGAATTAGGTTCTAGAAATCCCCCCCTTAATTTGAAAGGGTGTATCCGAGTCCAAGAAAAGAGATTTGAAAAACTGGAAATGGATATCTACCAACTGCTAAACATTTCCAACTTGACAATCCAAATATGCCAAGCAAGTTAGAAGAAGCTAGAATCTCCTGCTAAATACAAGTTCTCTCTAAAGTGGTGGTTTCGCCTGACCACAAACCAAAAGAGCCAGTAGAAGCTGAAATATTCTACTAAGTGGTTGTTTTAATTAGGCTGACCACAAACTCTCGAACTTGGAGACAACTTTAGTTCTCGCTCAGAGGTTCTTTCTGACACTTAGCATGAAGGATTAGTGGTACTCTACAAAGTCATGGTTTGGGGACCTACATCTAATTTCTAGCAGACGCTGAATTCTTTTGCTAAATTGGTGGTTATAGGCCAACCACAAAATCTGGAGCTCAGTCGAACATGGCTATGAATCTGCTCGCTTGTTTTTTCCTATTCACCATTCCCCCTTGTTAGAAACAACATGATGACTGGAAAGTCTCATGGTGTCTATGAGTTTCAACGCTAGACACATAATACCATGAACTCATGAGTACTCTGGAGCATGGATTTCTTCTGTCTTCTGGATACATCTCTGAATTTGGATTTTGAAACTGTCTATGGCTCATGCTTGCTTGTTCTAGATCACTTGAGGAAGGACGTGACTTCTTGACATAATGTTCCCCTATATCAAGTACAAGATAAGAAGAAGTAAAAATTTTTGTTGCAAGTTTCACTCTTGTAGGTTTCTTCATTGTCAAATATTTAGCTAAAGAATGGTTATGCTTCCTGCAATGTTGACAAGGATGAAGATCAAAACACTAATATTTCATATGCCCAACTCAATCATAATGTTGGCATTTTGGAACTTTGAATAGGTTGTACATATTCTGACATTATTTCACTATGTGCTTGCAACTTATAGGAATAATCTTCAACTTGAAAGAGAGGATTGTTATGAACAAAAACTAGTTCAAAATGTTGATCACTTTCTTGTACCTCATCCTCTTTGGATTTTGAATATTGTAGATGAGTGATAATAGTTTAGAGAGTTTCTTTTTTTATTGTGTTTGAGTCATCTATAGCACTAAGTGTTAGAGTGTTCAGTAACTAATATTTCTTTGGTTTGAGACATTATGATGACTCCTTGTGCAGGAAGAACCAGGTAGACTCAATCAACAAATTGAGGGCTTCTTGCAATTTCTCCCTTTACAAACAAGACTTAGCAGATTCAAAATAAAAAAAAGTGAAGGGTGTTGGTCTCAACAGAGAATGCACCCAAACACAATGCAATTCAATTTTTTCTTCAAGTTGATATTTTAAAGGAATCACATGCAAGTACCAAAAATGCACTAGAACTTACAGAAACAACAGTTTGCAAGTTACAATTTTGAATGTTGAATTGATGAATCTTCTATACCTTAGTTCTTATGTGATGATGATATGCTTCTACAACTTATTTTGGAGCATGTAACATCCTTGGAATGAACCCCTAGTTTGATGATGTATCATGTAATTAATTGACTATGAATGCCTAAGATGCCGAAACTTATTGTATATTTATAATTATTAATAAAAAATATACAACTGACCATGGCTAAGGAAGAACGTTGAGAAGTTTTGGGACTCATGTATTCACCAGAGATAGTAAGGTGTTGTAGATGGTCTAGCGGGATATCTTAAACCTTGTTTTAACCTTGAGTACCTGAAGCCCGATTTAAGAGTTAATTGTGTGTTAAAAAGGCGATTAAGGGGGACTTAATGACTCTGACACATAGATCATGGAGATGAAAAAGGAATAAGAGGAATTGGAGATATAAGCAAAGTGTGTGTGTGTGAAGAAGTGAAGCCAAGGAAAATAAAATGAAGCAGGAAAAATGCAGAGGAGAGAAGTTGAATGAATGTCGAAGAAATCCAGGAGAAGGAAGGAGAATGTTAAATCGAGTCACTCGTAAGGCTGCAAAATCATGTCTAACTTCCTGAGTGAACTTTCCATTTGATTGTTATGCAGTGGTTGTCGGGCTAGTTGAAATTTTCAGAGCTCAAACCTAAACCTACGAGTCAAATTGCTATTGTAGTCGTGTCCATGTTTGCCTCTGGTCGCTTTAGTGAAATGGAAAATGGTGCATGCAGTTAACTTGGTGGAATTTTGAGCACTGTGAACAATGATGTATGTCACTGTTCAGTGCAAGCATAATGCGACATGCAACAAAACCCAAAAAAAATCGCACTTTTTTCACTTGGTTTGTACTAGGCTAACCGATAACGAATAACTGAACTTCAAGTTGTTAAAGCACCACGTTAGCCATCAAGAAGGGTTTTCAGAACCAATTCCCTCCCAACCCTAACCATCTTCTCCAACATTCATTAAAATCTTATTGATTGTACAAACCTCTTTACCATCTTTTCACTGTCTCTTCTCAAAGATTAAAAACTATATAAAAATATCTAGAAACACAAACCTAATCTAATTAAAAAATAACTTTGTTTCATCACATGAGCCATGGAACAACTTCTGGCCCATATTTCAATATCAAATATTTGAAAAGTTATTCACATCTTATGCATACACTTTCATCATTTCATGGCCTTCTCATGTCTCTCCGAAATTGTGATTTTCAATCTCTACTTAGTTGACTCTGTCTTTTTAGGATTAAAAAAAAGTGGCCATGAAATTTGCAAATCCCAAAGGTGAAAAACCTTTCCTTTGACTTTGTCCCCTCAAGATTAAAAAATGTGAATATGAAATTTGCAAATCCCAAAGTATGGAAACATATGAATAAAATAAAATAAGAAAATCTGATTGTTAACAACATCAAATAAATAAATAAATATAATATGGAATATTAAAAACCATTACTCCACTCTTGCTCGTCTTATCGTCTTATCTAATTATTTTATAAACATCATTAACGTCCCTTAGTTAATAGCCAAGGATTTGACAGGATAATTATTTTATAAACATCATTAATGTCTCTTAGTTGGCCAAGGAATTGACAGCTCAATGTTATTTAGTTTTTTGTTCCAACTGGGGATCTCATTATATCAACGACCTTTCGAGTTATGAATAGCCAAAACTTAACATCAACTCTTCTCCTTTGTGGGTTTTTCCATACATGATGGTTTACCTCTTTGCACCTTTCAATATAAACAATAACATCACCATAGTAACAATGTCAACTAATAGTATCATAAGGTCCCTAGAACCCAACAAATCACAAAGAAAAAAAACAAAGCAAGCTTATGTAAAGTTACATAGGGAACATTTCCCATTCCCAATAACCATTTAAATATTAACTCTATATTAAATTATACTATTTAATATTCCTAATCATATATATATATATATATATATATATATATATATATATATATAAAAGTTTTAATATTTATATGATTTTTTAAAGTTTTTAGTGGGTATCTATATAATAGTATATATATTTTGAGGGATAACACATTTTTGAAATAATTTATTGAGTTTTTTCTCATTTTAAAAATTAAATATTAATTTAAGTTTAAAAATAATATCTTAATCAATTTATAAAGAGAAATTATATCCAATTGACAATATGAATATCTAATAAATGATTTTTTATAGAATAATATAAATTTATAAAATAAATAAATATTTAATTGACAATATAATAATATTTTATATTGAATTTAGTTTGAGATTAAGAGAAAATATTATTATTTTTGTCATTAAATTTAAGTATTTTATGATATGCTTTTCATTTATGATTTGATTATGATAGTGTAAATAATAACCTAAATGTAAAAATATGATATTATGTTTGAAATATGAACATTTATTTTATATTCATTAAAATTTATTAAGAAAAAAAATTAAATGATATTTTTTATGTTGGAGGAAAATATATGTGGCTAATAATAATAATATAATTCAAGGCCAGGATTTAGCTATGCCAAATTGATATATGAGATCTCATTGTTTGTGTGATAAAAGAGACAAATATATTGCCTCGTACAAAAATTTTACTAAGTGTGCTAAAGTGTAACACGCCGTAAATTTTAACTCAAAATGGAAAAATTATAGTTCTTTTTATAAGGAAAAACATGTAAACAATATATCAATATATTTTATTAGACTCTTTCAAATCTTCTTGAGGGCATGAGGTTAAAGTATTATCGGATGTTGTGCCAAATCTCGTTGAGTTGATTTGGTTTGAACATACTAGATAAACTCTTATGAAAATAACAATGTGCTATGTAAACCAAGCATAGCACCTACAATATAAAGTTGGAGTCGCAATTTGATCCTAGAGTATGATTTAAAATTACTTATCACTAGTAAAGTTCTCACTTAGTAGGAGTGTTGTGGCATGATCTCTTAAGAGAGATTTGTGACTCCATACTAGTATGGCATGGGCCGAATCCCCCCCGCTTCTTCTCAGTACATAGTGATATTAAGATATTGATAGGGTTCTGTTGTCACTATAATGTGTTCTTTTATACAAAAGCACAATGCATCTCCCATAACTTGACATCCTATACATTAAATGATCTAGATACTTTTACTAGCTTCAACATGGTGCTTGTAACTTGGTGATGTTTGGCACAATTTTTTTCTCTTTATGAAAGGAAAAAGACTCGTTCAAGTTTGAGTGCAATCCCTAGTTTTATTTGGCTTTGTGGAGAAATTGACTGAAAATTTTGATATTGCTTTTTAAGAAAACCAAATCAGCTCAAAACCTCTAAATCCAAGTTTGATCCTAAATTTAACTTTGTTTTTTTTAAATTGAGTCAAATGTCTTCAAAATTTGATTTAATTAAATCCAACTAAATCATTTAAGTTTTATGACCCAAATTTATAGTAAAACACAAACAAGTCATTGAAACGTGACTCATCTCTGCTCATATTTATTAATTACATTAGCCCAATTTTAGATACTTCCAAAAATAAATTATAATATATTTTAAATAAATTATAATTAAAAATATAAAATAATAATAATAATAATTAGACTCAAGTTTTTTCTACACAATATTATAAATTATTATAATTTTAAAGAAAAAATGTCTTATTAAATTCTCTCCATTTATAACAATGAAGGATCCAAAACCACATGGAATACTCCAATGTAATCATGTTATGGCACATCATCTTTAAAACCACATGATAATGCCAAATCAATGAATTTAAACACATAAATGATAGTTTACTTGGTTAGAGGTGCTCTGCATCAAACCTCCTACTATATTTGGGTGTAAGTCTCGATATTGTTCTCCAAGGTTGTTGTCAAAAATCTACTGTAATGTTGAAAAGTTATCAAATTTATTTAAAATTACATTTTTTCTATTTTTTTCCTTGGTGTTTATAGTAGTTGTGATGATACATTCACTACATTATAAATATGACATTTCATCATCAGAATTGCTATGCTCATTAAACAATCATCATTTTTTTAATGTTTTAGTAAACTATATAAATTAAAACCCAATACATATTTCCTCTTGAATACATGGAAATGTAAAAAGGTCCAATATAATAGAAAAAACTATGATCTTCTCCTAGATACCTTATCATCTCTATCGCTTTGCTAGTTACCAAATATCATACCGGAACTCCCCAATAGATATAACCACTTGATAAATTTCTACAATTCTGAACTCTATTAGAATCCAAAAGGTATAATTAATTAACTACTCTCCTAATTAATTGTTTTTATAAAAAATGTGAAATATACACAAAATATAATTCACTAAGGTATGTTTCAACAAAATTAATTTTATTTTTATTTTTATTAAATGTGATATAAGCTCGTGACTCCATCCACCTCTCCTAAATATATTATTTAATTAAAAGAAAGAGAGAAATACAAAACCCTCTTCCTTGTTCATTCCATTTATTTTCACTTTTGAATCTTTTTTATTTAGTCTCTTGGATAGGGTTTTAAGGGTTTCATGTCTTCAAGTCATAGCCCTGGCTATTCCCTACTTTCTTCTTTCCTCCTCTTGGCTAGATTTTCAAGGGTTTTAGGGTTTCATGGCTTCAAGCTATAACGCTAGTTAATCCCTACTTTCTTCATTCCTCCTCATATTTCTGATGGTGTTTTTTTGTTTTGTTTTCAAGTGAAGAGGTTTAAAGTTTCAATTGAATCTCCCTCTTTCTGCTTTGTCTTTTCTCAGCTAGTTTACAAATCTAAAAAATGGATTCTATATCCAAATTGACTCATGTAAAAAAAATCCTATTTCCTTAACATGGTTTTATTTGGATTTTCAAATTTTATTTTTTTTAGGATTTTTGTTTTGTTTTTAACTGGTTGAATCTTAGGGATCAACCCCCCTCTTTTGTGGTTGTGGTGGCCATAACCAACCCCCCTCATCATGGTTGTGATGACCTATTCTTGGTTGTATCCAACATAGCCAATGCAAACCATAGCTATCCTAGTCACTGCATCCACGGTTGGTCTTAAGGGGTCTGCCATGGATGTAATAGCCCACAACCAACATAACCTCCATGGTCATGGTCATGGTGGTCATGCTAACCATAGGTTGTTGCAGCCATGCTAAGAACCCTTGGTGCTATTGATGGTAGAAATGATTAGGTCGGTTGTGGGACACGACATCTATGACCAACCTGTAGGATCCTAGCCATAGTTATGATAGCCCTCAATAGACTTAGTTGCCACAAGCATAACCATGGTTGTGGCATTAAAGGCAGTTGTGAGTTGTTGCAGCTATGACCAAGTATTTCCAAGCCAACCATAGTCAGCGCGACCTACTACATCTTGGCCTAGGCATCCACAGTTTATCCTTGTGGTGCCCTATTTTTTTAGTTTTTAGTTTTTTCTTTCTTTCTGAAATTAATTAATTAATTATTTTTATGACCTTTTATTTTATTTTTCTAAATTTAATTAATTAATTATTTTTATTTATTTAATACATTTTATCTTTTGATATTTTTATTTATGTTTTGTTTTTCAATACTTTAGAGGATTAGTGTAGGTAACCATGTCCCCATTTTTTAATTAATTAATTAATTTAATAAATATTTTAAAACTTTTTTAATTAATTTTATTTAATAAAAAATGTTTATGTTTTCTTAAGTTAACTTTTTTTATATGCATTTTTCAATAAGTTCATATATTAAAAAAAAACTTATTATAGAAAATTTTACTTCAATATTTTTGAAACAAATACTACAACCATGATGCCTATATTGACAAGCATTTTTTCATATTTTAATGGAGTAAAAGGCTATACTCATATTAATTAATTTCAAGAATAAAAAATACATCCATAACACCTATATACACCGACATGTTTTCATACTTTAATGGAGTAAAATACTAAAACCTATAGCGTTAAATATTTTAAAAAAAACTAAGAAGATGTACTTTTACCTTAATGTTTGTAAATGATTGGTCTTGAGAGAAAACTTTGTAGTAAAAGTCTCAAAATTACAATCATAGTAAAGAAAGAGCAAAAAATGGATCCAAACAGGGAAATAAAGTTACATTGAAAAAGTGATGATTGTTCTCATAAAAAAAATATAATAACAATTTTTCAAAAAAAAAATTGATGTTATGATTTTCGATATTTGTTTATTTTTGCGACAACAAGATGTTGAAGACAACATCAAAACTTGTAGCCAAATGTATTAGTGCTACAACATCAAAACTTGTAGCCAAATGTATTAGTACTAGTTGAAAATCTTTATTAACTCCTACCCATCAATAATGGATATCATATTTACCAAATAAATCTATTCCTTCAAATTAACCCCGTCCTCCCAAAACCCATAATCAATCCTCTAAATTTTTGTGTTTCCACTTTATCAAATACACTTGTATTATTCACTGCTTGTCTTCCATGTAACCCTTTCTATTAACACTTCCTCATTTTCTTTTGGTTTGGAAGTTAAGGTTTTTATCTCTTCAAATTTCTCACATGTTTTTTCTTTAGTAAAATAATGATATTTCCTCTCAATGAATGATTTATTAATGTGACCTTTGATAAATGCTCACTTAGGAATGCCCTTAGTTAGCCCCTTTTTTTTTGACATTCTTGAATTCCATTTAATAGACCTTTTTTTCTATAATGATGCAATAGCACTTACTAGAAATACTCATGACTACTTTTAAATTTTACATTCAAACTACACATGTCATCTCTATACCCCACTCCTAGGATGTCCTTCGTGTCTATTTATTTCCATTGAGTTCTCATTTGTGAAGTTTGAACACTTGTAGCTCAAGTTATGAGTTCGGGAAATCAAGGTTCCAAGTCAATTTTATGGAGGGAAGCCACATAAACCCAATGTTTCTTTGAATTTATAATAGAAATATTGAAATATTCATCTCTTATAATGAAAACCAAGTTTTTATTCATCTCCTTATCTTTCCAATGAGGTCTTATTTAGTCAATTCTAAAATAGAAAACTCAAGTTATAATCTGCAAAATACAAAGGCTTGACCATAATTGATATGCCCTCTTATGCAATCTTAGCCCTTGATTAAAAAATTATCTTT
>LPNX010948524.1:21580-60711 GCA_001517045.1 Pseudotsuga menziesii
GATGATAAATTATCTGTTTTTTTACCCTATTGCAATGCACCCCAGATTAATGCACTAATACATCTACACAACTATAACAATCGTTGAATAATTATGAAAATTAATTTAAAAATGGTTATTTTTTTAAATCAATAAAAAAATTACTAAATCTCATTTTTAATTAAAATTTAAATATCAATATACTTATTCATCAATAAACATGACATTTATGATGCATCTAATGATACGTAACACACCAAAGTTAAAAACTCGATGCATACACTTTTACTAAAATCCTTCGTAAAAAATAGAGCATCCACTAAAACTTTTGCTTAACCTTATTTCCTTGTAGTGTTTTCACTATCCATAATAGACTAAAGAATAAGAAACTTGTTAAAGTTTTGTTGCCTATTACAATTCCTTATGATAGTTCTAGGTAGACTCCATCGAATATGGGGTAATCGACTATGTAGAATTACTCTACCATGTTCCACCATACAAACTCCACTTTTACTCCATGGTATGATGCGATAGTATAGAACAATAACGTGGATGAATAACCTTGTCTAATGGGAAAATTTATCTTGTATAGAACCCCACATGAAAATGTTCAATCTTAAATGTTTACACTCAAACTTAGATTCTAAAGATATCCATCCAATCATAAAGAAGGGTTCAATCAATACGATGGTCCACTCTCATTTTCTCTCCCCTCTATTAAGTAACGATTCAAAATTGATTTTCATATTCATTTTCATCATTGCATACTTTATCTTTTATCATTTACACCATAGAACTTAATTATAAAACACATATCCTTTCCTAACTAGTGGAAACTATTTCGAGGGATAAAGTACACATAACCTTAAATAACATCTATTTAAAACAAGTGTAATTAGCATTTGCACCAGGAGGTGCAAAGGAACATCGAGAGGGTAGAAATATTGAATCTTTACTGCAACAAATTATCTGCAATAGAGTTTTCGTGATGGCATTGTTTTTTAATAGATCTCAAAACCGAAGGAGAAACCCTAAGAGAACCCCAATGTTACATGCAAGGTAATATTTTTGAATCCTTCAAGTCGTTTTGGGGGTCCCCATAATATTTATCATGGTTTCTATGATCTAACTTAGTTGAAATTTTCGAATTTTAGCGGGGTTGCGGGTTGCAGGAACATGCAAAAAAAAGCACAAAATAAATCACTTCTCGCAACTTTGCGTGGGTTGTGGGATGCGGAGATTTTTTGTAATTTTTGTTGCATGTTCCCGCAACCTGCATCCGACATTTGCAGAATGTGGGTTGCGGGATGGGGAGATATTTTGTGATTTTTGTTGCGTGTTCCCGCAACCCGCAATTGCGGGATGCGGGTTGCAAGAAGTGATTTATTTTGTGTTTTTTCTTGCGTGTTCCCGCAACCCGCAACCCACACTAAAATTCGAAAATTTCAACTAAGTTAGATCATAGAAACCATGATAAATATTATGGGGACCCCCAAAACGACTTGAAGGATTCATAAATATTACCTTACATGTAACATTGGGGTTCTCTTAGTGTTTCTCCTTTGGTTTTGAGATCTATAAAAAAAAAATGCCATCACAAAAACTCTATTGTAGAATATAAGTTTGCAGGAACATGCAACACAAATCACAAAATAAATCTTATCCCGCATCCCGCAATTTCATGCAACAAAATCACACAAAAATAATTTCTCACATCCCGCAAATTGTGGGTGCGGGTTGCGGGAAGAGATTTATTTTGTGATTTGCGTTGCGTGTTCCCGCAACTCGCAATTTGCGGGATGCGGGTTGTAGGATGAAAAACTTGACAAATTATAAACTTCAAGATCACGCAATCCGCATTGCGGGTTGCGGGATGCGGGATTGACATAATTCTTTGTAAAAAAATAGTTTTCCGCAATACACGGAACTAGTGTTCCAAAATATGCAATGTCGTCAGTGAATTTTCTTTGCGTTTTTACCAGGAAACGTTGTCACAGTTACCTTTCCGGATTCTGCTTTGTGGAAACTCTACCTTGGGGAAAGTTGAAACCGTTCGTTTAACACTTGGACTTTCGTAATTCAGAAAACAGAAGTTTCACGGCAATATTCCATGTTCCTATTTCCGCATTCAGGACGGAGATCAATATCAACATTAATATTAACACTAACAATCATTTAGTTCTCATAAAATGATATAAAATTCTTAAGCAAAAACAATATTCTGCTATAGTGGAAAGCGGAAAGGTAGAGTGATAATTAATTTATCAATTTATATTGTGCATTTCGCTTTCCAATGCAGAAAGCAGAAAGGTAAAGTGATAATCAATTTATCTTTCCCCATTCTGCTTTCAAATGGATGTTTGATGTCGTGTCCTCGTTAAAGCGATTTTAGAAATGTAAGCCACGATCAATCGTAGCACAAGTGTCCCTCTCATGGTCTCTAATCAGGAATGTGATTTTCTGATTTACAAAGGAGATTTCCTCTTCTACAACAACTGCACTAATGAAACCATGGATTCACAACTTTACAATTCATTCACTCTCATAAATAGAGTCACACATCGAAAATTGATAACAACATGAACATAGTATTCTGAGATTATTTCAATAATCCCTCTTCTTCATATAAATTCCTGACTTTTTTTTTTATTTCAACAGATTCTTAATGTGATATCGGTTCTGAAGTTTAAAGCGTTATCTTCCTCACCCGATCTCAGTTTATTCCTCCCTTAGCCTCCGTTAAAACTCTCTCACTATCTTGGATATGGATCTGCCTTTAAAAAGGGAGCCGAGTATAGCTCCGCAATACCCTAAGGGACCTTATGTCATACTCGTATAAATAGTACGGTTTCTTCTTGAGAAGAGGAATTAGAACTAAATCATTTTTCCTAATCATTCATAGGCTAGCCAAGCTAATTTTACCCATCCTTGAACCTCTTGTTTATATGAAGATAAGTTGGTTCAGGTGGTTGAGGATCGAGATCTAGGATGTATAAGTGTGCGCCTTTTTGTTTATCCCATTTAAAGCCCATAGTTTTAATACATTTGATATATTTTGAAGGCTAATTTTCCAGGTACTAGCAGGTTGCTAACTTACAATAAGAAAGCACTTGCGGGTTGCTTGAAAAACAAATAGCGAGTTGCTGCCAGTGCCTTCAAGATATTTTTGTAATATCTTTAATGCCTTTTCAATTCAAATTAGTTCTACTCAGATTTCCAGTAGGATCATTGAGGGGTTTTAACCACGAATTTGATTTAATAGAAAACATTGTCCTACATAGGGGAATTTTGTTAGAATCACTTCCAATTGAAAATCAACTCTAAAATCCATTTTCACTCATCAGAGATGCAAGTGAATTTCCAATTAGGTGCTCAGAAATGTGAATTGGAACCCTAAATTGACCCAATGTTGATCCCCTACGATTCAATACTAGGCATTTACAATAGACTTACCTGTGGCCTGGGAAAAATGTTTGACAAGAACTTCATGTATATTTTAGCAGGCTATCTGGAGCGCGCCCTTAAACCAGGGCAAAAGAAACATAGATTGCCACAGATTGGAAACACCTTTCTCCACATGACGCCCATCTTCAAGACATTGCAAGCTATTTGTTTATAGTATGATTTTTTTTTAATTCAATGCTTGAAATGAACTACTTGCACTCGAACTTGACATCATGCAATTCTCCTTGAGTTTGGTGCCATTATATTGCTCATTTTCCCTTTAATCAATTCAGATTCAACTAACAGTATCGGTTACAACATTTGACTTATCCCTGCATCCATTACTCCTTGCATCATAGTTGACTCACTTCTTGCATCACAGTTGACTCATGCTTTAATACGCAATGCTAGTATTTGTGTATCTAGGCATTACTACAAGTTCACCGGTATTTGGTTGTCTCCAGCCTATGAGAAGGTTATGAACTTATGTAAAGCCTATGAGTAACAATGCTTTTCCTATATAAAACAATAAATTAGAGTTTGCATGGAATGTTTAGCGATCAAAATATGATATTGTATGGAACCAATTCAAGGATCAAAACATGGCAAATTGTTTCCACTTGCACGTGCCACAAGTTTCATTTTCAAAAAATTTAGTGTTATAAATTTAACTAAAATGCAACTTTTTTAGCACATTTTTTTATGAAATGTGCAATCAATATGTTACTGTCATTTGAAATGTGAGGTTTTTAGAAGCCCTTCATTATAGAAGGGAAGCATGAATACATGACCTTCTATCTGAAATTAAGACCAACCCTTCAAATTTGATCCCTTCTATGTACTTGTCTTGAATGTTGTTTGGGGGTGCTATGTATGAATCTGAATTTCTCAAATTCAATGTTGTATACATCACTACATACATCATTTAATGCTTTGTTGATGGGTAATAATGTTAATTTTTTTTCATGTGACACACCAATGAGTTTAACAAAATTGTTGCTTGGAGTATATTAATTTCATATAAAATTATTTAGCATATCAATTTCATATAAAATTAATAACCAACATATTTTCAAAGTCAGAAATGAAATACAAAAGAAAAATTAGATGTCTTAAAAATCAGAGAAAGTTGTATGATAGATAATATAAGTTTATGTATTGAAAAAAGTCTAGTAAATCTACGATAGGCATAATAATCAATCAAATTTAAAGGAAAAATTTAGTGCAAGTACTAATAAGCAATAAATAGAAACCTATATAATATATGGCAAGTAAAACAATCAAGGGCTAAGTAGTTATCAAGTTTGACACTAATTATATTCGCAATCAACACTGGCATTTCATTTGGTAGGGGAGAATTCATGGATTGAGGGTTGCAATTATAAGTGTGAAAGGGAAAAAATGAAAACTTGCCTCTTCCTTTTTCAAAAGTGTGACATATGAAGCCTCTTACATCTTTGCATAGTCGTTGAAGGAGAAGGATGGTGCAATTCATATTCTTTTTATTGTTGTAGTGAGTGACATTGCCATGAAAGTTAATGGACATTACATAACTATAGATTGAACATAAAAAATCAATATCCAAAATTGTAAAGATATATTTCTTCAAACAATACTAATAAAATAATAGAAAAACTGATTTTTTCTTAAGATATTTGTAAATGTGAAAGAATTTCAAATGTTAGAATACAATAAATAAGTGCAAGTCTATTTATGTCCTCAAATAAGGTGAAAAAGACTATTAATGGTCATTTCTCATAGATTTGTTAGTTAGGTGTGACGAAATTAAATAAAGAAAATATTGACAAATTTATGTGAAAATTAAAGAACAAACTTTACATGTGTATGATTTATAATGACATTGAGTGATCTAAGTAGATTTATGTGATTGCTAGCCGATCACACCACTACAAAATACACAATATAAAAACAATTTATTTATTATCATAAAGTATTTCTCTTATTAGTAACTTTATTTATTTATTTTTACCTCCTTGTGAATGAAAATACAAAGGTTAAATGAATGGCCACTTCAAGCCACCTGTCCACATGTACAAGACCACGTTGGACGAAATTTCCATAATCGTTTTCATAATTAAGTGGAGGCATGCTCATATATTATGATTAAAAACTTAGATATTTTAATGCTTTATAACTTATGATTTATAAAAAACTGTGTTGCATGGGTACCCGTACCGAGGGGTCGGGTACACGAACCAATACCGGGTACTTGGGTACTTCAATGGTACGTCCCCAGCCGTACCCAAATCCAACCTTACGTACCGACTACTTCATGTATGAAAATTGGGTACTCGCATGGATTTCGGTACGCCGTACCACATGTTTGGGTATGCGGCCGATACAACCGTTGGACAATTTATGTTAACTCGTCGTTTGGGGCAAGTCAATTTGCAAAGTTTAAAGTTCAAAATTTTAAAAATTAAATAATAAAACACTAAAACACATGTTATGTGGGCCCTTGCCCCTTACCTAAACCCGCGCAACGCTGCATTTCTCAATGCTAGTGCACTGTGCTCACTACTCCAGCGACAACGTGACAGAGGACCTTAGAGATGCTAATGACATTGATCCTAAGGATGCTGATGACATGGCTTGAGGAAGCCAAATCAACTATCTTGTTCATGTTCAATGTTTACTGTTTTGAACTTTCTTTTTTATGACTAAAAATGCCTTTAGGCAAATTTTGGATGTATTATGACAATGACGTTTGAACTCATGGTGTCATGGACATATAATATTTTATGTTGTTAATTATATTAATATAACTTTAGTCTTCCAGTTGATGTCTACTATGAGTCTATGTCATATGATTTATCAAATTTATTATTTTATGTTTCAAATTTTCAATGCGAATGTTTATGAATCATTGAATTTAGAAATATCAAATATGCATGTATGATGTGATTGTGACATGTTTTATTTTTATAAATTTTAACACACACACAAAATATATATATATATATACATATATATACAGTACCCCCGATGTACCCAAGTACCCTATTTCAAAAAGTGGCGTCCCCGTACCAGTACTCGTCCCCGTACCCACGTTTCCTGGCAACTTAGATAAAAATGTAAAGGGAGGTATTAAAGTATGGAATAACCTATCGACCCAACCATTTGCACCAATCCGACGCCCAGCAGACCACCGCCGCCACATAAATGGAGCCTTGGTTGTCCGATTGATGCAAATGGTCAGGTCGATAGGTTATTCCTTAAAGTATTGGTGTAAAAGAATTTTTTGTATTTGTATATAACGCATGTATTATTTTGGCGGCAACTTGCATGATCTATTAATAATCCCTATTAAAAGAACATAAAAGCCAAATAGTTGCGGGAAGAAAACTATTCCACGACATTAAAAAGCAGTGAGATGTTAACTAACATTGAGGATATTAGCTCCAAAAAGAATCCAACCATGTAATTATTTTATTATTATTATTTGTATTTATGCAAACTTTGATTCAACACATCAATTGTTACAAAGTTATATAACCGAATCTCAATGTGTGACTGTAAAAGTTCTCATTACTATGTTTAAGAATTTTATGATTGAAATGAGTTTTGCTTTAATATTAAATTTATTATATAATTATTTGGAAATAAATTAGAATTTATTAGATAATTATTTGGAAATAAATTAAGTGAAGTTGGATGTTAGATTTATTTGAAAATCTTTAAAATCATTTTGGTCATCTTTGTGGCAACTGCAAATTAAAATTTTATAATATTTTTTGGATAGTAAGATCGCAGTATCTATAACCGAAAAACTAGAATCTTGTGAATGTTTTAGATAGTGAGACAACAGGCCAATTAAATATATCTAAAACCTTGTAAATCTAAAATATAGATAGAATCTTGTGAATCTTGGTGTTTTGGATAATTTTGAAAATATTCATTTAAAAATTTGAACTAAAATGAAATTGATCTATAATGCCTTAAATATGAATTAAAAAACCATGATATGATCCAAGTGAAAACACTGTTTACACAACCAATAATTTCAACTAATAATTTTATAGTGGTTTGGTTTTGACATTTTTTCCCATAGCTTTTGGGATAAGTTTATCCAAATATGTTATTTTAATAATTTAATAGTAATCTCGTTTTCACATTTTTTTCATTCCTTTTGAAATAAGTTTAATTTAGATATCTTTATAATTAATAAGGGAGGTATATAGTAGCAAGTCCTTGTCTTTAGAATTAGTAATTTGTAGATTTTTTTGTTGAAAAGCTTTAGAATTAGCAATTTGCAGATATTTGGTTTGATAACTTTCACATATAAATATATGTGTTTTGCAAAAAGAAAGAATATTAGCCCAGTTGAAAATACATTGACCTTAAAAGTAAGACAATCAGATAAAATACTCACTCTCTATTTTCCAAAGGATCATATCGTGAAACTATATTGTCTCCAATAAATTATCGCGACATTGCATAAAAGAAACTCTGTAGGAGTACACATATGACTGAAAAGACAAGTATATAAAAGAACACAACAAAAACAAAAAAGAAATCACAATATATCTACAATCAATTGAAGATACTCCAACTCATGATTGTGCAGTTTGTGAACATATGTAGTTCAATGAGACATGTCACAAAGTAACAATGAAAACACAAATTAGACTTATAGAAACAATCATAATCATAAGTGTTCTGGCTAACTTAGGTCAAAATTAATTCAAGTTACATTGCCTAGAAGTTAAATGAATTCAATGGCATTTACAATAATGCTTTATAATACAAAAATTAAATCATGCAGTTTGTGAACATATGTAGTTCGATGAGACATGTCACAAAGCAACAATGAAAGCACAAATTGGACTTATAGAAACAATCATAAATGTTTTGGCTAACTTAGGTCAAAATTAATTCAAGTTACATTGCCTAGAAGTTAAATGAATTCAATGGCATTTACAATAATGCTTTATAATACAAAAAATATTATTCTTTTTTTTTCCAAGGAAAAAAATCATAAAATTTTTTATTTACATTCAACAGATGGCCTTAAAAACCATTAACACCGAGAGTCCCAACTTTACAGCTGGTATTTACAATCATGATAATACTCCATAAAGAGCTCATAAGAACCAAAATAATCCAGAGGCATACAACCAAATCAAAGGTGATAAACATATATACAAACTGTTCAGAAATGATAGTCCCAAAATATTCTTTCATAGAAAACAGCTCAAAGTGACTTATCTATGCATCATCTTCCAAAAAGGATTTTTTTGAAAGATGTCATTCAAAAAAATGCTCCAAATGAGCATATAAAACCAAATGTCAAAAGCAAAAAGATAACAAAATGTAGACACTGCTGATATAAGATCCAGATCTTAAACAACAACTCAAAAATACAGCTCATCAAGTATTGTTCCATGTATCACCATCCACTGAAAACAAAGTCTATCACCATCAAAAGACAGATGTAAAAAACTTTCCTATGTCCCAATGAAACTGAAAATTATAGCTTATTTAGAAAACTTGAAAGGCTTAATGGACCAAGAACCTTCCAAAATCCTTCCTCCAGCTTTTGCCAAAGCATCTGTAGAAGAATTTGTTTCCCGATAGATATGTCTAAATGACACAGAATCGAAACAGTTAGCTAACCTGTTAACATCCCGAAGAATCATGACTAATTCTAGATTCATTAAACGGTACTTACCAGATGCCCAGTTAATAACTAACTGAGAATCACCAAAAATCTTAATTTAATCCAATGAGTTCCTTCGAGTCAGAATAAGAAGAAGTTGAGGGCACATAATTCTGCAAAATTATTAGTATCCAAAACTAATACGGCTTTACAAGAAAAAAAAATGAGCATATGATAAAAACAACATACCTCCAGCACCACAAAGTATGGGGTCCCCAGCTGCAAAGCCATAAAAAAAACCCATGCATGAGTTTTATCAATAACTTCCACCAAGATGGTTCAGACCGAAACCACAGAGTGTTTCTGAGGAATATTTGCCAACATTCACAAACTAAAACTAGATACCTGTGTTGAAGATAGGATATATCCTCGAAGCAAGACAAATTTCTGGCCTTCCAGATGAACTATAAAACAATGATAGCTAATGGTTTAAAATTTGCCACTTCCATATTCAAACACTAGTTTTTGAAACATGCAATTACATTTTCTCCATACCAAAGATTATTGAATTTCAATTTATCCTCAATAATTAACCAAACAGACTAAGAGAAAGGGCACTCCACACCAATATGAAAATTGGTTTCACATTCCATTTTGCACATATAACATCTACAAGGACCTTCACGGCCTTTAAGAATAAGAACATCCCAGGTCAGCGTTCTACCAAAAAAGAGAAACCAACAAAATAGTTTAAACTTGAGAGGACATTTTAGCTTCCATAAGACTTTCCACCACCAGATAAGATCCATGTCCCTAAACATAAGCTGAGCGTAACCTTCTTTAGGTGAATACCTACCAGATTTAGATAAATCCCAAACAAGAGCATCATCATCATTTGAAATTCTAACATGACTAGATTTAAGAATGGCTAAGTATCCATTCCACACATCAATCTCTAGAGGATCAGTAAAACCAATGAAATCTGCAGAAAACCATTATTGAGCCATCAGAGCAGACATTCCATGAAGTCCAATATCAGATAAACAATAAAAACCAACCAAATGTAATTTTTCTAGCATAGGAGAGGGTAAAGCATGTCTCCATTTACATCCTATCCAAGGATCTAAACCAATACAAACAACAAAACCATTACTAATCTTCCATACCAAAAAATTTCCAATAATGTCAAATGCCCAAAGCACAGCTTTCCAACAAATTGATATATTCTTTTTCTTTTTGACAGGAGATCTAATCCATTCTAAAATATTCAATGGATGAATATATTTCTGAAAAGCAATCTTTACCCATAACCCCGCGCCTTAAATGATATTCCATACATTTTTTGCTACAAGAGCCTTAGCAAATACAACAGAAACTTTAAGACCCCAGCCTCCCATTGACTTTGGGTTAACCAAAATCTTCTAGGAAGTCCAAGGTAACCCTTGAGAATTCTGTTTACTAGACCAAAAAAATTTGAAACAAAGCTTTTTGATTTTTTCAATAATCCCCAAGGGTATCCAAAAGTGCATCCAATAGAATGGGATAGCCTCTAAAACTGTGTTAATCAGTATCAGCTTTCCTCCCTTAGATAACCAACGAAAACTCCAGTTATAAATCATTTTTTTTACCTTTATAATCAACCAATCCCAATCCTTTAAAAGGTATCTGCAAGGTTTGAGGTAAAACCGAAGGTACTTCATCCCATTTACAATTCTGTCAACAAGAAAAGTAAAAATATTCTGTAAAGTAACAACCTCAAATTCTTCCATGTAAGAAAAATAAAAATTATTATCTATCTAGTAGTGTTAGGAAAAAAATAGTTATGATTGCTCCATATGACTTGTTGAATACTTCTCTCTACAAGACTTAAGGTGTACTTTTAGAACAACCTTGGTGAGCTCCCAAAGGTGGGTTATCACTGTATTTTCCATTCTTCATAACTCTTGTAAGTGAAAAATTAATATTGCAAAGTGAAAAAGATTAAAAAATTAAAATTATATACTTGTATAAATATCAAGGTCATGATTTTTTTAATTTTCTTTTCACCAGCATAGATCCATCTAAAAAGGGATCTACCAAGCACCGAGAGGGATCAAATATCTAAAGGCATAAACTTTTTTTTAAAGTGCGAGTGTTGAGAAAATGTGTAATCAATTGTTTATGGTTTTAGTTTATTTAATTTATATTGTTTTATATATATGCAATTCTAAATAATTTAAATTTAATTTAAACCTACATGTTATTTTTAATAATATTTTATTATTTTTTATAAATAACATGTGTCAACACTAGAATGAGCATGGAAGGAGTTACACATCTCTCTCATACTGGGCTATAGAATGCACCTCTTGGGTGCAATAATTTTACATGATTTTTTTAAATTTTGAAGATTTTTGTAAAAATTAATTTAAAATATATTTTTCATTAAAGAGTCATTTTAAAACACAAATATTAAAATAACATTGATTTTAAAGAATTGTGTAAATTAATTATAAAAAAAAAATATTATTTACAAGAACCATTTCGAGGAGGGGTCCTCCTTTCGGACGAGAACTCTGTCTTAGCCACCTATGCTTGGGGGTTAGGTGCAATGACCAACAACAAGGCAGAGGCACTAGCACTTTGGCAAGGCCTAAGCCCATGACAGAAGCTTAAAATCTCTGGTGGTGTTCGGAGATTCGAAACTAACCATCCAAGCCCTGAGATCCAAAAAACTGCCTTCCAATATATTCTCAATCTCTATCTTTAAAAAAATCCTCTTGTTGGCCTCAAAGTTCAATGAAATCAGGTTCTTCCACATCCTGCGTGGACTTAATGATCAAGCGGACATGGAAGCCAACAAGGCCGCAAGGCTGGACAGAAATGTACTGATTGTAAATGACAAAGATTCCCTCTGCAATATTCCCTAAATCTACTCTGTCAGAGATTCTCTTCAGGACAAGCATGGGTTTCACGCTCTTTTTAGGATCGACGTGGGTGACATATTCGATTTTCTTGCACCCTAAATCTTGTCCTCGGTACAGAATTGAGTGATTTGGAGATTCTGATGTACTCCAAATCTCCTCCATCCCCTTCTCGTGTTCACTCTCCTCCTCATTACGGGCCTCTCAATCCCATTCCAGAACATCCCAAGCTCTTCCATTAAGCGCTCTGAGTTCTGCAGATTCTGGAGACAGCATTCAACCGACTTCTAGCGCCTGCCCAGCTCGTCACGCCCGCCAGACCGGTCTCATGGCTTCAGTAGGGTCGTCCTACAATCCGCAGACAGTGGAAGAAAAACTTGCAGACATCCAACATTCCCTGGATGCTCTTAAACTAAAGACTGATGAACAAGGGGAATCGATCAATTCCAACGCTGAAGAAGATCTCAAGCATTGGAAGAATTTCTCCACTGAGCTGCGTTCTCTCAAGCACGCCCTCAAGGATTCCAAAGGAAAGATGAAATACCATCAAGATGTGGTCTTCTCTCAATTCAAAGACGCTGCCAATGTCACAGGCAACTTTGGGAATCGAATCACTGCGCTGAAGACTGCAGTCAACAAGATCATGGAGAAGTTCAACTCCAATTAGTCCTAAGCTCCTCCATTCTCTCTCTTATATCTATTTGCTGATTTCGTTAGCTTCAGTTTTTGAGCCTTGCGGCTAAGCAAATTACAGTGGCTCTCATGAGATTTTCAAGCTGCTCATGAACTATTGGCCAGTTTTGATGTACTTCAGCTCCCTTATAACTTCTTGCCGTTATGTTACCTTCAGTTTCCCATTCCTTGGGCTTAGCAAGTCACTGTGGACTTCACGAGATTTCAATCTGTTCATGTATTACAGCACCCAATGGCTTTTTCACCGGTCTATAATTAATCTTCCCCCTGTTACAGTCTAAAAAAAAAAGAACCATTTTGAAAATACAAAACTTATGATAACGTTGATTTCATATATATTAATTATATTATAATATTAATGTGAGAACAAATTTCATATTAATTAATTAAAATATATAATTAACCTGCAAACAAAAAAATTATGTTTAAAAAAACATTGAGAATTTTTTTGTAAGTTACAAATTCATGTCAAAATTTATTCATCTTAAAATAATTTAATACAACATAAAATATCAGATACGTGTGTGTGTAATAATATACACAACACAGTACAACATTACAAAACACAACAAAAACAAGATTATTAATTTTCTCTTAATAATTCTATACCTGATTTTTAAATTTTAAAGATTTTTGTAAAAATTAATTTAAATAAAAAATTATTAACAACAACCATTTTGAAAATACAAAGCTTATGATAACATTGATTTAATATAAATTAATTAAACTATATTAGTAATCTAAAAAAAACTTATGTAAAAACAAACTTGCTATTATTTAATAAAAATATATATTAACAATAACCATTTTGAAAATACAAAGCTTATGATAACATTGATTTAATATAAATTAATTTAAATATATTAGTAATCTAAAAAAACTTATGTTAAAACAAACTCGTTATTATTTAATAAAAATATGCATTGAAACAAACTTTTGAAAATTTTTGTAAAAAATAATTTAAAATATGTTTTTAATTAAAAAGAGTAATTTTTACAACATAAAGCTTAAAATAACATTGATTTTGAAGAATTGTGTAAATTAATTATAAAAAAAAAAAAAAAAGATTATTAACATAGACCATTTTGAAAATACAAAGCTTATGATAACATTGATTTCACATAAATTAATTAAAATATATTATTAATGTCAAAACAAAAACTTACGTAGTTTACAAAACATTTCAAATTGTTGAAATACGAAAATTATGTCTTTATGAAAGCTTGTTATTTAAAAAATCACTTAGTTTTGAAAATATTGATTAAATTATATTATTAATGTGAAATAAATACTTAATGTTTTGAAAACTTGTTATTTATTTTTGATAACATTAATTTCATATAAAAACTTACTATTTTAAAAACTTGTTATTTATTTAACTTTGATTTTATATAAATTAATTAAATTATATTATTAATGTGAAAAGAAATTTCATATAAATTAATTAAAATATATTATTAATGTGAAAACAAAAACTTATGTTAAAAAACAATGAGAAATATTTTTAAAAAATTACAAAACTTTTAAAATTGTTGAAATATCAAAATTAGTCTTTATCAAAGCTCGTTATTTAAAAAATCATTAAATTATATTATTAATGTGAAAAGAAATTTCATATAAATTAATTAAAAAAAGAAATTTCATACAAATTAATTAAAATATATTATTAATGTGAAAACAAAAACTCATGTTAAAAAACACTGAGAAATATTTTTTAAAAATTACAAAACTTCTAAAATGGTTGAAATAAAAACTTATAAAAACCGACTGTTTTGAAAACTCGTTATTTGTTTAACATTGATTTCATATAAAACTTACTGTTTTGAAAACTTGTTATTTATTTAACTTTGATTTCTTATAAATTAATTTAAAATATATTATTAATTTGAAAACAAAAATTTATGTTCAAAAACTTTGAGAAATATTTTTTTTAAATTAATTAAATTTATGTGAAAACAAATTTCATATAAATTAATTAAAATATATTATTAATGTGAAAACAAAAACTTTTGTTAAAAGATATTTGAGAAATATTTTTTTTTAAATTACAAGTCAAAATTTATTGATCTTAAAATTATTTAATACAACATAAAATATTAGATATGTATGTGTGTAATAATATACACAACATTACAACATTACAACAAAACACAGTACAACATTACAAAACACAACAATAACATGATATAAGTATATATATATTTTTTAATTTTTTTTAATAATTTTGCATGTTATTTTTAAATTTTGAAGATTTTTGTAAAAATTAATTTTAAAAATATTTTAAAAAAAAATTATTAACAAAAACCATTTTGAAAATATAAAGCTTATGATAACATTGATTTAATATAAATTAATTATATTATATTATTAATGTGAAAATACACAACAAAAAAAAAAAAAAATTGTTATTGTTTAATAAAATTATACATTGAAACAAAACTTTTAAAATGATTCAAGTGTGAAAATTATGTCTTTATGTAAACTTGTTATTTTAAAAAAGAGAACAAAACTTTTAAGATGATAAGAGTGTGAAAATTATATATTGTTGTGTAAATTTGTTATTTAAAATAGACTTGACATTTGAAACAAAACTTATAAATTATATTATTAAAGTGAAAAAAAACTTATTGTTCTTTTTTATTAGATGGTTTAAGTGTGAAAATTATATATTACTGTGAAAACTTATTATTTATAAAAAAAACTCAAGTCAACTTTGAAATAAAACTTGTAAGGTGGTTGAAGTGTATAGATTATGATGATATATTGCCATGAAAACTTGCTATTTAAAAAAGACTAAACATCAAAATAACTTTTAAGATAGTTGAAAAGTGAACATTAAATTACTCTAAAGACATGTTATCTAAAATAAAAATAAATAAATAAAACTTTGAAATAAAATTGCAAAATGGTCTAAATGTGAAAATTTTATATTGTTGTCAAAACTTATTATTATTATTTAAAAAACAATTTTATATTATTGTCAAAACTCATTATTATTATTTAAAAAACCTTTGAAATAAAAGTTTTAAAAAGTTGGTATACTATTTGAAAATTATGATTTAAAAAACCTTAACTTTGAAATAAAAGTCTTTAAAAGTTGGAATACTACTTGAAAATTATGAACTTGTAATTGAAGTTTTATAAACTTGTAAAGTAAAATAAGCATTGAAGTGAACATTGAAACAAAACTGAATGGTTTAAATGTGAAAAAAAAATTATTTAAAAAAAGTCAATCCTAAAATAAAAATTTTAAATAGTTGAAATAAAACCTGAAAATTATGAACTTGTAAAGTTAAAATAAGCATTGAAACACAACTTTTAAATTGTATACTGGTAAGATAAATTAAGCATTACAGTAAGTTAAAATTAAGTATGAAATTAGAAATTAAAAAAATTAAAATTGTAAAGTGAAAAAGTTAAAAAATTAAATTAAGCATTACAGTAAGTTAAAATTAAATATGAAATTAGAAATAAAAAAAATTAATATTGTGAAGTGAAAAAGTTAAAAAATTAAAATTATATACTTGAAAAATAAGCATTGAAACAGAAATTAGTGAAATTGTAAGGTTAAAAAATTAAAATTATATATTCACAAGGTAAAATAAGCATTGAAACACAACTTTTACATTATATACTTGTAAGGTAAAATAAGCATTGAAACACAGCTTTCCAAAATGTGTAAAACTTATATACTTGTGAGGTAAAATAAGCATTGGGACAAAAATTTTAATGTGTAAAAAAAATTTAAAATGTGTAAAAATTAAATGTTTAAAAATTAAAAAAATGTGTAATTTTTAAAATGTGTAAAAAATATATACTAGGTAATTGAAATTTGAAATAAAAAGAATTTTAAAATTGTAAAGTGAAAAAATTATAAAGTTCAAAATTTATTATGTGGAAATTATTATTTTTTAATTAATCTAAAACTTTGAAAAGAAAATTTATTTATTATTGAGAATATATACAAAATTAAATAATATTTAATAACAAAATACAAAATCTAAAAATTAAAAGACAATCAAGACAATCAAAAGACACTCTTCCAAGGTAGCTTAAGGCCTAAGCTATCCTTGAAAGCTGTGGGAAGGAGCAAGCCCCTTCCCAAAAAAAAATAATAATGATTTTATTGATCTACAGTGTATGTGAATTTACAATTTACATTTTTCAGAAGAACTCTCTATTCCTCTTTCTGTTTCTCAAAACACTTTACATTTGCCTGCCTTCATTTATCAAAGACACACTCTAAGACTCTGCATTTTATCCAAAATACTTCCCGATGGTCTCCCCATCTGCTCCTGTTTAAGAAAGATAAAAGTGTTAAAATTGTAATAAAATTTTATTTTTAAATAATAAAAATAATTTTTAAATATATTTTTAAATCTAATCCAAGTAAAAGACAATCAATTGTATACTTCACCTTCTCATATATTACTTTTTATTTTTAAGTGCTCTCCAATGCTAGCATTGAAGCCTCTAATGCTCTCCGTCTCTTCCTGTTTGAAGAAGAAAATACATCTTCACATGTACAAGACAGGTGGCTTGAAGTGGCCATTCATTTAACCTCTTCACATGTACAAGAAGAAAAGTAATACAAGAAAATACATCTTCACATGGTCTTCACGTGTGGACAGGTGGCGTGAAGAAGAAAATACATCTTCACATGTGGACAGGTGGCTTGAAGTGGCCATACATGGTGGCGTGAAGAAGAAAATACATCTTCACATGTACAAGAAGAAAAGTAATACAAAGGTTAAATGAATGGCCACTTCAAGCCACCTGTCCACATGTACAAGACCACGTTGGAGGAAATTTCCATAATCGTTTTCATAATTAAGTGGAGGCATGCTCATATATTATGATTAAAAACTTAGATATTTTAATGCTTTATAACTTATGATTTATAAAAACCTGTGTTGCATGGGTACCCGTACAGAGGGGTCGGGTACACGAACCAATACCGGGTACTTGGGTACTTCAATGGTACGTCCCCAGCCGTACCCAAATCCAACCTCACGTACCGAGTACTTCATGTATGAAAATTGGGTACTCGCATGGATTTCGGTACGCCGTACCACATGTTTGGGTACGCGGCCGATATAACCATTGGACAATTTATGTTAGCTCGTCGTTTGGGGCAAGTCAATTTGCAAAGTTTAAAGTTCAAAATTTTAAAAATTAAATAATAAAACACTAAAACACATGTTATGTGGGCCCTTGCCCCTTACCTAAACCCACGCAACGCTGCATTTCTCACTGCTAGTGCACTGTGCTCACTACTCCAGCGACAACGTGACAGAGGACCTTAGAGATGCTAATGACATTGATCCTAAGGATGCTGATGACATGGCTTGAGGAAGCCAAATCAACTATCTTGTTCATGTTCAATGTTTACTGTTTTGAACTTTCTTTTTCATGACTAAAAATGCCTTTAGGCAAATTTTGGATGTAGTATGACAATGACGTTTGAACTCATGGTGTCATGGACATATAATATTTTATGTTGTTAATTATATTAATATAACTTCAATCTTCCAGTTGATATCTACTATGAGTCTATGTCATATGATTTATCAAATTTATTATTTTATGTTTCAAATTTTCAATGCGAATGTTTATGAATCATTGAATTTAGAAATATCAAATATGCATGTATGATGTGATTGTGACATGTTTTATTTTTATAAATTTTAACACACACACACAAACGATGTACCCAAGTACCCTATTTCAAAAAGTGGCGTTCTCGTACCAGTACCCGTCCCCGTACCCACGTTTCCTGGCAACTTAAATAAAAACGTAAAAGGAGGTATTAAAGTATGGAATAACCTATCGACCCAACTATTTGCACCGATCCGACGCCCAGCAGACCACCGCCGCCGCGTAAATGGAGCCATGGTCGTCCGATTGATGCAAATGGTTAGGTCGATAGGTTATTCCTTAAAGTATTGGTGTAAAAGATTTTTTTGTATTTGTATATAATGCATGTATTATTTTGGCGGCAACTTGCATGATCTATTAATAATCCCTATTAAAAGAACATAAAAGCCAAATAGTTGCGGGAAGAAAACTATTCCACAACATTAAAAAGCAGTGAGATGTTAAAAAGCAGTGAGATGTTAACTAACATTGAAAATATTAGCTCCAAAAAGAATCCAACCATATAATTATTATTTTTTTATTATTTTTATTTATGCAAACTTTGATTCAACACATCAATTGTTACAAAGTTAAATAACCGAATCTCAATGTGTGACTGTAAAAGTTCTCATTACTATGTTAAGAATTTTATGATTGAAATGAGTTTTGCTTTAATATTAAATTTATTATATAATTATTTGGAAATAAATTAGAATTTATTAGATAATTATTTGGAAATAAATTAAGTGAAGTTGGATGTTAGATGTATTCGAAAATCTTTAAAATCATTTTGGTCATCTTTGTGGCAACTACAAATTAGAATTTTATAATATTTTTTGGATAGTAAGATCGCAGTATCTGTAATTGAAAAACTAGAATCTTGTGAATGTTTTAGATAGTGAGACAACAGGCCAATTAAATATATCTAAAACCTTGTAAATCTAAAATATAGATAGAATCTTGTGAATGTTTTAGATAGTGAGACAACAGGCCAATTAAATATATCTAAAACCTTGTAAATCTAAAATATAGATAGAATCTTGTGAATCTTGGTGTTTTGGATAATTTTGAAAATATTCATTTAAAAATTTGAACTAAATTGAAATTGATCTATAATGCCTTAAATATGAATTAAAAAACCATGATATGATCTAAGTGAAAACACTGTTTACACAACCAATAATTTCAACTAATAATTTTATAGTGGTTTGGTTTTGACATTTTCTCCCATTCCTTTTGGGATAAGTTTATCCAAATATGTTATTTTAATAATTTAATAGTAATCTCGTTTTCACATTTTTTTCATTCCTTTTGAAATAAGTTTAATTTAGATATCTTTATAATTAATAAGGGAGGTATATAGTAGCAAGTCCTTGTCTTTAGAATTAGTAATTTGTAGATTTTTTGTTGAATAGCTTTAGAATTAGCAATTTGCAGATATTTGGTTTGATAACTTTCACATATAAATATATGTGTTTTGCAAAAACAAAGAATATTAGCCCAGTTGAAAATACATTGACCTTAAAAGTAAGACAATCAGATAAAATACTCACTTTCCATTTTCCAAAGGATCATATCGTGAAACTATATTGTCTCCAATAAATTATCGCGACATTGCATAAAAGAAACTCTGTAGGAGTATGCATATGACTAAAAAGACAAGTATATAAAAGAACACAACAAAAACAAAAAAGAAATCACAATATATCTACAATCAATTGAAGATACTCCAACTCATGATTGTGCAGTTTGTGAACATATGTAGTTCAATGAGACATGTCACAAAGTAACAATGAAAACACAAATTAGACTTATAGAAACAATCATAAGTGTTCTGGCTAACTTAGGTCAAAATTAATTCAAGTTACATTGCCTAGAAGTTAAATGAATTCAATGGCATTTACAATAATGCTTTATAATACAAAAATTAAATCATGCAGTTTGTGAACATATGTAGTTCGATGAGACATGTCACAAAGCAACAATGAAAGCACAAATTGGACTTATAGAAACAATCATAAATGTTTTGGCTAACTTAGGTCAAAATTAATTCAAGTTACATTGCCTAGAAGTTAAATGAATTCAATGGCATTTACAATAATGCTTTATAATACAAAAAATATTATCTTTTTTTTTCCAAGGAAAAAAATCGTAAATATCTTTATTTACATTCAAAAAACCATTAACACCGAGAGTCCCAACTTTACAGCTGGTATTTACAATCATGATAATACTCCATAAAGAGTTCATAAGAACCAAAATAATCCAGAGGCATACAGTCAAATCAAAGATGATAAACAGATATACAAACTGTTCAGAAATGATAGTCCCAAAATATTATTTCATAGAAAACAGCTCAAAGTGACTTATCTATGCATCATCTTCCAAAAAGGATTTTTTAGAAAGATGTCATTCAAAAAAATGCTCCAAATGAGCATATAAAACCAAATGTCAAAAGCAAAAAGATAACAAAATGTAGACACTGCTGATATAAGATCCAGATCTTAAACAACAACTCAAAAATACAGCTCATCAAGTATTGTTCCGTGTATCACCATCCACTGAGAACAAAATCTATCACCATCAAAAGACAGATGTAAAAAACTTTCCTATGTCCCAATGAAACTGAAAATTATAGCTTGTTTAGAAAACCTGAAAGGTTTCCACAACAACATCTACTCGATGCTCCTTAATGGACCAAGAACCTTCCAAAATCCTTCCTCTAGCTTTTGCCAAAGCATCTGTAAAAGAATTTCTTTCCCGATAGATATGTCTAAATGACACAGAATCGAAACAGTCAGCTAACCTGTTAACATCCCGAAGAATCATGACTAATTCTAGATTCATTAAACGGTACTTACCAGATGCCCAGTTAATAATTAACTGAGAATCACCAAAAATCTTAATTTAATCCAATGAGTTCCTTCGAGTCAGAATAAGAAGAAGTTGAGGGCACATAATTCTGCAAAATTATTAGTATCCAAAACTAATCCGGCTTTATAGGAAAAAAAAATGAGCATATGATAAAAACAACATACCTCCAGCACCACAAAGTATGGGGTCCCCGGCTGCAAAGCCATAAAAAAAAACCCATGCATGAGTTTTATCAATAACTTCCACCAAGATGGTTCGGACCGAAACCACAGAGTGTTTCTGAGGAATATTTTCCAACATTCACAAACTAAAACTAGATACCTGTGCTGAAGATTGGATATATCCTCGAAGCAAGACAAATTTCTGGCCTTCCAGATGAACTATAAAACAATGATAGCTAATGGTTTAAAATTTGCCACTTCCATATTCAAACACCAGTTTTTGAAACATGCAATTACATTTTCTCCACACCAAAGATTATTGAATTTCAATTTATCCTCAATAATTAACCAAACAGACTAAGAGAAAGGGCACTCCACACCAATATGAAAATTGGTTTCACATTCCATTTTGCACAGATAACATCTACAAGGACCTTCACGGCCTTTAAGAATAAGAACATCCCAGGTCAACGTTTTACCAAAAAAGAGAAACCAACAAAATAGTTTAGACTTGAGAGGACATTTTAGCTTCCATAAGACTTTCCACCACCAGATAAGATCCATGTCCCTGAACATAAGCAGAGTGTAACCTTCTTTAGGTGAATACCTACCAGATTTAGATAAATCCCAAACAAGAGCATAATCATCATTTGAAATTCTAACATGACTAGATTTAAGATCCATGTCCCTGAACATAAGCCGAGTGTAACCTTCTTTAGGTGAATACCTACCAGATTTAGATAAATCCCAAACAAGAGCATAATCATCATTAGAAATTCTAACATGACTAGATTTAAGAATGGCTAAGTATCCATTCCACACATCAATCTCTAGAGGATCAGTAAAACCAATGAAATCTGCAGAAAACCATTGTTGAGCCATCAGAGCAGACATTCCATGAAGTCCAATATCAGATAAACAATAAAAACCAGCCAAATGTAATTTTTCTAACATAGGAGAGGGTAAAGCATATCTCCATTTACATCCTATCCATGGATATAAACCAATACAAACAGCAGAACCATTACCAACCTTCCATACCAAAAAATTTCCAATAATGCCAAATGCCCAAAGCACAGCGTTCCAACAAATTGATATATTCTTTTTCTTTTTGACAGGAGATCTGATCCATTCTAAAAAATTCAATGGATGAATATATTTCTGAAAAGCAATCTTTACCCATAACCCCGCGTCTTAAATGATATTCCATACATTTTTTGTTGCAAGAGCCTTAGCAAATACAACAGGAACTTTAAGACCCTAGCCTCCCAGACTTTGGGTTAGCCAAAATCTTCCACGAAGTCCAAGGTAACCCTTGAGAATTCTGTTTACTAGACCAAAGAATTTGAAACAAAGCTTTCTGATTTTTTCAATAATCCCCAAGGGTATCCAAAAGTACATCCAATAGACCGGGATAGCCTCTAAAACTGTGTTAATCAGTATCAACTTTCCTCCCTTAGATAACCAACGAAAACTCCAGTTATAAATCATTTTTTCTACCTTTATAATCAACCAATCCCAATCCTTTAAAAGGTATCTGCAAGGTTTGAGGTAAAACCCAAGGTACTTCATCCCATTTACAATTCTGTCAACAGGAAAAGTAAAAATATTCTGTAAAGTAACAACCTCAAATTCTTCCATGCAAGAAAAACAAAAATTATTATCTATCTAGTAGTGTTAGGAAAAAAATAGTTATGATTGCTCCATATGACTTGCTGAATACTTCTCTCTACAAGACTTAAGGTGTACTTACTTAAGGAGTACGGGTTATCACTGTATTTTCCATTCTTCATAACTCTTGTAAGTGAAAAATTAATATTGCAAAGTGAAAAAGATTAAAAAATTAAAATTATATACTTGTATAAATATCAAGGTCATGATTTTTTTAATTTCCTTTTCACCAGCATAGATCCATCTAAAAAGGGATCTACCAAGTCAAATATCTAAAGGCGTAAACTTTTTTTAGAGTGCAAGTGTTGAGAAAATGTGTAATCAATTGTTTATGGTTTTAGTTTATCCTTTATAATCAACCAATCCCAATCCTTTAAAAGGTATCTGCAAGGTTTGAGGTAAAACCCAAGGTACTTCATCCCATTTACAATTCTGTCAATAGGAAAAGTAAAAATATTCTGTAAAGTAACAACCTCAAATTCTTCCATGCAAGAAAAACAAAAATTATTATCTATCTGGTAGTGTTAGGAAAAAAATAGTTATGATTGCTCCATATGACTTGCTGAATACTTCTCTCTACAAGACTTAAGGTGTACTTTTAGAACAACCTTCGTGAGCTCCCAAAGGTGGGTTATCACTGTATTTTCCATTCTTCATAACTCTTGTAAGTGAAAAATTAATATTGCAAAGTGAAAAAGATTAAAAAATTAAAATTATATACTTGTATAAATATCAAGGTCATGATTTTCCAGCATAGATCCATCTAAAAAGGGATCTACCAAGTCAAATATCTAAAGGCGTAAACTTTTTTTTAGAGTGCAAGTGTTGAGAAAATGTGTAATCAATTGTTTATGGTTTTAGTTTATTTAATTTATATTGTTTTATATATATGCAATTCTAAATAATTTAAATTTAATATAAACCTACATGTTATTTTTAATAATATTTTATTATTTTTTATAAATAACACGTGTCAACACTAGAATGAGCATGGAAAGAGTTACACATCTCTCTCATACTGGGCTATAGAATGCACCTTTTAGGTGCAATAATTTAACATGATTTTTTTTAATTTTGAAGATTTTTGTAAAAATTAATTTAAAATATATTTTTCATTAAAGAGTCATTTTAAAACACAAATATTAAAATAACATTGATTTTAAAGAATTGTGTAAATTAATTATAAAAAAAAAATATTATTAACAAGAACCATTTTGAAAATACAAAACTTATGATAACGTTGATTTCATATATATAAATTATATTATATTATTAATGTGAGAACAAATTTCATATTAATTAATTAAAATATATAATTAACCTGAAAACAAAAAAATTATGTTTAAAAATACATTGAGAATTTTTTTGTAAGTTACAAATTCAAGTTAAAATTTATTCATCTTAAAATAATTTAATACAACATAAAATATCAGATATGTGTGTGTAATAATATACACAACACAGTACAACATTACAAAACACAACAAAAACAAAAAATATATATATATATTTTTTAATTTTCTCTTAATAATTTTATACCTAATTTTTAAATTTTGAAGATTTTTGTAAAAATTAATTTAAAGAAAAAATTATTAACAATAACCATTTTGAAAATACAAAGCTTATGATAACATTGATTTAATATAAATTAATTAAACTATATTATTAATCTAAAAAAAGCTTATGCAAAAACAAACTTGCTATTATTTAATAAAAATATATATTAACAATAACCATTTTGAAAATACAAAGCTTATGATAACATTGATTTAATATAAATTAATTAAACTATATTAGTAATCTAAAAAAACTTATGTTAAAACAAACTTGTTATTATTTAATAAAAATATACATTGAAACAAACTTTTGAAAATTTTTGTAAAAAATAATTTAAAATATGTTTTTAATTAAAAAGAGTAATTTTTACAACATAAAGCTTAAAATAACATTGATTTTGAAGAATTGTGTAAATTAATTATAAAAAAAAAAAAAAAAATTATTAACATAGACCATTTTGAAAATAAAAAGCTTATGATAATATTGATTTCGCATAAATTAATTAAAATATATTATTAATGTCAAAACAAAAACTTACTTAAAAACACTCGTTTACAAAACATTTAAAATTGTTGAAATACGAAAATTATGTCTTTATGAAAGCTTGTTATTTAAAAAATCACTTAATTTTGAAAATATTAATTTCAAATAAATAAATTAAATTATATTATTAATGTGAAATAAATACTTAATGTTTTGAAAACTTGTTATTTATTTAACTTTGATAACATTGATTTCATATAAAAACTTACTATTTTGAAAACTTGTTATTTATTTAACTTTAATTTTATATAAATTAATTAAATTATATTATTAATGTGAAAAGAAATTTCATATAAATTAATTAAAAAACAAATTTCATACAAATTAATTAAAATATATTATTAATGTGAAAACAAAAGCTTATGTTAAAAAACACTTAGAAATATTTTTAAAAAATTACAAAACTTTTAAAATCGTTGAAATATCAAAATTACGTCTTTATCCAAGCTTGTTATTTAAAAAATCACTTAACTTTGATAACATTGATTTCAAATAAATAAATTATATTATATTATTAATGTGAAATAAAAACGTATAAAAACTGACTGTATTTATCAAAGCTTGTTATTTAAAAAATCACTCAACTTTGATAACATTGATTTCAAATAAATTAATTATATTATATTATTAATGTGAAATAAAAACTTATAAAAACCGACTGTAACATTGATTTCACATAAAAACTTACTGTTTTGAAAACTCATTATTTATTTAACTTTAATTTCATATAAATTAATTTAAAATATATTATTAACGTGAAAACAAAAATTTATGTTCAAAAACTTTGAGAAATATTTTTTTTTAAATTACAAGTCAAAATTTATTGATCTTAAAATAATTTAATACAACATAAAATATTAGATATGTATGTGTATGTAATAATATACACAACACAATACAACAAAACACAGTACAACATTACAAAACACAACAATATGTGAAACAAATTTCATATAAATTAATTAAAATATATTATTAATGTGAAAACAAAAACTTTTGTAAAAAGACATTTGAGAAATATTTTTTTTTAAATTACAAGTCAAAATTTATTAATCTTAAAATTATTTAATACAACATAAAATATTAGATATGTATGTGTATAATAATATACACAACACAATACAACAAAACACACACAGTACAACATTACTAAACACAAACAATAACATGATATAAATATATATAGATTTTAATTTTTTTTAATAATTTTGCATGTTATTTTTAAATTTTGAAAATTTTTGTAAAAATTAATTTTAAAATATTAAAAAAAATTATTAACAAAAACCATTTTGAAAATACAAAGCTTATGATAACATTGATTTAATATAAATTATTTAAATATTATTAATGTGATAAAAAACTCACGTAAAAAAATTGTTATTATTTAATAAAAATATACATTGAAACAAAATTGTTAAAATGGTTGAAATGTAAAAATTATATGTTTTTATGTAAACTTGTTATTTTAAAAAAGAAAACACGTTTAAGATGATAAGAATGTGAAAATTATATATTGCTGTGTAAATTTGTTATTTAAAATAGACTTATGATAAAACACACTTTGAAAAATATTTTTAAAAAAAATTACAACTCGATTTAGTGATCTTGAAATAATTTAATACAACATAAAATATTAGATATGTATGTGTGTGTAATAATATACACAACACAATACAACAAAACACAGTACAACATTACGAAACACAACAATAACATGATACAAGTATATATATAGATTTTAATTTCTTTTAATAATTTTGCATGTTATTTTTAAATTTTGAAGATTTTTGTAAAAATTAATTTTAAAAATATTTTTAAAAAAATTTATTAACAAAAACCATTTTGAAAATATAAAGCTTATGATAACATTGATTTAATATAAATTAATTATATTATATCATTAATGTGCAAATACACAAAAAAAAATTGTTATTGTTTAATAAAATTATACATTGAAACAAAACTTTTAAAATGATTCAAGTGTGAAAATTATGTCTTTATGTAAACTTGTTATTTTAAAAAAGAGAACAAATCTTTTAAGATGATAAGAGTGTGAAAATTATATATTGCTGTGTAAATTTGTTATTTAAAATAGACTTGACATTTGAAACAAAACTTATAAATTATATTATTAAAGTGAAAAAAACCTTATTGTTCTTTTTTATTAGAGATGGTTTAAGTGTGAAAATTATATATTGATGTGAAAACTTATTATTTATAAAAAAAACTCAAGTCAACTTTGAAATAAAACTTGTAAGGTGGTTGAAGTGTATAGATTATGATGATATATTGCCGTGAAAACTTGCTATTTAAAAAAGACTTAACATCAAAATAAAACTTTTAAGATAGTTGAAAAGTGAACATTAAATTACACTAAAGACATGTTATCTAAAATAAAAATAAATAAATAAAACTTTGAAATAGAATTGCAAAATGGTCTAAATGTGAAAATTTTATATTGTTGTCAAAACTTATTATTATTATTTAAAAACAATTTTATATTGTGGTCAAAACTTAAAAGTTTTAAAAAGTCGGTATACTATTTGAAAATTATGATTTAAAAAACCTTAACTTTGAAATAAAAGTTTTTAAAAGTTGGAATACTACTTGAATACTTGAAAATTATGAACCTGTAATTGAAGTTTTATAAACTTGTAAAGTAAAATAAGCATTGAAGTGAACATTGAAACAAAACTGAATGGTTTAAATGTGAAAAAATTATATTGTTGTGAAACCTCATTATTTAAAAAAAAGTGATCTTAAAATAAAAATTTTAAATAGTTGAAATAAAACCTGAAAATTATGGACATGTATAGTTAAAATAAGCATTGAAACACAACTTTTAAATTGTATACTGGTAAGATAAATTAAGCATTACAGCATTACAATAAGTTAAAATTAAATTTAAAATTAGAAATAAAAAAAATTAAAATTGTAAAGTGAAAAAGTTAAAAAATTAAATTAAGCATTACAGCATTACAGTAAGTTAAAATTAAATATAAAATTAGAAATTAAAAAAATTAATATTGTAAAGTGAAAAAGTGAAAAAAATTAAAAATTAAAATTATATACTTGAAAAATAAGCATTGAAACAGAGATTAGTGAAATAATTGTAAGGTTAAAAAATTAAAATTATATATTCACAAGGTAAAATAAGCATTGAAACACAACTTTTACATTATATACTTGTAAGGTAAAATAAGCATTGAAACACAACTTTCCAAAATGTGTAAAAGTTATATACTTGTTAGGTAAAATAAGCATTGGGACAAAAATTTTAATGTGTAAAATAAATTTAAAATGTGTAAAAATTAAAAAAAAAAATTAAATGTTTAAAAATTAAAAAAAATGTGTAATTTTTAAAATGTGTAAAAATTATATACTAGGTAATATGAAATTTGAAATAAAAAGAATTTTAAAATTGTAAAGTGAAAAAATTATGAAGTTAAAAATTTATTATGTGGAAATTATTTTTTTTAATTAATCTAAAATTTGAAAAGAAAATTTATTTATTATTGAGAATATATATAAAATTAAATAATATTAATAACAAAATACAAAATCTAAAAATTAAAAGACAATCAAGACAATCAAAAGACACTCTTCCAAGGTAGCTTAGGCCTAAGCTATCCTTGAAAGCTGTGGGAAGGAGCAAGCCCCTTCCCAAAAAAAATAATAATGATTTTATTGATGTACAGTGTATGTGAATTTACAATTTACATTTTTCAGAAGAACTCTCTATCTAAGTCCTTTATATATTCCTCTTTCTGTTTCTCAAAACACTTTACATTTGCAAACCTTCATTTATCAAAGACACACTCTAAGACTCTGCATTTTATCCAAATACTTCCCGATGGTCTCCCATCTGCTCTCCCCATCTGCTCCTGTTTAAGAAAGATAAAAGTGTTAAAATTGTAATAAAATTTTATTTTTAAATAATAATAAAAAATTTAAATCTAATCCAAGTAAAAGACAATCAATTGTATACTTCACCTTCTCATATATTACTTTTTATTTTTAAGTGCTCTCCAATGCTCGACATCTCTTCTCTAATGCTCTCCGTCTCTTCCTGTTTGAAGAAGAAAATACATCTTCACATGTATTACTTTCTTTTGTCCAAATGCAATCTCTTCTCCATACCTGTTTGGGATAAGAAAATTGTTAAAATAAAATTATATTTTTAAATAATAAAATTAAAACAATTTTAGAAAATTAAGGCAGGAAAGAAAATAATTAAAATAATAATAAAATTAAAATAATTAAAATTAAAATAAAATTAAAATAAAATTAAAATAATAATAAAATTAAAATAAAATTAAAATAATTAAAATTAAAATTAAAATAAAATTAAAATAAAATTAAAATAAAATTAAAATAAAAATTAAAATAAAATTAAAATAATAATAAAATTAAAATAATTAAAATTATATTTTTAAATAATAAAATTATATTTTTAAATAATAAAATTAAAACAATTTTATAACATATTTTAGAAAATTAAGGCAGGAAAGAAATATACCTGGGATATTTGAACTGTTCGTTTGGGCTTTATCCACGCAAAAGAAAGAAATGAGAGACCGGTCAATCAAGCCCAAACAGTTCAAATATCCCAGACTTTCAAATATATGGGAGGGTTTGTTCAACCATAATATCTTAGGCTTCCAAAAAGAAATGAGACGGTCAATCAAGGCAGGACAGAAAGCCCAAACGAACAGTTCAAATATCTCAGGCTTGCAAATATAGGGGAGGGTTTGTTCAATCATAATATCTCAGGCTTGCAAATAAATATAGGGGAGGGTTTATTCCATCGTAATATCCCAAAATGAGCGAAATAAGCAGCCATCTCACAATATTAAAAGAATTCTAGCCTCGAAAACATCTCATAAGAAATATAATGAAGAACCATGTCACATGTTAAAAGAATTCTAGCCTGAATTCATGTCATAAGAATTCTTGCCTGAAAACAAAGGCCGGTACCCATCAATCTACTTGAGACTTTTCATTTGAACATCATAGATTTACTATCTGAACAGAGTAAATCAATCCATTCAATATCTGGATTCATCTTTCCACTTACTTAACGTTATTGAATCAATTGAACTAGTCGTTCTAAAAATACTATATCATCCATATAAAAAAAAGTTCCCATGTACCTCTGAGTTGAATCTCTTCATGAAAGCAGGTAAGGTAATATGACTCTCAAATGACACACTTAGAATTTTTCTTTTAGCCCGCTGCCACAGTTTTATCTAGGAATGGCCGACTCTCCAGGATAGAAAGAAGTGAGAGACCGTCATTCAAGGCGGTAGAGAAACAAGGCCAAACGAACTATACAAATATCCCAAGCTTGCAAATATATGGGAGTCTTTGATCAATCATGATATCCCAAAATAAGCAAGCAGGCATGTCGCATATAGAAAACCTTTCATAAGAAACCTACCACCTCTATTATCTTTAATTTGCTCGCCCAATTGGGAGGTTCTGCTACGTTTTACTGTTCCATCAAGGCAAAATAAAGAAATGAGAGATGGTCAATCAAGGCAGGAAAGAAAGCCCGAATGAACAGTTCAAATGTCCCAGGTTTGCAAATATAGGGGAGGGTTTGTTCCTATTACATGGAATTGGTATTGCATGGAATTGGAATGCCAAGGAAAATAAAATAAAAAATAAAAAGAACCTTTACATGCAATGGAATGCCAAGAAAAATAAAAACCAAATATAGGGGAAGGTTTGTTCAGTATAAAAAGAACCTTTACATGCAATGGAATGCCAAGAAAAATAAAAACCAAATATAGGGGAGGGTTTGTTCAATCACAATATCTCAGGCCTGAAAATATAGGGGAGGGTTTGTTGCTATTACATGGAATTGGAATGCCAAGAAAAATAAAAACCCATCACAGATTCCAGATTACAGATTCCAAAAAAAATAAAAACCCCATGCCAGATCCTATTAGGGGCGTATCTAAAAGTGATCTAAAACTAACCAAATAAATATGAAAAACAGTAATAAATAAGTTAAATTACTTCCTCGGGTAAGACAAATACAAACAATAAAGCTCACCTGCAGTTGCCAAAACCCTTCGTATCTGCGTTTTCTGTCCTTGTTACCCTCTGCATCTGCGTTTTCCATGCTTGTTGATTGATCTTGTAGCTCAACGTCTGGAATCCTGGACAAAATATAACATATTAAGATGTTAATAACAGAAAAAAGAACCGCTCCAACCATACATATCTTACATTGCCATTTAATTTAAAAATAAAAATAAACGTATAAACCTTTTGTTCATCCATCAAACCCTCCATCTCCTTCTGAGTTCTCTGCAACATAATCTTTCCTCTCCACTCCAATAGAGCAGACACAAATTCTCCATTTACATTTCTCCATCTCCATTTCCTATTCCTTTTCTATTCTCTGCAACACAATCTTCGACCCTCTCCATTCCAACAGACCAGACACAACAAAATGAAAAACCAAACCCAGACAAACGAACCAGACCCAAATAAAAAACGAAATAATTGAAGAAAAAGAAAACAACCACAGACATAATGTAAAGCAAAAAAGCATGGCCATGCTCAAAATAACAGAAAGAAAATCCATCAAACATCAAAATCTGCTGGACTGTGCTCTCTAATTTTCTTCTCTCCAGTTTTCTTCCACCAACGAACCTCTCAGACAAGCAACGCAACTCCCCTCCATTTTCTGCTCGCAGGCCAGCAACTGAGCTCCTCTCCATTTTCTGCTTGCAGGCCAGCGACACAGCTCCTCTCCATTTTTACCACTAAGCAACTCACAAAGGCCGCTGGTCTTTGTTTTAACTACCTCAACACAAATATCATATGTTGCTGCCAGCTTGATTGTGGATCTACATACAAATTTACCAGTTTTTGAGATCCGCTTACAGTTGGCATATTCTTGCACGTTTTCCAATGCCAATGCATGTAATTAAACTTTTAAATTCATACAGACTGGCATAGTACCGTTACAACGGTTTTTACTTTTCCCTTTGGTTTTCTAATTTTATTTTATTTCATGGGGACAATAAGAAATGTATATGCCCCGGTTGTTTTTGTAGATTCACGGATTGATGTTCATACTCTCATAAATTTTATTTCCTATATTAAATATAATTTTTTCCAATTGATTTCATATAGGCTCAAATTTTAATAATAATTTTTATTTAAATTTATTTTTAAAAGTATTCTCCATTCTATTTGTATAGACGGTTTGATGTTGATACTCATAAATTTTATTTTCTTTATTAAATATTATCTTTCCAATTGATTTTATGTATGTCTAATTTTTAATAATATTTTTTATTTAAATTTATTTAAAAAAATATTTGTATTAAATTACAAATAAATAACTTATTAAAATGTTAATTATTAGTATATTTATTATTTGGGATATGTATTTGTAGGAGGAGGCTCGTCTTTGCAAGTGAGGGGAATTTTGCTCCTTTATGGGTTTAAGATGATCGACAACCACTTTGGTGGTGCTTGTTTATACACATTACATTTGGTATCAAGTGTTTTGGTTGGCATCAAGTGTTTTGGTGAGTGATACACGACTAATTTTGGGTTGGGATTGGATTCTTTTTTTTTACTAGATCTCTTTAACTTTCACATATATTTTTCTTGGAGTGATTGTTAGATATATGAGCATTCTCTTTAGAGTCAATCTCTCTCCAATTTTCATGTGGGATTGGTGTCTTCAACAATTCCAAAGTAAAACTTCATGCTTTGTAGCATATAGACCTCCCCTTTGTTGGGAAGTACACAGTGGTTGTTAAGATTATGTAGAACTCACACATTTATAATGTTTCTTATTGGTTGTTTAGAAGGGCTTAATTTCAAAGGTTAGAGCAAATCTTGAGATCATATATGTAGTTTAAGTATGGTAGAGAGAGGGGCATCCTTTTGTTCTATGCGGTGTGTTATGTGCAAGGACATAAGGGGCTTGGTTTGAATTGATGTTGTGACTTAGTGTTCCATTTTGGCAATCAAATGGGTGTTGAGGTGTTTAGTAAGTGATGCTTTGCGGTGGGATCTATTTTGGCATAGTATGATGTTAGTGTAGCACATGGGGAACTTGTGGGGGACTTTAGCTTTGTGTGATATCATGTATTCCCCCCATCTCTTCCAAGCATCAACCTCACTTATATTTGGGAATATTTGGTCAACATGGAGAGAAGAGATGAGATTAGTCGAGTAGAACATGGAAAACAATAGGGTAGGTTGGGATCTTTCATGTCACCCTATTTGGAGTTGGAGGTCTCAAGGCACTTGCCTTTTTTATTTGCCTCATTTGTAGGATCATCTATTAAGGAAGAAAGACATTTATTTTGGGGAGACTCATGGGATGCAATGAGTCGGTCTTGGAAATATTATCGGTCTTTGGTTGAGGAGTATGGTCTCCTATCCCCTTATTAGCATTTAATAATGGAGTTGGAAGGGCTCATTCCCTAGTAGAATCTATGTAAAATGAACATTGGGATGCCGTGGATGTTTTGGAGGGATTGGGGTTAGAGTTTTGGTAAGTCAATTGTAGCATTATGATTCTCGTCTAATTTACTCATTATTGCATTAATGACATTCACTACCCTATTTTTGAGTGAGAGATGGGTGTTTGTTGATCCAGAGGATCGGCATGTGTAAACTTCATAGTGTTTGATCCATTTGGTTCACATTCGGTTGTATTATAAAATTCAAGTTTATGCTTGGCGTGTTATCTACTAGTGAACCCCCTCTAAAGTTATATTGGCAAAGAATTGGATATTCTGATAGACTCTACCTTGTTTGAAACTACTCTTAGACTTTGAATCATATTTTTTAGGAGTGTCAGTTTACTAAGAGTTTGGGCGCTCTTTTAGGTCCATTTCTCAGTGCTTTCAGGGTCAAATCCATTCGTGAGCAATGTGTTCGATGACTACAAGTATATAGTTTGTTCATACTTCAATGGGATTTGGTAGTGCTTGAGACTTTCTACTTTCTTTTCCCACTAGAAGAAACAATGTAAGTGTGTTTTTGACACTAAGGTTAGCTCTTTGTCCGCATTTTGTGTTATCTGGCATGATAAGGTACATCATTAGTTATTGATCAAAGTAGATTTATTGATCAAAGATGCTCAAGCTTTAGATTGTGTAGCCTATTTAGACTTTATTTCAACATTAGTAGTTCTTAAGAAGAGGATATGAAGTCCATTGTACATATCCTTCCACTTGTATTTTAGTGTTTGTAAATATTCTTATACATGTCAAACACATTTTAATGTTTCTTATTGATGTTGTAGCCAGTGTGACGTTGCTACACACACTCATGTTATTATAGTGTTTTCATGTTTTCATGTTACCATTTCCAGGTATGTTATCTCTCTTCAATTAGAATACTCTCACTCTATAAGTTATATGTAAATACATGTGTTTTTTATGTTGCTATTGTTGGTTCTAGTAGTGATATTAGAGGATATGTTGATGGATTAAGTAATTTTATCAAGATAGACACTAAATATAGTATCATAGCATATGTTTCTAACTCTAAAGACCTTTGTTTTAATATAACAAGATGTCCAATTTGCAACTTCTCAAATCTAAGGAAAGTTTCCACATTGTGAAACCATAAGGTATGTTTTCCTTTAACACCCATGTCAAAATGGAACCATGAGCACTCTCAACTCTCTGAATTTGATTCTCTTGCTTAAATACCCCCTATCCTCATGTTCCCAATCTTTATCTTCCTAGGCCTTGATTTTATTTAAACAAAGGTCACAGGTTCGAAACCAATAAAATAATATAGGGATCTTTAATAGGATTGCAAGAGAGAAACAAATTGTTCCTATGCTCAACCACTTATGCAAGTATATACGACCCTTGAGCAAAATTATGGATTCCACAAATATTAGGGTTTTGTCTTGCCATTCAGTACCCATAAACAACTTTTCTCTCAACTGTCATGTCCCCGGTTTCGACCCCGTTTGCATGATGCATATATTGTAATTAATCGTGGTGAGGAGCTCAAGGCAAAAGCCCCACCATCGATTTTGTTGTGTATGTTTCGGCAATGGGGATAATTGCCGGTGGCATCTCGTGCTATAAGGCACATTATAATTCGGCATCATGTAAACCCGCACATCAATTAAAATAAACCACAACCAGCTACGACAGTGCAACGTTGAATGAAAAGGGCATGGTTCCAAAGGATAAGGGGTGGGGGGATGTCAAACCTTGGTTAAGGGGAAAAACCCATGTTTTATTGCCTTGTTGTTTTGCCACCTTTGTTATTTGTCACCCTTTTTGTCTCATCCAACCTTGTCAACCTCTTTAATGCTCAGCTGGTGGTTGAGGAGTTATGGCTGAGGGCATTTATTGCTGAAGTGGTGGTGGTTGTGGGAGGCTGTCAGCCTTACCCAATTGCCCACTCCACCCACGTTGCCCATTCTTCACCCTCACGCGCTCCTCCCTGGTCTGTTCACTCACTCACCACGATTTTGGGTCTGTTGGTTCCTCACGCACAGGTTTTGGACGAATTTGGTCTCACGTGGGCATTTTGTTCCTCTCCACGAGTGGCTGAGCACCCGCTGACTGCAAATTCGCGTCCTCTCCATTGCTGTGCATTCTCACGAAGAGGGATTGCTTCCCGTTTTTGTCTTCTCCATGTTTTTGGTTGGCCGTAGTGCCCAATTCGTAGTGAGCCATTTTCCTCACACTGAGGTCTGTTCATCCTCACGCAGAGGTCTGTTCATCCTCACGCATAGGTCTGTTCATCCTCACGCAGAGAAATCGGGTATGTATTTCCCGTGCATTTTGCTGTTGGGTGTAAGTTCGTCCTCACGCATAGGGTGTTTGGGTCGTTTTCCCATGTTGTGAGAACCGTTCTCACTGTCATGTTTTGGGGCTGCTGTTTCCCCTGTGTTTTGTTGGCTGTGGTGTNCACGCTGAGGTCTGTTCATCCTCACGCAGAGGTCTGTTCATCCTCACGCAGAGGTCTGTTCATCCTCATGCAGAGAAATCGGGTATGTATTTCCCGTGCATTTTGCTGTTGGGTGTAAGTTCTTCCTCACGCATAGGGTGTTTGGGTCGTTTTCCCATGTTGTGAGAACCGTTCTCACTGTCATGTTTTGGGGTTGCTGTTTCCCCTGTGTTTTGTTGGCTGTGGTGTTCAATTTCGTTTTGAGCCACTGTGGGGTTCCAATTCGTGGGCTGAGTTTCTGTGTTTTGGGACTGTGCATAGTTGCCATTGTTTTACTTTGAAATTTGGCTATTGTTGTTGTTTCCCTGGTCTGGGATGTTGTGGTTGAGTTGTTTTGGCCACGTTAGGGCCAAAACCAACTCTGGGTTGTCCATTGGACTTGAGCTGTGCTCCTCCATGGTTTGGGGCTGTCCCCTGTTGTTTATGACTTCTTCACAGAGCTGTGAAGGGATTGTTTGGATGCTGGGATGCAGTGGTTGAACCTTGGACTGTGCTGGCTTGGCTTGTCTGTTGAAAGCCTGTGAAACCCAGCGGTGTTGGTTTGGCTGTTTTGTGTCCCCTTGACTATGTGCAAGCCTGCAATTGACCCTTATCCTGAAGGAATCATGCCTAGCTCGAGGGTGGCAGCGCTGCTGAGAGATTGATGAGCACGCTGGCCTATGGTTGGGTGGAACGTTGCAGCGACATAGCTGGTTGCGGGTGAATTATTCATCAAAAGATAAGTGCTGCTATTCACTGCATCTATGTAATTTATATTGATGTTCGAATGCTGGAATGTGTTTGTGTTGCTTCCGCTGTATGATTGAAGATAAATGCATCTGTGTATGCTTGATTTCAGCATTTGAATTCTGTTTATGTTCATGGGGCATTTTGCCCTGCTGTGTTGGTCGTGTTGGTCGCGTCCTCTTCGCCGGTTGAGGGACGGGGACGTGACAATATGGTATCAGAGCGCCATAGTTGCAACAATGGGCCTCTATGGGCCATGAAAGTGCAGGGACAAACTTAGAACTTCTTCTTCCCCAGCAGAAATCAGACTGGAAACTTCAAGAAAATCGCCCAAGTGCTTGAACAGTTGGGTCATCGGAGGGTATAGTAGAAGGACTTCTGCTGTGGTGGAAGGATTTGGCATTTAACAGTCCGCCATTGCGGCTGGCAAAAGGGTTAGACCGCCGACGTAGCAATGGAGCCGATCTCCGACGAAGGGGAAACTTTGAAGAAAATTTTCGGTCTAAGTTTTGAGCGGTCGGACCACTAAAGGAAGTGGAATTCCGCCGTTGCGGAGGGACTGACAAAGTCAACGTCCGCCGTTGCGGACGAGTGGGTGAAGTTTCCCGTCCGACCGTTGCGGAAGACTTGGAAAAGTAAAACGTCCGCCGTTGCGGATGGCGGAGCAATCCCGCGTCCGATCCAAGAGTCGTCCGATCGCCGACGCCAAATGGAGATCGAAAATTTGGCTAAGTGTCGGAACAATTGGAAGGGAGAATGGTCCGACGCCCGATGTTTCGAGATTCAACCGACGCTCGATGAGGAAAGTTCATCCAAGGAAGAGCGGACGTCGGAAGGATTGAAGCTTCCAAGGAGCCGCAGTTGCGGAAGGCTGAGAGTTTCCGGGGAGCCGGTTCGGTGGAGGAAGGAATGGGAAAGGAGCCGACGTTGCGGCTGGCAGATTGGTTAGAGAGCCGATTCGGCGGAAGGGAGAATGGTGGAAGGGCCGATTCGGCGGAAGGGAGAATGGTGGAAGAGCCGATTCTGCGGATGGAACAATGGTTCCGGGAGCCGATTTCAATTGTTTCTCAGTGAAATTTTGAGTTGTTTTTAGAGAATTTTCAGGGGCTAAAAATGAGAAAAGAGGCAGCGATCTAATGTGCCAAATTGCGCGAAAAACAATAATTTACAAAAAAAAAAAAAACAAGGGCGCTGCCCTCGACCCGCCACTGCAAGGGGGCAAGCCCCCTTGACCCTCGTCGTCCCTTGAGACAGTCGTTCTTATGGAAAGAAGATTTTATGTTTGGGGCAATATAGTAGAACCCATAATTCATAAAGGGATGCCGAAAATGTAGCTGCCAAAATGGCTCTGAGATCATTGGAAGAATGTGAAAATTCCACTTTGCGGTAGCATAATGAAAGTACCGAGATTAGTGAAAGTCTTCATTCTTGGAAGTGGTGTGGTTTTCACATCCGAGGTCGGAATGGCGCGTGTGAATAGGCGTTGGAAAGCTTATCCAGCAAAGAACGAGGATAAGTGACCTGAATCTGAGTATGAAGCAGCAAAGTGCTAAGGATGGCCGCTATTGTCAAATGGACAAATCTGGACAGTTGCATGCCCAAGGGCAGCAGGGACTATGAAGTCAACCAGCTGCTGTGTGGAAAAGAAATTCCATAAGAAGATGAGGGATTTGAAAGGGAAGTTTTCATTAAACCCTATCTTGCTGATTATAACTACATTTCCTAAGTTTATGCTTGAAATGCATGAGGATATGTACTGCATGCATAGGATATTGCATGGTTAGTAAGAATATTGGAAATTATATATATATTTATAATGAACCACTGATGATAATCATTGTTTTGATGTTGGCATTAGTGGACAAACCAACGATGACATGGACCCGGATGAATATGTTGCGATGCTGATGAATGAGACCAGCAACCCTCTGGAGAAGGGAATAAGGCAACAAGTCCATGACAATAGTTGGTGAGCAAATTCTGCAAATCTCCTGCAAGGACCAATCAAAGTGGTCATGGTAAGGGTGTAAGTATGACCCATGCAGGTAAGAGTTTGCTTATGACAAATTCCATGGATTGGTCCAGGTAAGAGACCTCATACCATGTGAATGTTGGAATGTAGAAAAGTATCATGCCTATATATGTTGATGACATTGATTATAGTAATGCATCCTATATGAGGTAGTCATGTTTAGGCCATGGTATGGTTGAATGCATAGTATTCCTGAATCAATGCAAGGTAGCATTGAATGGATATGCATTAGAAAGATTTTATGAATCTTGTTGTTATGCATTGGATGTATGCCTATGAAGGGTGTGAATGACTGATTGCATAAGTGTAGGTGCAATGTTGTGATG
>LPNX010948537.1:0-19344 GCA_001517045.1 Pseudotsuga menziesii
TTAGACATTTTATTTCTATTGCATATTGGGAAAGATTGATTTTTGGAGTCAAAGCTATCTGTTGTGGTACCCCAAGCCATAGGAATTTCTCTCCATAACAGAATTGGTGACTCCGCTGGGGATGTTCCTTGTTTTTATTTGGGGCTTTCTATCGGCACAATGGGATTGATATTCTTGATTTTGTCTCTATTTCTCCCTGTTTATGTGTCACATTTTATAGTATCTTTGTCCATTGACACTCCCCTTTATTGGTTTGGCCTTGGCTTGCTTTTTACCACTTCCTTCTCTGTATACGCATTTTTTTTGGCTGAAAGTCACGTACATATGCGTGTTTTTGGCCAAAAGTCGCGTACATACGCAGATGTTCTTTATACAGTCGCGTACATCCTCCCTTTTGGTGAGTTTGATGTTGTGGGAAGTTACTGGGTGGGTTGTGAGTGTGGTTGGGTCTTCCTTGGGTCTGATGTTGTTTGTTGGATGCTTCTTTTGTGACCAGAGACCACCTTTTCATTGATTTTTCTTTGAAAGTAGTTTTAGTCATTTTTCCTTTTTGTTTTTCCATTAGTGCATTACTCTTTTTGTCTTGGTGTCTTGCTGGGCTTGTCTTTTATACTTGCCGCAGAGACTGAGAGTTTTAGATGACTTTTATTTCATTTTTCATTCTTTTATATTGAAAAATACAAAGTAGTTGCACTCTTATTTGCATCTTAGATATGGATTTGAGGAGGTACTTGCATTGGATTGCTTGGATGAGAGTTGTTTTTAGGATTTCATATAGGAAGGATTGCATTGACATTCGGAAAGGAATATATATTTATGCCTCTCATGTAGTGGCATACCCTATTTTTCATTTGACAAAGATTGCACTTAGCATTTTTTGTTATGGTGTGCACTTTTTATTTCACTGCTGAGTCTTCATGTCATTAGTTTCACGGCCATTTCCCTTTGAGTAATTACAGCCAACTAAAATCAACGCTAATTAAAATGAAATACACTCTTTTCTTGTCTAGGGTGCACCAACAAGCTTAGGTTTTAGGATCTTGGAATAGTTCATTGTAAGTCAATTCTCCAAGATCACTAAACAACAACATCTAGGTTTCTGTCCAGGGAGTGTGTGAAATCCTTGGTATAACCATCGTTCTCAGGATCCTCCTCTCAAACGGGAGTTAAGCATGAGGCAGTGTGAGCGGTTATTGATTGGGATGACCCCTAGTCATAACTGAGTAGCACCGGAGATATTTCTAGGATTGTATTCATATCTGGGGGCTCTTTCGAGAGTTTAGGGCTTTACTACCCTGCCCATATGGTCAATCCCGCCTACGAATGTCCGCCTAAGCTTTGATTAAATTGAGGTGACCTTAGTGGCCTTACCTAGGTTATCAAGGGGGTACTCTGCAGGGGTTATTCTGCAGGTGTCCCGACCAAGTAGAGGTCATACAGCACAGTCACTTTATGCGTTGAAGCTGAGGGACACTATAATTGGTTACGTACCTCTACTTGTATTGTATGGGAGTTTCGAGCCTCTCCTAGGAAAGACATACCTACTGCATTCAGGAGCTCACATATCCTCCCCTTGGTTTTCTTGTATTTTGGCTGTAGATTTTCTTAGGGGTGTGCTCTTTGTGTGCTAGTTGGCCTTTGGGATCGTGGTTACTTGAGTATATTTATGCTCTCTTGAGTTCAGGTCCTTTTATTTTCGGCATGCCTGGTATCCTATCACTCGTCTTGGTCCTAGTACGGACCCTGGTGTTAGACTTGGGGGCATCACAGCCCCTTACCGTGCTCATAGATTTGGGAATGGTCATCTTCCATCTTCTACTCCATTTGTGGAGGATTTTTTCCCTTCACTCAATCTTTACACCAATGGTCACCCTCACTAGGGTGGTAGTGTATGCGTGAACATTGGGTCGACACCTTAGTTTCCTTTTTATGTCTCATCATTCACCGCATTGTTTCCTTTGAGTGTTGTTGTCATGATCATTCCTCCCTATATCCTATAGTTTGGATTATTTATTGACTATCTTGGGTTGTTTTGGACTAATATGGTTGTCATGTAGGGTCCAAGTTTTGTACACTCTCTCCAAGGTTTCGACCCGTTCGTGCCTGTCACAGGTATTATGTCTGAACTGGCATATAGGTTAGGATTTCACATCTGCTTGCACTTATGCATTGCCTTATGACCATTCCATCTTAACCTTAGGTACGAACCCATTCCATGGTATCACAGAACCTTCATGTTGCTGTTAGAAGTGGTACTATGTGAATGGTAGAGCTTTTCCTATACATGGGTGTCCTAGTTAGCTCCCCTTTGCATTTGGTTCCCATGCCGTGAGTCCTCTCCTAGGTCCAGGAGTCCGTTGTATAGTACTGCCATGACATTTCACAAGAGCCTCATACTCCTCTTGATCTTATGCTGGCCTGTTTCCCTCCGGACTCCCCCTATGTCAAGTTGTGAATGCATTATCATGAGCTTTTCCTGCCTTATTGAGCTTTATGCCGGCTCCCCTGACATTGCGTTTCAGCCATATAGCCCGAGCTTGTCTCATGTCTAGCCATGCAGAGCCATTTTTTATATCCTTCGCAGCTTGATTTCCCTTTTTACCAGGAGGGGATTTTCCCCTGAGTGTCGATATCCTACACATGTATCCTTGCATTGAGCATAGGTATGTTCCACTGCTTGGAACTAGTTTGTTTTCTCTTATGACACTCGTCTCCTCCTAGTTTGTAACTATAAATCTAGTTTATTCTTTTTTTCAAGCTTTTCAAATAACTGAAAAAATTCCAAAAAAATCAAAAACCAAAAAGCCAGACAAGGAAAGATGTTATCTTTGGCAGCTGTCGAGTTGTGTCGCCTTCGAACAGAGCACTGTATATCACATCCATTGGTTGGGTTATAGTTTGACTTAGGAGCTGTACTCGTTTATCTGAGTTTATCTCCACTGACTGGTTAAGCTTCCAGTCCCTATGGAGCCTCTGTTGATGCCTCCTATGTCACAGAGATGTCCCAGTTTGTATATTGAGTCTATGCTGCCTTCATTCAGTCACCATACGCCATTATGCTCTTGTTCAAAGGAAGTTGAAACCTGTGTTGACCATTCCTCAGTTATCTTGACTTTGCATGTCGGCCATTCTCGGTACAGTTACTGGTTCGTGCACTTTATGATCGAGTCCTTCCACATTAGACAGCTTTGCTGAGTACCTCATGTTAGATGATGGGGGATGCCTTAATTCCCTCCTTCCAGCGGATTTCATCCCATCAACTTCAGATCATTTATTCTGGGATTGGAATCTAGAGTCCTTTTGAGTGCCTTGAGACTTGCAGTCATCAATGGCAGGTTCTCTCGCCATCGACAGTTTCTTGGGAATACATCAATGTTCCCTGATCGATGGATTCTCTCAAGTGTTCGACCTCAACACATCTATTCACACTTGTTAGTTTTCACTCTTCTAGTACCTTGATTCCCATTATCATTATCGGTGGGTAATCTCGCGTCTGTTAACGGTATACATCAATGACCGGTAATCAGACGATGGACTACTATGTTCGACCTCAACACCTCTATTCGCATAGTAGGACATGTACTCATAGCGGTTTGTGTAGAAGACCTTCCAGACTGGTGGCATCTCTTATATGTTACCTCCTTGATCGTGCCAGTGTTCATGAGATTTCAGCTCTCGTGACTTGATTCCAGTGTATGTCAGACATTTCTAGCCACTATGGAGATCTTGATCTATTGTATATCTTCAGCCATTTTGGAGATCATGGTCCTTTGTACATCTTCATCATGGAGATTTTGATCTATGTATATTGTACGTGGTGATGACCACATATGTGATATCATGTATCATGCGTATTCATGGCCATTGTACTCTTATGTATCCGGGACTGCTATATGTACTTGCAGTTATATGTAGAGTTGTATCATTGTACTATGCTAATTGGGTGGCTGGTCTTCCATTTGGGATCCTTCATCACTCCACTTCTGGGATGGACTTATAATGTATTTCGGCCATCGTATGACCCCTCTGACCTCACACATTAGGGGGCATCTGTTATAGTGGATTTCACCACTCCAGGTGAATCACACTTTGTATGGCCTTCCCCTGTCCCACTGCAGACTCTTTAGACCCCATGGAACATATTTTATCCTTTGATGTTTCCTTGATCATCCCTAAAACTATATAAAAAATGATATACGCGGATTTTTACTCGATAACCACGTACATACGCAGGTTTGACTCCTATAACCGCGTACATTGGGATGTGTGCATAGTCCAAATCCTTTTGGAGTTTTCCTTGACATGGATCCGACCCATTCGACTCCTGGCCTTCCATATGCCTTGAGATCGCTCGGATTCGACCCTTCATTATCCCTGGTGAAGCTATATAAGGAACCCCTTGGTACATTGAAGGCAGATAGAGAGATTGAAAGCAACGAAACTATAGTCCATTGTTGCTGGAATTTATGCTTGAGTCTGCATCCCTTTGTCCCTTTGGAGCACTTTTGTGTTCTTCCCAAGCTTGCCTTTTGCTAGTGAGCTTGCTATCGTGAGATGGAGGATTGAGGTGGTGGAGGCCCAAGTGGGGGATTCAGTTTCTTCGGTTCACAGACATTCTGTCAGAGGTTGTATCTATCTTGTAATCTCTGATTTATATTAATAAGAACTATCTTTTCCTGTCCAATGATGTGTATTTGATTGAATATTGTATCCATTGGAATATGTCAAATGCTTTTACATTATTTATTATATATGCTAGAATAGATCTAACACCATGATATATAGTATGCTTGTATTGTTTACTTGTTGTTGAGGAATTATTATATCAATTCAAGCTGAAGATTGGAAAGCTCAACGAGGATCTACTTCAACCGTCCGGAATAAGGTACGAGGTCTGATCCTTTAGTGTTAGACATTTTATTTCTATTGCATATTGGGAAAGATTGATTTCTAGAGTCAAAGCTGTCTATTGTGGTACCCCAAGCCATAGGAATTTATCTCCGTAACAGTCAGTGAACATCTTAAAATAAGATCCTAACAAATAATGTCGAAATTTTTGCAAAGCATAAACCATATCTAGACCTTCTCGTTCTGTCGTAGTATAATTCTTTTCTACTGTGGACAATTTTCTACTTGCAAAAGCAATAGGGTGATCAATATTACCTTCACCTGACTGAGCCAATACTACACCTAAAGCAATGGAAGATGCATCGACATGAACATGAAACTCCTTATTCTAGTCAGGGAATACTAAGATAGGGGCAGTTACCATCTTTTCTTTCAAAATGTCCAAGCTTTTCTGACATTCAAGTGTCCATTAAAACTTAATATCTTTCTTCAATTTCTTTTCCATAGGGGCTGTAATCTGAGCATATCCTTTAATGAATTTCCTGTAATATCTAGTATGACCAAGCGTAGTGTGAAGTTTCTTAACAGAATTCAGAGGTGGTAAGTTCACAATAATGGCTATCTTCGCAGGATCCACCATCAATCCTTGCTTGCATACAATGTGACCTAGCAGAATTCCAAAAGGTGCACAAAAGATACACTTCTTCAGGTTCAATGAAATCTGATGTTGTCTACACTTGTCTAGCATAAGTTGTAAACTGGCTATATGATCTTTCAATAACCCAAAGATAGTCCAATCATCAAAGTAAACTTCCAAGAACTTATGAATAAATTCCTTAAATACAGATATGACTACTCTGGAAAACATAGCAAGTGCATTCTTCAGGCCAAAGGGCATAACAGTATACTAAAAAGATCCCATTTCTGTAGAGAAGGTTGTTTTATGTCGATCCTCTGGGGCAATTCTGATCTGATGGTAACCTGAAAATCCATCAGTGAAAGAATACACTTCTTGACCTCCGATATTATCTAAAACTCCATCTGTAAAGGGAGTAGGAAAAGGATCATGTAAAAAGGCATCATTTAGTTTCCTCAGATCAACACAGATTATGATTTCTCCCTTGGTCTTCTTTTCTTGTACCAGCATAGGGCTGACCCATTTGGACTCTTCGACAGGCTCAATGATTCCTGCAGCGAGCATCTTATCTATCTCCATCCTAACTTTTTCTTTATACTTAGGGTTCAGCCTATAAGGGCACTGCTTCACAGGCTTCGCATCATCTTTCAAAGGTATTTTTATCACTCCTATATCACCAAGGATACCTTTCATTTTTGAGAACTTCGTCAAAAATAAGTCCTGATACTCATGGAGAAGTTCATTCACTTTGTTTACCATTTCTTCGTCCCAATAATCTCCAATGGTATCGTACTTAGGCATTTCTTCTGATCCAATGTTTACTTTCCTTTTTTTCAAGGGCTGAGTTACTTAAGGTGCTTCGACTGCTAGTCCATGTACTTCACAATGTCCTTCGGACTCAGGAATATTAATGTTGCGAGGGTCATCCTCTTCATCAATGGCGAGGTTATAGCATTCGACTGCATTAGCTTCTTGTTCCTTCCAATCAGGTTGGTATTTGGCTATTTCTTTATCATCAAACACCTTAGTATGGATCACCCTAATAGCTGCATCCAAAGCAGGGCAATCCTCATTAATAAAAAATGTGAGCACAAAATTATCAACAAGGCTAACCCAACTTACAGTACCATGGCGAAGCTCAACCTCCGCATACCAGTTCTTTGCTACAGGTTCCAGAGTGTGTACAAACCTATGTACCCATTCTTCACAAAGTACATGCTTCCATGCTTCATAACACTGCTCCAAATGTTCCTGAGGTCTAGTCTTACCATCAAATCTTCTTCGTACCTCCTAAGGTTGATCCATGAATCTCAGGTGAAGAAAATTTTGACAAGCTCTCCAACTATGAATATGCTTTTTGTGACCATTCCACCATCTGGCAGTTGTGGCTCTGAATACTAAATCTAGAGTCTCCATTTTCTGTGAATCTGTACTTGCTTTGAGAATTGCACAATAAAATCCTCTAGGTCTGTCAAGCCATCAAAAGTAGGTAAGGTTCTTGTCTGTGAGCCAACCCATCTAAGAGACTTGGTAATTCTTGCACATCGATGTCCATGTAGCTCATAAAGTCTAGTCTGCCAATTCTCTAGGCCTTCGTCTGAATCAGTCATGCAAGAACTGTCACACTGCCAATCCATTATGCCTTCAGCAGTAGGGTTAACATAGTCTTCTTCTTTAGCTGTGATGTTATAAATATGATCCAAAACATCCTGATCTCCATCTCTGACTGGCTCTATATACCTTTCTCCTTGAGAAGGGTCCAATGGTACTATGACTCTCAAGCATTTTCCTTCAAAAGTCATCTGTCTATTCTTAAGGTTGATAACTGCATAACTGTCTATTGCCCATTCAATTCCTAGCAATGTTGGATAGGGGTTGCTATCATCAATTATTTCAATGACTTCAAAATCTGCTAAGGTACTGACTCCATCAATATCGACTGGTACAATAGGGAATCTTCCCAAGGGCACAATCTTCTACTGATTAGCTAATCTCAGCTGTATAGGGGACCATTCAAGCATAGGTCTTCCCATTTGTTCCCATGTCTGCTTAGTTAGGACATTCACTTTGGATCCCGGGTCTAAAATGATGTCAGTCATATCATAATCTCCTATCTGAGCATGCAATCTCATTTCTCTTCCAGTCCTTCTAACTCTATTAATAGTTTTTCCTCTATCATAGCTTCACTAAGGTTCGCAAGACTGAATAAATTTTTGTAACTCATTCAAAGCATTCTGATTTCTTAATAGCTTCATACAACTCTGTAAAAATTATGTTAGTGTACTTACTTGATCTAGCGAACCTTCTTGTAACTGTAACTGCTATTGATGCTGTTGCGTAGTTGCTACTGATGTTCTCGAATCAGCAAAGTCTTTTTTAGCTTCCATAAATGTTCATTTTTCTCTTCCAACATCAAAGGCTGGAATTTTCTCTGGGGTCTTACGGACCCAAGCCTCGTCAGGCTGTTTCCCCTTACTCTGCACTTGCATCGTAGCTCCACTTCTTGTAACAATGTTAATGGCTGGGACAGGTCTTTTCTCTACAGCAATCATCTAAACATTCTGAGTAGGAGCGCCATTTTTTTCTTGTATCTTGGCTATCAACTATGGGCATTGCTCAATCACATGATCGATTGCTCTGCAATATCGACATGTCGTAGTTGGGTTCTGACAATCTCTAGCTACATGTCCTGCCTTATTACAGTTATAGCAAATAACCTGGCCTCGACCTCTTCCAGGCATACCACCACGACCACGACCTCTAAAATTACCTCGACCTGATGTACTACCACGGTAACCATATCCATCATTTCCTTGTGCATCGGGTTGTACCCTATAAGCATCATAAGTTCGCTTTCTCATGAGGTCAAAGCTGCGACATTCGTCTTCATTGTGTCCAACTGAATTACAGAACTTGCAGTAGGGATTCTTAGGTACTTGAACATATCTCTGCAGCAAATAGCAATATTTAGGTCGATGCTGGCCAATTGTTCTACAGATCTCACAATATAGGACATTAGGGTTAAACGGGTTTGGTGCACCAATATTCAGATAATTTCTTAGTGCAGGACATTATTCTTTGTCATGACCTTCTGTCTTACATCGTGTACACCAAACCTCTTCTCGAATAGCTTTCCCTTTTTTCATGTCACAAAGCTCCAAAGCCATTTTTGCTAACTGCGCCTGTATCTGAGCTATTCCAGAATTATCTCCAACAGGAGCTGTTTCAAGTTTCATAGCAATTTCCAATGCCTCTTGTTGATCAGCAACCTTCTGTTGCATAAGTCGAGTCCTGATATGAGGCAATAGTGCTGCGATGAACCATTCTTTATGCTATTTTGGTCCAATAGTCAAACTAACTTGATCCAACAGAACCTTGAACCTCTGATCAAAGTCCCAAACTGATTCACCTCGCTTCTGCTGAATTTGTTTTAGTTCAGTTATACACTGTGACTCTGATTTAGGCTTCTTGAATTCTTTGATCATTGATTTCTTAATATCAGCCAATATATAGTTCTGAGTACTGGAAAACTTCATAAACCAGGTCAAAGCTCGGTCTCTGAAAGATGCGACCAGCTGCGCTCTTCTTGTATTTGATCCATAATATTCTTAGCAGTCCAAACAGCTTTGCATAAGAACCAAAACTGCTCTGGATCCTCTGATCCAGTTCCTTTAAAGACTGGGAGTTTGATATCATCATTCACATGGGCCATATTGGATTGAGGGGGGGGAGGAGGGGGACTGATAACAGGGGGAGGAAAACTTACTGAGGTAGACTGACCTGCGACAGGACTACTAGGGTTAGGGTTACTTTTGGACTGCAACGGGCTCTCAGGGATAACAGGTCTTTGCTGCGGAGTTACAGGAGGGTTTCTAACAAAAGGGGTTTCTTCAGATTCAGATTCTTCTGGACTCAATGAGGTATAATCAATATTCTGGCCTAGAGTATAGGATCCAAAATTCCTCTTGTATCTTTTACCGTTGCGAAGCAAACCACTTTTCTCGTAGAAGTCACTTTTGCTTCCAAACATAGGTTAGTAGCACTAAATCTAGAAATCTGATTCGATAAGCAATATGCCTTTTTCAGCCAAGAGCATTTTAATTTTCAGACTTAATGAATTCAGGTACTTACCCCTTGGTCCTTTGAAAAACTATCTTTCTACTTCACTGCAAGAATTATGTGTGTCGATGGCGAACTCTGTCACAAATGCTTCAAGGGTTCGCGTTGTCCAGAAGTCAACAGCTCTTGACACCGCATTGTTCACACTTTTCAACAGCTTAATTCTTTCCGGGGTCCAAGCAGGAGACTGATCTTCTTTGAAGTTTGTCTTTCTTTCTGTCAACCTGGATAACCACTGGTGCAATTCTATGTGGATACTACCAAAGAAAATTTCATAAATATCAGAAAAAAATGTACCTTTGCAAGAAGTCATCTAAGCTATGACAAGGATCCTTATTTTCTTGTTCAGCAAATCTCAGATAAGTATCTTCAATCCAGTCACTGATTTCTTTTACTGAGGGCCTCCAAAACATATCCCTTAAGGTACAACGTAGATCCCTCTTTAAGTAGATACTGGTTCAACCGGAAATGGAACCAATTTGTTAGAGCTTAGGGCAAACCCAAGTTCTTATCCTTTTATCTTCGCACCAACAAAGAGACCCACAGTGTTGGCCCTTTCGGCAACAACCTGCGAACAGGTTGCAGTCTCACCCGAAACAGCTATGGGGTGCCACAGAATCAGGTTTCTACAGGAAAAAGAGGGATATTACTATACCTTTAGCCTTAATAAAGAATAATCATGCAGTACAGAGCTTCGACATTCACTTAAATAGCTTCGCAGTTTAGATAAAAGGACAGTTTCTTGCTTAACCCTTAACTGGGAATTCACAGCGAAGTTAATACTTAACAATTTATCTTGCTTTATCATTCATCTACTTATCAAATGCATAAAAACATAATAAAAACAACATAAAAGAACCACTACAACACAAGATATACGTGGTTCACCCCCAGTGTAGGGGATACGTCCACAGAACTGCATTTATATTCAACACTTTACAAACACACAATTCTGATCTGCGCACTCAGCTGCAGATCTTCCCAACAACCCAAAACTGTGCACTTAGCTGCATATGCCTTTCTTCCCAAACCCTCTGTGCACTCAGCTACAGAGTTCGTCCACATACTCAGCTGGGACTTAACCTTAAACCCTAAAAATAGATCTTAGCTTCGTCGTATTATCATAACATCATAACACCAAAAAGCCTCTTCTTCTTCTACATAAGTGCCTATTTATACAAGTGCACTATTACAATACCATGGGCTTAAACCATGAGTTTAAAAACCATGATTTTAAACGATGGGTTAATTACAAAAAGAGGGGCTTCGACCCAACCCCGAAACCCCTAAGACTATTTTGGGCCACAACTCCGCTTACAAGCTTCACACCAAAACTGCGGAGTTTCCAAAATTAAGGACCTTTAAGGTCCATGCCCCAACAAAAGTCAATCAATATACATATATACAAGATATTATCCAAGAAAGACCTAGGCATAGTACCTTTTCAGGTACAACCCATTGCGAGGTTTCCCCAAAGGGATTCCATCATAATCAACGAGCTCGTAGGATCCTTTCTCCAAAACCTTAGAAATGACCAAAGGTCGGTACCACATGGACTCAAACTTACCCTTCCCTAGTTTGTCATATCTCTAATAATAAGTCAAGACTAGGTCAGCCTCATTAAAGACACGAGGTTGGATGGATTTATCATACTGTGCCTTAACGTATTTCTTATGTGTGTCATTAGCCAAGGCAACATCTCTCCGAGTCTTGTCAAGGTTATTCAAGTACAAAAATCTTTCTTCCTCTGTGGAAGTGTGTAGGAGAAGTTCAACAGCAAGTTGTAAAGATGGAATCTGATATTGAATCGGTAAGACAACTTTGAGTCCATAAACAAGCTGGAATGGCGTGAAACCAATGGCTATTTTCACTGAAGTCCGATAAGCCCAAAGAGCGAAGAAAAAAAAGTGGTTCCAGTTGGATTTATGATCTCCAACCATCCGACGAAGCATAGTTTTTAAAACTTTGTTAATGGCCTCTACTTGACCATTAGCTTGTGGATAATACGGCTTAGAGTTTTCATGGTGAAAACCTATCTTGGAACTTAGTTCCTCCATCATTTGATTACAGAAATGGGATCTGTGATCAATAACGATGGACTGCGGGACTCCAAATCTAGCTATGATATGATTAAACAAGAAGAGAGCGGCAGTCTTACCATCTTCTGTGTATGTAGACATGGCCTCAGCCCATTTTGTGAAATAATCAACGGCTATGATGATGTAACCATGCCCCCCAGCTGAGGTAGCCTTACAATGCATGAAGACAAACCCCCATTTGGTGAATGGGCCATTGGCAATGATGGGGTGTAGCGGAGTAGGATGGGTGCGCTTTTGAGGATAAAAGTGATGACAAGGTGGGAATTTCTTAACAGCCTCAGGACAGTCTTTGAAGACAGAAGGCCAAAAATAGCCAGCGCGAAGGATTTTCTGGGTTGTAGCCATCCTAGATAAATTAATGCCACATGCTCCAAAGTGGAAATTATTCAACACATGTTCATCCTCCTCATGGGTGAGGCATCACCAGACAATAGATGCAATCCCACGTCTATACAAGGTATCATTCAGGATGAGATAGTATTTCGCGTGGTGACAGATACAACGACGATCGTCATGAGATAAATGCAGCTAAAATCATTGTGTTTGGAGATAAATAAGCAAATATCCATACCAAGGATCGATAGTGCTAATCATGAACAGGAATTCATCTGGGAATGAATCACTGGGCTCAGATTCCGTCGAAGCATAGGGAAGATCACACATAAGCTCTGCAAAGACCAAGGATTTCTTTGATGTGGCTTTGGAAAATTCCAAATCAAACTCCTGAAGTATGACTATCCAGTGGGAGTACTTGCCCCGGAGAACCTAACGAGTCAGGATGTAATACATCGGGTTCTGGTCTGCCAATATAGTGGTAGTGTGGAGCAGAATGTAGTGAGAAAAAATTTGTACAGCAATGACCGTGGCCAATGCTAACTTTTCCACACGTGAATAGCGAGTTTCAGAACCCCATGAGATTCTTACTGGCATAATAAATCACGTGCTCTTGACCATGGAGATTTTCCTGCACTAAAACCATAGCAATGGTAGTAGCGAAGGCAGCAATATACAAGAGAAAATCCTTTGAATAATCTAGGGGGGTGTATCATGGGTGAATTAGTCAGAGCGTGCTTAAGATTATCAAAGGCGCGTTGGGCCTGGTCATCCCAGAAGAATGGGGTATTCTTCTTGAGGAGATGCATATAACCATGTGTTTTCTCTATGAAATTACACACGAAATGATCGAGAAAGTTTTCCTTTCCTTGCAAACTTTGGAGTTCAAGGAGATTAGTTGGGGCTGGTAGATCTAGAATGGCAGCAATTTTGAAAGGATCGATCCGGATGCCATCTTTGGATACCACAAAACCTAGCAGACGTCCCGTCTCAACAAAAAAAAACACATTTATGTGGATTGATCTGTATATTATAATGACGGTTGTTACCACCTAAGTTGTACTTAGTGGTTTTTATCAAGTGAGCCCGGTGAACCGGACAGGGTTAACTTGTTTGGACTTCAAAAAGACCTTTGGAAGTACTTCTGGGAAGTGCTTGTTGTATCATATCACATGTTCATACCCCATGGGGGAATTGTAATAAATGTTCTAGCATGATGGTGTCTGTAAAAGACTCGGTCTCTTAGACTTTATTTGTCAATCCGATCAGCCCAGGGTGTTTTTTCCCTTGGTTATTATTGGTTGTTGAACAAACTACTGATAATTTCTGAGTTTTTCACTCCATACCTCCAAAATTGGGGTGGTCGGTTTGGCATTTAGGCCTATTGAGGTTATTAGAGTCTATGTGTCAATGTATAAACATGCTAGACATCATTTTTTATTCATATGAACATGTCTAAGTCCCCTTAGGTGTTTTTCAATTTTTCAATTTTTTAGTTTTTTCAGTGTTTTTTATTAAATTTTAATTTTTCCAAAACTTAGGCTATTTTTTAATAGTTTAATTGGAAAAATTGATTTTGTAATAAAAGTGGGCCAAATAATCAGTTTCAGTCATGTAGGTGCTCATTTTCAAGCTAAGAGCACCATGTAAACCCATGGACCCACTATTTCCTAGTTTTTAGTGATTTTCCATCACTCAGGTCAGAAAGCCCCAAAAATCAATTATTGATTATTTTAATTAATAAATTGATGAATAATGGAGCAAATCCAAAATCAATAAATCAGTGGATTCTCAGCCGATTTGATTGAAATCAGTCAGATCTGAAGCAGATTGACTGGATCTGACGAATCCTTGACTAAAGGAGGTGATCAAAATAGATCCAGAGTTGATCTTGAGCATCCTTTATGGGGAATTTCACCCTCCCTCTCTCCTCAACACGTTTTGGCTCATCTGGATGAGTTTTGGGCCGATGTGTCAGTGTATGGGTTGATGTGTCAGCCAGATCAGGCCCCCGGTTGACAAGTAGGCTCAGTTCAGCCTCATTTCTGCATTGATGAACTCTCCATCAGTTGATTTCACTTGATTCCATGAGGAATTGCACCCCCCCTGGGCTGGATGGCCTGCAAATTATATAAATCCTGCTTGAGGCTCTCTCTTCCAAGCTAGTTAGAGCTGGACTGAAGGGCTTTCCATTGTAAACTGTGTATTGATATTCATTTGTTGAATAAAGAGAAGCTTTGGAGGCTCAATTGTGGAGTACCTTTCATGTGTGGATTGTCATTGTCATGCTGCATTCGAGGTGAAACTGCTATTTTTCCAATTTTTTGCACTTAATTATTGTCTGCCTGAATGGTTTATGAAATCATAGGGATAGATCATTGTAAGTAAGCTTACTTAATTTCTATTTTCTGCATATGTTTGAATGAGTTAATACTTGTATGTTAAATAAGGTTATTTGCATACTGTATCATCCCTTTCTCATATGTATCTTCAGATCCGATAGTTATGTCTGCAGGAGTTGTGTTGTAGCTTACAAGTTTGCCGTGGCTGGAAGATCTATGGTTCAGGTTTGATTCCATTTATTTCCAGCAGATATTGCTAATATCGTGCTTCTCAGTGGTTCTCTACCAAGTTCCCTCTGCAGATCTGCTTCAACAACAAGCACCTTTCTTCCCCTTTCTCTCCTTTAAAAAATTATTAAACTTTCCTCAAACTGGTTACTTTAAAGGCTTCTTATTAATCTGATCTATCTCATCAGGAAAAACACACATAGATCTAATTAGCAATATCCCTTCCAATTTCTAGATCTTAGCTTCATTTTGCATATAAAGTTCAATCTCAAGAGATCTAGCCTAAAGTACCTTATTTTCGCAAGTAATTTAGTGAAAATTCATAGCTTGATGTTAAGGTAGTTTCATTTGCTGTTCAATAAGTTTAACATTTTGCAATATCAGTGCATTTTAATTGGCTGCACAAACAGAAAGCCAAGATCCCAAGGAAATCTTGCTTTCCTTGGTTCCTTTTTCGTCGGTTTAGCTAGTTTAATTTCATTATTTTTTGAGATAAAGTAGGCTGACCCAAAGGTACTCTTAAAGTGCTTTTGGGAATTTGTTATTCTAACATGCTCACTGTCCTTTATCAGGTCTGACAGAGAAGAAAGGAAGCTTCTGTCCAAAGTGGCTTTTGGAGCGCTCAAATCCCCCCAGGGGTCTCTCTTTTGTCACAAAATTTGTAAAATTTTTGTATAACTGTAAGATCTTGGTTTCAGCCTGTATAAGGACCAAGAAAGCACTGATTTATCAGTGCTTTTATATTGTAACTGCTGTAATAAAATCATTCTTTGAATAGGCTCTTTCGAGCCCATTCCCCATCCCCCCTAGGGGGATTCGCGTCGGTGCCATTTTCGTCATTTTCTACTTATTTCCTTTTCACTAGAATTGATCTGATTTGCATGGTAGTATACTTGATATTTTTGTTAATTCCATACTCCATATCTTACATTTCAAAGTAATCATAATACTTACCCCACAATTTCCCGAGTGACCCGCAAGGGGAAAGAGATTCGTGGTAGGATTAATCAGAAAACCAGATTTGTGTAGTTGTTTTATTTTTCATCTTTTGTTTATCAGCAATTTAAAATTAACCCCTCATTGATTCCCTGATTGACATCCACTTGGATCGAAAGAGGTTCTTGGAGGCTTTTTTCTTTTAAACAAGAACACTTAGTTAAAACTTATTAAAATTTACAAGACTCCAGTGTGTATGCTCTGCACTTGGCTGCGGTTCGTCCGATCAGTCAAGCTGTATCAAAAGCACTTGGGTGACTAGCATTATTAGGACTCACTCTCCCCAATTGAAAAACCATCAGGTGAAAATCCAACACCTCGATCGAACCTCTATGGTGGCAAAATACCCAAAGGAAGCGGGAACTTACTGAAAAGTGACCTCAGGGCGCCGATCTCTTTCACACCCTAACGGGTGCGTTACGAACAATAGCCCCAGAGACTTCATTTCAGCCCACATATTCCTTGTGGGTAGCCGTAAAGGTTTTGTTTTGGACATACTCCAAGTATTCTCGGCTATATCTGAAGTCCCCCCTTAGCCTAATTTAATCAATTCATACTTCAATTTTAACTTAAAACATACCAAGATGCAATCGCAAAACATTCACTCCAAACACATGCAAGCACACTAATCTCTTTGATTTGACTCCATTATTAAGGCACTGGTCATTTTTGCTTCATATATATATTGTTTATCAACTTTGTGCTTTCATGTGTTATTTTCGTATCTTGTCATCTTCAATTGTCTATAGTTAAAATATTCGAACTCCTAAGTAACTGATTCAGTTTAACATCACCACACTAAGTAATCATCCTTAGTAACTTAATAGGGTCTACCCCCCTTGGCTTCGTTAGGAGTTGAGCCTAAACGGAGGATTCAAGAACAAGGTGACAGCCTTGACTCGAGACTTGCCCCCAAGGACACACCGAGTGGCTTGAAGATGTCTGCCACGTGATCCAGGTGTGTGAAAAGGAGGCAACTCTTTTTGGCGCCGTTGTCAGGGATAAATATTTTTATTCTCGGGTACGAATTTTGTCTTCTTCCTTTTTCTTTTTGTTTTCTTTAAGGAATGCTTAGAGTAGATCTTTAATTTTCATTTGGCGACTCCACTGACTTTTTTCGAGTTTTTATTTTTACAAAGAAAAGCAAAAAAATAATTTTTGTGAAAAGATTTATAAATGCTTATTTTTTCTTTTTCACATGGCGACTCCATTGAAGGGATAAAACCCTGTTATCTCATAAACTTGTGAAGTTTTGTTGTGTGTAGATGAGCCCGTGCAACATGTTAAAACCTTTAAAGCTCATCACTTGACAGCTCCACCTTTTTAGTACAAGGTTTAATCGTTATATCAAATGGATACTATTTTGGATAAATTTAAGGAGAAATATGGTGCCCAGTTAACCTTAGTGTTTCAACCTATCGATTTCTCAAACATACCGGGTTTTCCTAACTATAGTGAGGATTTGGGGGATGCATCTAACTGGCTTCCACCATTTTATGGAGATTATGGTGACTCGGCCATCTGGCATGTCAAATCTTTCCTTCAGTTGATTGTTGACTTCAATATTCTTTATGAAGACCATATGATGGAAATGTTTGCTAGTAATTTTCAGGGTGAGGCTGGTTGTTGGTTCTATCAGGGCCTGCCTAATAAATGTATGACTTCTTTTCCAAACTTCCTTTGGATGTTTTTAGATCAGTGGCATGATGGTAGGGGTAGTACGAATGGTTTAAAAAAGTTCTTTGAAAAGATCTGTACCTTCTACCTATCTGGGATAGAGTATCACACGGAAGCATATGATGGACCTTTTTCCATGATACAAAATATTGAAGACTTGGAATCACTTCTTGAACATTTAAGTAAAGAGGAAGTCCATGATACTCCCATAAAAAAACATCCTAGAGGTTATTTAAGAAATGAAGCAATTAAGCATCTTCTTAAAGAAAATGAGGTATCTACCAATACACAGCAGGATTCTGAGGAAGGGAAAATCCAAGATGATCATATTGAAGAGCTCCAAGAGGAGCCCATGATGGAACACATTGTTGAAGACTCTCCTCATGTCACCATAGCTGAAGACATTGACAATTTGGTGTATTCTCAAGTGTGTTGCAATGCTCATACCTTTCCAGAAAGCCCTCTAGAGAAGTTCACTGAGCAACACATACCAAGTGATCCCATTGAATATATCCAAAAAATTCCCTTGATTGAAGATAATAGTGAACATACTCTTCATGATATCATAACAGAAGCCCATAAAGAAACCTATGATAAGATCACTACAGTGTGTGGTGACACTAGACCTTGTTCTCCTCATGTTGATGAAGGTTTGGAAAGTTTATTTCCTTGTAACATTTTATCTAAAGAAGATTGTTATGAATACAAGGAAGACATGGATAGGAAGGAGCATGATGCCATGGATGAAGAGTCCCCCACATATGACATGGATGGGAGTGATGACTATTGGAATTTCATAGATAATCCAACTTGTGAAAATTTTATGGAGAATCCCATCCATGATATGTCCAACAATGGGAGTGTTTATTCAAAAATTTGTGGAAGTCCAATCTATGATACATCCATAGAGGGAAGCACAAATATGGATGCCTGGGAAAACCTTAGTATGGAAGAGGAGCATTCAGAATTTTCATGTGATCATTCAAAATCATACCATGTAGAGTCGCACAAGGTTATCAACAATGAAGACATTGAGAAACAGTATTGTGAAAAGTCAGATGTAATGCAGTCAGTGGAACATCAGTCTCAGCCATCTTTTTCACATATAGAGGTTTCTTATGATTTTGAGCCACTTGGGGCTTGTGCAACAAGTTATCATTTGTTAAGCCCCAATGATCAATATGATGATGTAGTCAGTTTACCTCATCGTTCTGATTGGTATATCAGTCCTATCCAGTCATGGATAGAAGCATCCTACATGAGCACATACAAGTTTGGGAAGAATTTTTATGACATTTTTCATGCCTATGATCTCCCATCCATCCCGCCCATCCTGAATAATCATGCAGGTTTGCATTTTCTAAATAAGGTATCCTTACTTTGGCTGGTAACCGAAGACAAGGAAATTTTTTTATGTTAATAAAATGCTTAGGTGGTTACACTGGATTTTTGATTACACTTAACCCTTTTTATATCATGCTTAGAGTAGGAAAATAAGCTCCTTGAAAGAGAGCATTTACTTTCTGCATTTCTATTTTATACTTAGTGATAATAAAACTTTACTTCTTTTAGTTAGTTAAATTTATTTTGTTTAAATAAATCAGCTTAATGGTTCATTTGGTTTTTTATAAAACTTGTGCTACTGAGGTTTTTCTTGTCAAGTTGAGATGTTTTTACAGGGTATATCAACCAGAGATTCTGGTGTTCTCGTATCCTCTCCTTGCCTTAAAAGACCAGATCGAGCACACGTCCCACAGTTGGAGCCAGAATGTTACCACCTAAGTTGTACTTAGTGGTTTTTATCAAGTGAGCCCGGTGAACCGGACAGGGTTAACTTGTTCAGACTTCAAAAAGACCTTTGGAAGTACTTCTGGGAAGTGCTTGTTGTATCATATCACATGTTCATACCCCATTGGGGAATTGTAATAAATGTTCTAGCATGATGGTGTCTGTAAAAGACTCTGTCTCTTAGACTTTATTTGTCAATCCGATCAGCCCAGGGTGTTTTTTCCCTTGGTTATTATTGGTTGTTGAACAAACAACTGATAATTTCTGAGTTTTTCAC
>LPNX010948537.1:19604-155630 GCA_001517045.1 Pseudotsuga menziesii
CAGACTCAGTTCTGCATTGATGAACTCTCCATCAGTTGATTTCACTTGATTCCATGAGGAATTGCGCCCCCCCTGGGCTGGATGGCCTGCAAATTGTATAAATCCTGCTTGAGGCTCCCTCTTCCAAGCTAGTTAGAGCTGGACTGAAGGGCTTGCCATTGTAAACTATGTACTGATATTCATTTGTTGAATAAAGAGAAGCTTTGGAGGCTCAATTGTGGAGTACCTTCCATGTGTGGATTGTCATTGTCATGTTGCATTCGAGGTGAAACTGCTATTTTTCCAATTTTTTGCACTTAATTATTGTCTGCCTGAATGGTTTCTGAAATCATAGGGATAGATCATTGTAAGTAATCTTACTTACTTTCTATTTTCTGCATATGTTTGAATGAGTTAATACCTGTATGTTAAATAAGGTTATTTGCATACTGTATCATCCCTTTCTCATATGTATCTTCAGATTTGATAGTTTTGTCTGCAAGAGTTGTGTTGTAGCTTACAGGTTTGCCGTGGCTGGAATATATATGGTTCAGGTTTGATTCCATTGATTTCCAAAAGATATTTCTAAGATCGTGCCCCTCGGTGCTTCTCTACCAAGTTCCCTCTGCAGATCTGCTTCAACAACAAGCACCTTTCTTCCCCTTTCTCTCCTTTAAAAAATTATTAAACTTTCCTCAAACTGGTTACTTTAAAGGCTTCTTATTAATCTGATCTATCTCATCAGGAAAAACACACATAGATCTAATTATCAATATCCCTTCCAATTTCTATATCTTAGCTTCATTTTGCATATAAAGTTCAATCTCAAGAGATCTAGCCTAAAGTACCTTATTTTCGCAAGTAATTTAGTGAAAATTCATAGCTTGCTTTTAAGGTAGTTTCATTTTCTGTTCAATAAGTTTAATATTCTGCAATATCAGTGCATTTTAATTGGCTGCACAAACAGCAAGCCAAGATCCCAAGGAAAGCTTGCTTTCCTTGGTTCCTTTTTCATCAGTTTAGCTAGTTTAATTTCATTATTTTTTGAGATAAAGTAGGATGACCCAAAGGTACTCTTAAAGTGATTTTGGGCATTTGTTATTATAACACTCTCGCTGTCCTTTAGCATTTCTGACAGAGAAGAAAGTAAGCTGCTGTCCAAAGTGGCTTTTGGAGCGCTCAAATCCCCCAGGGGTCTCTCTTTTGTCACAAAATTTGTAAAATTTTTGTATAACTGTAAGATCTTGGTTTCAGCCTGTATAAGGACCAAGAAAGCACTGATTTATTAGTGCTTTTATATTGTAACCTTTGTAATAAAATAATTCTTTGAATAGGCTCTTTCGAGCCCATTCCCCATCCCCCCTGGGGGGATTCACGTCTGTGCCATTTTCGTCATTTTCTACTTGTTTCCTTTTCACTAGAATTGATATGATTTGCAGGGTAGTATACTTGATCTTGTTGTTAATTCCATACTCCATATATTACATTTCAAAGTAATCATAATACTTACCCCACGATTTCCCGAGTGACCCGCAAGGGGAAAGAGATTCGTGGTAGGATTAATCAGAAAACCAGATTTGTGTAGTTGTTTTATTTTTCATCTTTTGTTTATCAGAAATTTAAAATTAACCCCTCCTTGATTCCCCTATTGAGATCCACTTGGATCGAAAGAGGTTCTTGGAGGCTTTTTTCTTTTAAACAAGAACACTTAGTTAAAACTTATTAAAATTTACAAGACTCCAGTGTGTATGCTCTGCACTTGGCTGCGGTTCGTCCGATCAGTCAAGCTATATCAAAAGCACTTGGGTGACTAGCATAATTAGGATTCACTCTCCCCAATTGACAAACCATCAGGTGAAAATCCAACACCTCGATCGAACCTCTACAGTGGCAAAATACCCAAAGGAAGCGGGAACTTACTTAAAAATGACCTCAGGGCGCCGATCTCTGTCACACCCTAATGGGTGCGTTATGAAAAATAGCCCGAGAGACTCCATTTCAGCCCACATATTCCTTGTGGGTAGCCGTAAAGGTTTTGTTTTGGACATACTCCAAGTATTCTCGGGTATATCTGGAGACCCCCCTTAGCCTAATTTAATCAATTCATACTTCAATTTTAACTTAAAACATACCAAGATGCAATCACAAACCATTCACTCCAAACACGTGCAAGCAAACTGATCTCTTTGATTTGACTCCATTATTAAGGCACTGGTCATTTTTGCTTCATATATATATTGTTTATCAGCTTTGTGCTTTCGTGTGTTATTTTCGTATCTTGTCATCTTCAATTGTCTATAGTTAAAATATTCGAACTCCTAAGTAACTGATTCAGTTTAACATAACCACACTAAGTAATCATCCTTAGTAACTTAATAGGGTCTACCCCCCTTGGCTTCATTAGGAGTTGAGCCTAAACGGAGGAGTCAAGAACAAGGTGACAGCCTTCACTCGAGACTTGCCCCCAAGAACACACCGAGTGGCTTGAATATTTCTGCCACAGGATCCAGGGTGTGAAAAGGAGACAACAACCGCATCTCAAGAATATCTCTCTAAGATGACCAAGGTGGTCCTTCCGTCACTGTGAATGAGCAGGGAGGCCATCAAGGTACGGTTCAAAAATATGTTTAATATCATGAAACACATAGGACATCGCACGCTGGGACGTGGCTCCAGTATTTTTCAAGCCAAAAGGTAATTTCTTATATGTAAAGGTTCCCCATGAGAAAATGAATGCCATATTATAATGATTGGAGGGTAATATCTCAATCTTATTATAGCCATAAAATCCATCCATGAATGAAAATATGACACTTCCAGCATAGTTGTTGATAATCTGATCGATGTGCGGAGTAGGAAAGTTTTCCTTGGGACAAGCTTTATTCAAATCCCTAAAGTTGATACAGACTCTAATGGTGCCCTGCTTTTTATTGACAGGGACAACGTTCGATACCCATTCCGTCAGGGGTACAGGATAAATAAACCCAGCTTTGAGAAGTTTCTCAATTTCATCTTTAATAGCTGCGGCCTTCCGAGGATGGAATTACCTTAGTTTTTTCCTAACAGGTTTAGCCATGGGATAGGTTTTAATCTCATGGACCACAATGCATGGGTCAATCCCTGGCATCTCTTCATAGGACCAGGCAAAAATATCACGGAATTATTTGAAAAGTGCCTTATAGGCTTCAGATTCATCTATCGAGCAGTTCTTCCCAACATGAACATGCTCGATAGTATCAAGCTTGGCTGATATGTCAATCGGATTCATCTGATTAATGTTGCAAAGGTTTCCTTCAGAATCTATATCTTGCAACAATATAGGACTTTGGGGTACGTTGAAAATATCAATAGGAAACAAGGATGCAAAATCATGGCTAACCAAACTGGTGTTGGGGAGGAACATGGATCTATGATGGTGATCCTCCCAAATGGACTCATCCATATTCATGATCTCCATAATGGACTCATTGGAAGGAAAAGTATCAGAGAGATAATCTAGAACAGGAAGAGAAGGTTCTAACCAGTACGGTAAATGGTAAGGATCCGAAGCCACTAGATGAAGGTCATTAGTGTGATCATCAGATAAGGTTTGAATAGTGTCATACAGTGATTCATGTGAACTCAACTAGGTGGACTCAACAACATGTTTACCCTCAGTCTCATAATCAAATGAGGAGATCATATGGACTGTCACGGTATCCGTGCTAGGAGGAGTGGATGGAAAAATCCCCATAAGGGATGAATCCTTCAACATGCCTACCCCAATCGACTGGTAAAGAGGAGGGGACTGGCCTAACATGGGGATGTTATTAGCCATGGAGGTAGTAACATCCGACGTACAGAAATCAAGCTGATTAATAGTAACAATTCTCCCTAGATGTGGAAATTAGACTATTCGAAATACTGTTAAGGCGACAACAGTCATGGCATAGAACCAATTTCTTCCTAGAAGGAGGTTGTAATCTAAGGGGGCATCTACCACTTCTACTTGAATGGAAATGGTTTTTCCCCCCAGCTCGACTGCTAGGGCTGATATGAGACCATGGGGTTGGAAACCTCATCCGTCAAAGGCTTTAAGGGTCATAGGTGATTTTACAAGCTCGGGAGAACCGAGAGCCTTCCAACAAGACAGAGACAAAACCGAGGATGAAGCTCCTTCATCTAGTATCATTCGAAAAACATTCTTTCCAACTAATTTCAAAATGATCTGAAAAGCAAGTTTATGTGGTAACCTAGACTTATAGTTCTCGACATTGAAATGAATCAAGTTAGTATTATCCGGGTCTAAAGCTCCTAATGCTGTTAACAAGTTTTTGCATTGTGTAGGGAAACTTTGGAGTACTTCTAAGGTAGACATGGCACAAGGTGCTTGAGTGAGATCTTCAACTACATTATAAAATTGAGCAACTTGGGCATTAGGGTTAAATACTTCCTTTCGAAGAGTACTCTTAGGTGGATGCAAAATCATGTCAAGAGTAGGCTTCTTGATAGATAAGGGGACAGTAGACGAGGATTCAGGAGAACTAGTAGAGGGAGCTTTCCCTAGAGAAGAATGATCTTCTTTTTTATCTGTGGGTTTGTCATAATTCTAGCTTTGAGTTTGTAGATTGATGGTATCTAAGGACATCTTATGAATTTCCTCTGAAGAACTAGAGTTACCCTGATTAGACATGTGGTCTATTAGTTGTTGTTGAGAGGGAAAAGGATCTGTAAGTACTGCGGGTACAGGATTGGACTTCAGAAACTAAGAGATTTCGTCTCAACGAGGACACTCCTTTGAAAAATGGTCACCTCCACATAGCAAACAAGGATATTTTGCCTTTATTTTCCCTTTATCATTATCACTGTTGGTTGGTCTTGGAGTCTCCTGTTGGTTTCCAGGTTTTTTATTTCTATTTTTACCTTTCTTTTTATTATTACCCGAGGTTTTAGTACTTCGAATAGAGTTTACCTCGGTGGAAACCTTAGGAGTCGAAGGAGTAGGTGTGGCAGTTTGGGGTTTCTTGGCAGGTTTCATTGTTGACGAGGACTGGATTGAACCAACAATCCCATCAACAGGTACTTCTAATGGTGGCTTGGCGAGATCGGTGCTTGGGTGAGGAGCTTGAGGAATCAAGTCATAAAGGGTTCTAGACTGGGAATAAACCAAGTCTAGATATTGGGCTAGACTAATAGCCTGCTCTTCAGTAATGGCACCGCCCATAGCCACATCTCGGGAAATAGGAGGCAACAAGGATTTGGTAAACCAAACAGCTAATAATTGATCTGGAATAAGGGCCTTAATAAGCCTTCTCCGCGTTTTCCACTCGTGAATATGATTGGATATGTGGGTTGAGGTGTTCTATCGCAGAGAAGTTAAAAAATCAGTGCCCGTTTCATAATGAATAGAAAGCTAAAAGTGTGTAAGAAACATGGTTTCCAATGAGCCAAAATCCACAAATGAATGTTGTGGGAGTTCAATGTACCACTTCGCGGCTGTACCAGTCAAAGTTCGTTGAAAGAGTTGTAACCGAATGGAGTCATCCATGAGGGAGTTTGAAGAACACCACAAATGAAATGTCCTAACATGGTTCTTTGGATCATCTCCCTGCTTCCCATCGAACTTTGGGATATCCGATGGTAACTTTACCAGATTGGGAGGCCACGGGGGATTGTGTCGAATGGTGTCATTAATCAACTTGGACAAGTCAGGTAAGTCCAAAGTCGCTAGGAAAGGTAACTGTCAGTTGGGTTGTACATACTGGTAATATTGATATGGCATATAATTACCAGTAGGCCCATAAGTGGATTGAAAGACAGGTTGTTGTGACGAAGAACTACCGGTAAATCCACCCGCGGGAGGTTTATTTCCGGGATCAGGACCATTAGGACCACTAGGGCCTCCAAGAGGAGGACCGTCAGGGCCACCGGGACCACCAAGACCCCCAGGAGGCAGACCACCAAACCCTCCAAAGCCAGCAGGAGGTAAGACTCCAGAGCCTCCAGAACCACTAGGTGGACGGCCACCAGACCCTCCAGAGCCATAAGGAGGAAAGCCACCAGGCCCCCCAGGACCACTAGGAACACTAGGACCATAACGAGGAAAGTTTCCATATCCTCCAGGACCATTGGGCCCCCTAGGGGGAGGACCTCCATAAGGCGGTCCTCTGGCACCTCCCGCAATATGTATAGGTATCCCCCCCATAGCTGGCATGTAAGACCAGTTCGGTTGACCCCATGGTGTAAAAGCGTTACTAGGGTATGGAATTCCAGCATAAGGCATCCATGTAGGATTAGGTGGATGATTAATATTACCTACAGGTATGTGGTAACCATAACCTCTAGAAGATTGAATGGTTACAAGTTGTTCCCCCGAGGGCTGACCTGAACTAGATGGGGGATTAACCGCATTAGTATGGATGGGAGAGACATAAACTGTAGATGGTTCTATATTAGAGGTCTATCCATGACTAGGTACAATTTCGGTGTCAGATAATGTAGGTCATGCCCGGGATTCCCCCCCGACAATAGAAGGTACAGATGAAATGGGAATTGAAGATAGATCCCCAGGTGTAGAAGCCCTAGGAAGATTAGGAACATATGTAATATGGGACGTGGTGGAGGTGGTATTTTGACCTGGGTTGTGGGGTGTTATTGGATGATCTATAATCGGTTCAATGGGTCTCATAGAATCGGGAAGTGAATGATATCCCATAGGAACATATGTGGAATGTGATGGTGTCGGGCCTAATAGGTCACCTATTTGCTTGTCAATCTCCTATGCACAGAAAATGGAAGCACGGTATTGCCTACATTCTTCTTCATCTTCAGAAGATTTTAAACGGGTGCAAAATGAGGCAATGGCCTATCCTATACAGGTATCCCAAAATGGAGCATTGGGACCAAAATCCAACGGGTAGTATCATAAACATGACCTTTCGTGGGAGAATGGAACAAGGTATTTCCCTAAGAAGGTTGTTGGACCAAGGGAGGTGAGTGTGAAGAATATGGTCCTCCACTTTTTGCAACCACATTATCTCCCACTTGGGTGGTAGCATCTCCTTGGTCGATAGCTTCCATTGGATTTTCTCTTGAACCAGGAATAAAATCGGGTGGAAAGCCCCGTACTCTTCTGGACTATCTTAAATCAGCAAGTTTGTATAGTTCCTATCTAACCTAGGGTCTGAAAAACTAGAAAACACACCAAAAAAAATTTCCCTACTCAAGCTATAGGTCAAAACAAGCACACTTACAATGATAGGAGGAGTTCAAAAAGTCAGGTATCTCACCAGGATTGTCAAGAAGGTGCCACTCACGATATACCTCGAGGGTACGTGCATAGTAATATCCCCGAATGTTGTTTTCAGTGTATGGCTCCAAGCAAGACAACCAAAGGGATTTTCTTAGATAGATAAGGTATCCTAGTGGGGTCTCCCGATATACTCAAGGTACATGGGAGCTCGAATTGGTAGTAGTGCTATCTAATGCATAACTGTACACAAGGGGCCTTCTGATATACAATTGAGTATGTGAAGTACCTTTCTATATACCTCAAGGGTACGTGAAAGGCCTTTCGATATACCGATGGTACATGGAAGAACCGCGCGAGTCCCGGAATGTAATGCGGACAAATAACGACAGCTCCTAGGCTTAACGACGCCCGAACACATCTCTAACCTATCACTCCAATTGCTATGTAAATTTTAACCTATAACTACCGTTGATTTTAAAGTGGACGGTTAGGTGAATGCATGATGTTTTGACAGAAAAGTAAAACCATGCAGTATGCTTATGCAAAATATTTCACTTTATCGTTCAGTATGCCTACTTACGGGAGGGAAAGAGAGTATTTTATTTTGTTTCAAAACCAAATATACTTCCAAACAACAGTATTGAACACAAAATCAAAGATAAGTAGCACTTTCCAAATTGATTTCTATTTTCTGAAAGAAATAAGAAGGGGGAGAATCTCTTTTCCTAAAAGAAAAACAAGAAGCACACTACATGCAAATGCACTCTATTTTTTCAATTTTCTCTTAAAACATAGGCAAATCTAACTTAAAACTACCATATTTTTTATTTTGATTGAGATAGTACTAAATGCATAAGAGACGAAAGAACATAAAGAGCCTGAAAGCTTGTAAATCCAATCAGAGATCTAATGTCCAGCGCTCAATGATGATAACCTAGTCTCAGTCAAAAAATTTCTTTTTTAAAGGAAGTAAAAAGAAGTTCTCTATGCAAACAAGAAATGAAACTAAGATGCTAATCAAACATTCTTCTTTTAGTCTATATAACATAAATGAAAAGAGATCTTACTAACACCCTAAGCTTTTCGAAAAACAAGAAATCCTTTCGCAATCACAACCAACAAGTACCAAAGTGTATGAACAATCAAAAAGCCTAATCTAGCTTTTAAATTTCCCAATCAAACCATTCTTAAACCATAACATTTCAAACCACAAGCATCAGATTCTGTCACACAAGCCTGACAGTGCAGAACTGGAAGCAAAACAACTCAAATTTTTACAAAAAATGAGGAAAAGGAGGTCTTGGAATGATGCCTACCTGGCACTGGGCTTCTCGAGTGTTGACAGAGTGGTTCTATCCTAGCACTGCTTCTCGCCAATGAGATGCAGGCGGTGGCACCATGTAGTACCCACTCTGTTCAGGTGGTGGCATCGCTTCTCGTACACTGCATAGGCATGGTTCCCTATAAAAATCCAAAACACAAAGAGAATGATAGATCAAGTCAGAAAAAGACCAGATCAAGGTAAAGGCTGATAGATTGAGTATAAAAATAGAGCATAAAAGGTCGAAATGATTCAGATATAAACAGATCTGGAAGTTTCAAACCCAAATTGACTGAGTCAGGTAGCAGATCTGACTGAAAAGATTTGGAGAAGGAGCCTGGATTTGGACAAGAGTTGAAGAACTGAGGAAGATCAGAACATTTGATAAATATATCTATTCCCCAGTGGAGTCTCCAGATTGGTTGGTAGGAATATTTCACCTTCTGCAGACAGTAAGGTGTTCCACTGGTCTGAATGGTTCAGATCCAGAACAAATGAACGACAAAGGTTGAAGACCCTCCCTGGACACCGTAGATACCTAGAATGTGATGCTTCGATAGTATCCCTGTGTACCTGCAATCAGATTAAACATGCAAACACATCAAAGCTACCAGAATATAATCTACTGATCCATGTTAGTGACTAAGGAATCTAACAACATATACATGTGAAATCAAACAACAACAGTAATGTGGGATGGAAATCAACTTTGCATTAAGATAAAATGGAGAAGTTTACAACCAATTAAGCCTTAGTGTTGACATGCATCTCCATGAAACCAAACACTCTCATCCCCATAAGCTCCAATTTTTGCTCTCTATGCTCTCCAATGTCTTGGGCCAAGTAATCAATCCAACAGCATAACAATACCTTAAGAGTTCCCCCCTCAACCATGGACATGAGCTTGTATTTATAAGGCTTAATGGATAGGAATGGTTGAGATATTTGTGGATGAGGTGGCCTCTAAGATCCTAGGATGAGGGATCTCGAGCTCAACTAACCCACAATGATAGGGATAAGGGAGGACACGAGGCTCATGATCTAAAAGCCTCGAGAATATTCTCTTTTTCCCATTTTACCCAGGGTACCGTTTTTCTCCTTCAATGACAGAGCGGTTTAGGTAAGAAACGCTTGTGGACTAAGGGCCATAAGTGGTGGCACCACTTATGGCTAACAAGGGATAGGCAGTGCAAGCAAGGTACTACTCATGGATAAAGGGGAAAGCGCGGTGCTGAGCATTTTTATGTATAATTGACAGACAACATGGGTTTCCACTCCAAGTGCTGGGATTTAAGGGCAAGTAGGTATGTCAAAGGTCTTATCACATGATGATGACATGATTTTGGTATAACAATGTTCGACACGAAATACGGGCCTAACCACATGGACTTAAATTTTCCTACCCCTGGGTGTTCCTTATCCTGATCCAAAAGCATGACAAGTCCCCCCTCAGAGAAAACCCTAGGTTTTACAGCTATATCATACTTGTTTTTTACCCAGTTCTTGTATGCCTCATTTGCAATGAGTGTATCTCTGTGTTGTTCATATAGATTCTCTAAATGAAGCAAATGTTCTTCAATATCAGTAGTGTCGGGAAGAAAATGAATAGAAATTGTTAGAGATGGTATCTTGCACTCAACCAGTGTGACTGCTTCCACCCCGTAGACAAGCTAGAAAGGTGAGAAACCTCTGGGAGTCTTGACATTCGTTTTGTAGGCCCAAAGTGTTGAATACAATATGATGTTCCAATTTTACCTACTCACATTTTCCGTGTGCTTAATAATGGTTTTGAAGGTCTTATTGACTGCCTCGACTTGACCATTCGCTTGCGGGTAGAAGGAAGATGAATGCTCTTGCCTAAACCATAGCATTGTCATCAATTTGGTCATTATGTTATTTTGGAGGTGATTTCCATGGTCAGTGAAAATCTTATTTAGGATACTGAATCTAGTAATAATTTGGTTGAAAATGAAGTACGTCGTTGTTTCGCCATCGACCTTAAAGGTAGGCATTGCCTCTGCCCACTTTGTAAAGTAGTCTACATTTACAATGATATACTTGTGCTCCCTAGTAGACACTGGGTTGCACATCATGAAATCAACCCCCAACTTAGTGAAGGGCCCTACCACGATGATGAGAAATAAAGGAGCAAGGTGTGACAGCATTTTCCTGGTGTATACCTGACAAGGATGACAACACTTTACTTCTTCCACATAATATTTAAAGATAGTGAGACAAACATAAATGGCACGTATTATATTCTGGGTTTTTTTAACCCAAATAAATGACCCCCACATGCTCTGCTATGGGAATCATTTAGGACATGCTCCACCTCCTCATGGGTGAGGCACCGATGCAATATAGAATCCACCCCTCGTCGATACAAGATATCACCGACGATAAGGTATTTTTTGGCATTCACTCTTTGATTACACTGATCTTTCCGTGAGAAGGTCGTAGGACACTTGAGAGTCTGGATATATACTAGGATATCTCCATACCAGGGATCAGAGGTTGAAATTAAGAAGATGTACTCATCTAAAAATGAGTCTTCTTCTATTACTACAGTTTCATGAGTTGAGAATTCTAAGATCAATTCCGCGAACACTAAGAAATTCTTAGAATTAGCAGACTGGAAATCCAAGTCAAACTCTTGGAGAATGATGATCCATTTATTAAATTTTCCCTTGATTATTTGTTGCGATAAAACACACTATAAATGATTTACATATGCAACCATTGTGGTTGTCCTTAGCAAAATATAGTGGCTTAACCTTTGGACGACATAAGCCGCCACGCCAAAGCTAGTTTCTCGAAATGTGAGTACCTTAGTTCAGGACATGCTAAAGCTAGATTAAGATAGTAAACAACATGCTCTTGGAGCTCATCATCTTCCTAAACCAAAACCACTGCTATTGTCGACTCAAATGCAGCCAGATACAATATTAAATCTTAACTGTAGTCTGTTGGATGCAAGAGAGGAGATGATAGTAGTTCCTTTTTTAATGCCTCGAACATGTGTTGTGTGGATTCATCCCATGGGAATGGAGTGTCTTTCTTAAGCAAGTGCATGAATACCTTTGTGATCTTAGCATAATTTACTATAAATTGTCGTAGAAAATTGGATTTTCTCTCCAGACTCTATAGTTTCCTAATAGATCGAGGAGGAGGTAGATTTACAATGGCCTCATCTTTTAATGGATCCACCTGTATACCTTTATTCAAAACAATGGACCCAAGTAACCACCCTTATGGGGATTTAAGCATATCTTATAATGTCTGCATCGTTCAAAAATAAAATGAAGATGATCTGAATGGTCCTTCCTCTTACGAGAATGGGAAGGCATATCATCTAAGGCTCGACAATATGATTAATTTCATGGAAGGAAAAATTCATTTCCCACTGAAAGGTAGCTCCGACATTTTTCAATCCAAAGGGCATATTCATATACGTGAAAGTCCCCCAAGGAAAAATAAATGTCATTTTGTGTTGGTCTTCTGGTTTGATTTGAATCTAATTGTATCCCAAAAAACCGTCCATGGACAAAAATACCTCACTACTCGCACAAGCATCAATGATATGGTCAATGAATGGTGTGGGGTAATTATCCTTGGTACATGCCTTGTTTAAATCACGAAAGTAAATCCAAATGCATATGGCCCCTTATTTTTTTTCTACCAAAACAAGATTGGATACCTATTCTGTTAGGGAGATCGGGTACATAAACCCAGCTTTCAACAATTTTTCCACCTCAGCCTTGACGGTTGCTTCTTTCCACAGATTTTTAGGTATGAGCTTCTATCGACTAGGTTTTACATTGGGGTAGTGTAATAATTTGATTCTTAATCAGATCTAGGAGCTAGAACAGACTTCAAACAGGAAGTGTTTGACAAAATATGTAAGAGAAACAATCAAAGAGACAAAAAATACATGAAATAACACATATGAATGGTGCTAGTTTCTGATCATATTATTATCATGCACCATTTATATGTTATGTTACACATTTATAATACATTGGAGGAAATTTGAGTGGATTTGGAAGCCAATTGGGAAAGTACAAGTGTCATGGTGAAAATTGACCCCCAACCCCCCTAGGTGGACCAAAGGAGCTCCAACTAAGCCCAAATAGTCATGAAAAATCATGTGAAGTGTGTTGGGTCATTAATGGGTCCTAAGAAATCATGGGTGAGAATATATAGGTGAGTAGGGTGCTCTAGGTGTGTTGGAGCAGGGCCTCACAGCTATAGGAAAAGCTGCTATATCGAGACAAGAAAGTCAAAAGGAAACAGTACTTGAGCGGCCGAGAAGGGAGAGCTCAACCATTGCACTTAAGGTAGCGACGAAGACAGGAGGGCTCAGCTACCCTCATAAAGTAAAAGGAGAAACGGGCCAAGGTATTGAATACAAAGGACAGAAGGGGAGTGACCGAGGAAGCGGCGCCCATACCCACAATCAGCGCCGAGAAGCGTGGAAGACTGCAGAGAGCTACAGTGTGACCAGTAAGCGGCAGTCCAAAGTACAGATAGGCCGACTGTCATAGTTAGGGTTTTTGGGTTACTCTTGGGATAGGCCCACAGTTTTGTATCAGGGTGAGACCTTCGGGCCACCTATTTAAGCATGTATTTTGTATTGTAAAAGGTTAGACAGTGAAGAGAAATATAGAGAAAGATAGCTAGTTGTTTAGTTATCTGTATTGTAAGATATTAAGAGAGATTCAAGATCTGGTTCTGTTATTAAGGTTGTATTATCTTACTGCAACTAGTAGCTGGCTCCTTGAGCATGAATGTAACAATCCACAGGGATTGAGAGAGAGAGAGAGAGAGAGGAAATATTGTAAGAAGAAAGCAATATAGGAAGAGAAGAGATCTAAGAGAAGGGCTCCCAGCTGTGTGCGTGGTGTTTCCCAGAAGATCTCGAGCTGCATAATGGGTTGCAGCAGAACTGTGTTTATCCTCTCAAGATATAATAGAAAAACCAGTTCCTGTGGACGTAGCTTCCCCCCCTTGGAAGTGAACCACGTAAAATCCGCGTGTTGTGCGACTGTTTCATGTGATTGTGTTTGCTTATTGTTATCTGTTACCTGTTACATGAGCTTTGATTAACAGTTAATGAATGTATGTATGCTATCCTTCAATTTACAGTAACGTAGAAGGTTAAATGCGAGTTGGATGTGTTAAGTATTATGCTTATGAGTTTATCAGTGCTTGATTCAGACTATAACAGTTACTAAGTTAAGTGATTCCTGTATATTTAGTTCAGTAAGTTGAGCGTAATAGATGTTAAGCATAATAGACTGAAGAAGTGTAAGGGAAGTGGTTTAACACCTTGATAAAGGTTAACTGAGCTATTATAAGAGAAGGAAAGTTGTTGGACCTTGAGAGTTGGAGAGTCCTATTGAGTCCTACTATAGAAGCTATCGCAGCACAGAAAGGCGATATCACACTATCGGAGGATCTGTGGTGTGGGATATCGTAGGTGAAGATTCAAGTAGAAGAGAAAGTTTGCGCATCACCCTAGAAGCTGCGATTCAATAAGAGTCAGTTTCAAAGCAGATTCAGCTGGGAGAGAGAAACCGCATCTCACAGAGAGATCCCACTGGTTAACCAGTACAAGAGAAACCTAGGATGCCTCAGAACCTGGTTGAGGACACCTAAGTCTTTAGCCAACCCATCCAAGATCACTTCGAGTGAGACTTCAGGTCGTTCCATGGTCTGTTGTCGAAAGGGCCAGTGAGCTAGGGGTTCTGTTGGTACATTACAGTAAACCCGGGTCTGCCCATAGTAAACCAACAAATGGTTCCGTTGCCGGTTTTGAACAAATTGAAGAGCTAATGTTCTGTTGGCATCCTACTAAAGAAGAACTTAACCACTAGGTTGAGTCTAAGGAGAGAGAATTTGATGGAAAAAAAAACAAGAGTCCTAGACTGAGTACAAAGGACTGGTTACAAAAACATATCCTCACAGACCTGCATGCGATATTTTTTGTGACCTATGCAAATGAGTTGTACGATTGGTTATCAAAGTTGACTGATAAGCACGTATTCAAAAAGAAAAGGAATATTGTTTGGACACTAGAGCTGATTCACACCGTGAAGAGCATTGATAATCCCATTTCGCCGTGGGTAGTGTACTTCTGGCTTGCGAGTTTGCTAGAAGGTTTCATTACAGAGTTTGCAGTTGATCAAAGAAAGAGTTTCAGCGAAGCGGAGAGGTACTTCTTCAAAGGATATTGCGGTAAGTACTTAAACTCTTTAAATTTGTCCCTTAAGATGTTATTACATGAAAAAGGAGTATTGGATATATTATCGGATGAATAAGTTAAGTAAGTGTAATGTCACAAGAGTTTGAGAGTGATTTTGAAGAAATTGGATGTACACGTAGCAGTAAGAAATATAAAGTAGATTTCAGATCTTCCTTCTTTGAAGATAGTTCAGATAGTACTAGAGAACAGAGTCAAAATAATAGAGAAAGAACAGTAGAGGGTATCCCTTACCACCCTTATACCCCTCAGAAAGCAACCGGGACTCACAATAATCTCGCAGGAACTCCATCTAGTAGTTCACACACAGTACATACTACAATTACACTACCAAGTGGTAGTAACACAGCAAATTAGAATCCACCACGTAGAAACAGAATGGGGGATGATATGAAATTACCTATCTTTAAGGGTACAAGGGCAGAAGACCCAGAACGGCATTGGTTCCTATGTGAAGCCATATGGACCATTAAATAGATCCAAGATGATAATACTAAACTTGTCCAGTTGGCCACTACACTTAAAGAAAGAGCTTTAACATGGTATATGATGTATACATCAGCACAGCCTAGAACGATCATACAAGTCAAGACCGCCATGATTAAGGAATTTTAGAAACCTAAATCTGAGTCACAATGTATTACAGAACTTAAAGACATCAAACAGTTACCCACAGAGTTAGTATGGGATTTTGATCAGAAATTTAAAGCTCTTATAGACCAAGTTAGCTTTGAGTTTGCGCCGGAGCAGCATAAGGAATGGTTCATCGCAGCACTGCTCCCTCACATCAGACTTCCACTAATGCAGCAGAGACTCTGTATGCAGGATGAAGCATTGGAGATGGCAATGAAACTAGAGGCTTCACATCTAGTTGAGACTAGTACAGGTAAGACAAACTTACAGAATCAGCTAGCCAATCTCACTTTACAGCTACACAAGATTAAGAAAGGAAAAGAGGTTGCACAAGAATTATGGTGTACAAAGTCTAAAGGACAGGGCCATACTAAAGATAACTGTCTAGTATTTGTTCAGTATCTAGCAAGTGGGGCTCCTAACCCCTTAGTATAGACCCAAGGGCCATGGTGTGAAATCTGTAGAACAAGAGGACATAGACCAGAGGAATTCCCTTTACTTCAGAAGTATGTACAAACTCCTAAGAACTTATACTGTAACTTTTGTAAGTCAGTAGGACATGATGAAAATCATTGCAGAGCTTATGATCTCATGATAGAGAGAAAACACGACTTCTACAGAGTCCAGTCAGAGACAACAGGTCCAGCAGCAGGACTACAGCATGAACCGGCTCATGATGGCCGTGGTGGAGGATTCAGAGGACGAGTCCATGGTGGAGGCTTTAGCCATGGCCGTGGACCGACTATTTGTTACAACTGTGGATCCATAGGACATTACGCTAGGGATTGTCAGAACCCTACTACGACATGTAAGTATTGCAACTCCTATGAGCATACTATAGAAGAATGTCCTATCTTGATAGCCAAGATTAGAGACCTGAAGCTAGTATTAAACTAGAATATTCAGCTTATTGCTACTGAGCAGAAAGAACCAGAACCAAGAGTCAATATCATGACTCGCAGCGATGCTTCTACTAGTAGGACATCGCAGGATGCCGAAAAGAATACACGTCCAGAGTGGGTGTCCAAAACCACTGATAAATCAACACCACTTGACCTACAGAAGAACAAAGAAACATTTCAGCAAGCTAAAACTTTCTTTGCTGAACCTACACTAGCAGGATCGCAGGTATTGCCTTGTAGGGGCGTACCGCAGCAGCAACATTGTGGCGTTAGTCCTGTATAAACATCACAGGATACCACATCGGGAAGGTGCGAAGAAGATGAGTTGACAGGAAGTGTCCAATCCTTCCTACGGAGCTGCTTGAAACTCGTATGAAATGAGAAAGCTATCGGAGAGATTCAACGCATCATAGACCAGTATCAGTAGCCTTCTTCCATGAACAATGCATAGCGTGTTGTTCATAATATTATGGGCCATACAAGAACAGGAAGAGAAATGAGACTTACAACGCAAATTGGTGAATTTGAAATGGATGAGGTAATCCTAGATTTAGGATCAGAGGTAAATGTTCTGACTAAGCAGACATGGGAACAGATGGGTAGCCCTAAGTTAGCCAAATCACCTATCCATCTGCGACTAGCCAATCAACATAGGGTATCGCCATTGGGTCGATTACCGCAAGTACCAGTTGATATTGATGGACTTCGCAGCTTTGCAGACTTTGAAGTCATAGAAATCATTGGTAATAGCAGACCGTATCCAGCTTTACTAGGTATTGATTGGGAAATTGATAACATGGTTGTTATCGATTTAAAGAAAAGACAAATTACCTTTGAGGATAATCATATTCGAGTCACCGCACCGTTGGATCCTTTCCAGGGTCCTTGTTACATTGAACCTATCAGAGAATAGGAAGAGGCGCATAATATGGAAAGCCTCTATCAGATGACTGCTAACCAGAGTGATTATATCAACCCCACCATAGAAGGAAACATTAGTTGGCGATGCGACAGTTCATGCGCATCAGATCCAGATGTTGGCTTAGAAAATTGGCATAATAGACTTTACGAAGTCTCAGCTCATAGATGTGTGTTTATGACTAAGTCACTACGATGGATTGGCGCAGAGGTTAGCGATATTCCGTCCTTTCATGGCTTAGTGGATGTCAATGACTTTTTACAACAGTTTGAGCAGGAAATTCCTCATGAGCAGAGGATGGCAGCTATTGACCTTGCAGTGGCATGCACATAAAGAACATATCGCATCATAGGATGATTTTAAGAGACTGATGGCGATCAGATTCTCTAGTCACAAGGAGCCTTTACAGCAGAAATTTATAGGAGAAAGTGACCCTAGGTCACATATTAAGATTTGTGAATAGAGTTGGTTGGACATTCCAGAGGATGAATGGGTTCACCTATTCATTCACACTTTAGACACAGTTCCAAGGAACTGGTACACTGAGACAGAGTTGCGCAGAGGAACTATTACATGGCCAGTTATGATAGACAGCTTTCTACTCACTTTCACTTTTGGATCTGAGTATCCAAGCATTGATCAGGCTCTAGACATTATAAAGACTAAGATATTTGATGACTGTACCCTACTAGTGTATGCTCAGTCTGATTGGGCCATTCAGTTAGAACATGCGCTAGAGTGTTACAACTTCACAGAAGAGCCAGGTGATGAGGATGAGAATCCTCGTAGTATCAACATTCCAGAGTCTGAAGGGACTCGTGAAGTTGATGGACCAAAGCTAGAGATTCCAGCTATCATAGAACCTATTGAGATTAAAAAGATCAATATTGGCACAGAAACAGAACCAAAGTTTGCCACTATTGGAGACTATTGGGGTAATAAAACAGTAAGACACATCGCAAATCTGTTACATGACTATCAGGACTTATTTCCCACTAAGTTCACAGAGATGAAGGGAATAGCAGGAGATTTGGAAGTCATGCGCATACCTTTGAAAGAGGATGCTAGGCCGATTAAGCAGTGTCCATACAGATTGAACCCTCGTTATAAAGAAAAAGTTAAAGATGAGATTGATAAGATGCTAACAGCAGGCATCATCGAGCCAGTAGAAGAGAGCGAATGGGTTAGTCCCATGGTTGTGCAGGAAAAGAAAACTAAAGGAGAAATAATGATTTGTGTCAATTTGCGCAAACTGAATGACGCATCACTTCATGACCCATTTCCGACACCTTTCACTGATGAAGTTTTAGACAATGTGGGCAGACAAGAGACCTAGTGCTCCTTTATGACAGCAAGTTTGTTAAGTTTCCAGGGAAGCTCAAGACACATTGATTGGGGCCATATCAGATTCAGCAAGTTACAGAAGGAGGTGTCGTTTAGCTCAGTAAACTGAATGGGGAGCTTGTTCCTACTTTGATTAATGGCAGTAGGCTTAAGCTTTATAGTGATAGCTACTCCACCTCCTAATATTAAGGCTGAGAACTACCTATGCAGATGTCCAATGTAGATGTAAGGAGACATCGCACCTATAACTAGTCTACACCCAAAAAAAAAAAAAATTAAGTATGAGGAATCGCAGCATGAAAGATTATTTTGCACAATTTTTGAACGTTGCGGAGTTTCAACAACTTGGCGTAAAACTTTTTGGTTCAGAACGATGTGGTGTGACATCGCAGCGATGCGATGGTCCCCGTGCCATGTAGACGATTTTGGAAAGGGACAGAGGGCCAGTCACGTTGCCTTCTGCCAAGCAATTAATCCAGACACGACAGCTATCCGTTTCCTTATATTTGGAAATAGTACAGTGATTTTCCCATATTTGGTAAATCTTGGTCGAGACCGGCGCCTATGCACAACTTTCAAAGGAAATTTGATTGTATTTTCAGCAATTAATGAGGATCGAAATGACGAGTGTTGTCTTGCCCATGCAATAAATGATGATGATGGATCCAACCTAAGTGATCGTTGCTTCAAAGATTATCACCTTCGTTATAAGTGCATAGATCATTCACATAGAAGGGTTAATTTTGCAATTTCTAAGAGTTAGAGAGCAATTTGTAAGAGTCTTTCCTGAACAGAGATACTTCAGTTACAGAGTGCTAGTTTCCCCAATTTCGCAGCCATTGCCAGTCCAAAGTATTGCACCAGGTAGTGTATGTCTGAGAAGGAACCTTTAGAAGACTTTGTGTGACAATTCCAGTGTGGTGGCCTCGAGTTTGCTATGATGACGCCGCCCAGGGTTGTGAAATTAGGTGCACCACAGGTCAGGCAGACGCCAAGGATGAGGAGTCAAGCTCAGATAGTAGAAGAGTCCAGCCTAGAGCAGAGAAGAAGAAAAGTGAGAATAAGAAAGAGAAGGGTCCTGGCTATGTGCGTGGAGTTTCCCAGAAGATCTCACAGAAAGAAAAAAGGACCAAGAAATAGGCAGCCGAGCCTCAAAAAAACAAAAGGAAACGGGAAAGGAACGAAGCAGAGATGTTGAAAATGAGAGAGATACAGAAGATGTCAAAGAAGGTAGTTACATTAAAGCTAGAAAAGGACATATCTCCTCATGGAATTTTTACCAAGGTGCATATATCCAAGTAAAGTTAAATTATTGGAATGCAGATCAACTTAGATGTATGCTGAAAGACATCTACTTTCCATATATTCAGAATGATGATGGCTTTGATGAATCTGTTCGGACAAGCGCTCCAGTAGAACTTGAGGTGAATGGTACAAACCTGACCGAGATAGTAGGAGATGAGATCGTTGAAACAATTTTTGCACCTTATAAATGGTTCGCCATTTATTCTGGAGCTCACTTAAGCAAAGCGTTGATACTATTTTAGAGAAAGTGGCACAAGACTGTGTCGAAGCTATGGACAAAGAAGTCGCAGGACTCAGAGAAATATTTACAAGGACTTTGTAGGAAGCCAAGGAGAAGCTACAGCAAGAAAAGCCAGTTGTTATTGGCTCGGGGATGAGCCACAAGTAAGTGTTAGGGGACTATTGGAACAGGGCCCCATAGCTACAGGAAAAGTTGCTATATCGGGACAAGAAAGTCAAAAGGAAATAGTACCTGAGCAGCCGAGAAGGGAGAGCTCAACCACTACACTTAAGGCAGTGGCGAAGACAGGAGGGCTCAGCTACCCTCATAAAGGAAAAGGAGAAATGGGCCGAGGTATTGAAGACAAAGGACAGAAAGGGAGCGATCGAGGAAGCAGCGCCCATACCCATGATCAGTGCCAGGAAGTGTGGAAGACTGCAGAGAGCTGCAGTGTGACTAGTAAGCGACAGTCCAAAGTACAGATAGGCCAACTATCACAGTTAGGGTTTTTGGGTTACTGTTGGGATAGGCCCACAGTTTTGTATCAGGGTGAGACCTTCGGACCACCTATTTAAGCATGTATTTTGTATTGTAAAAGTTTAGACAATGAAGAGAAAGATAGCTAGTTGTTTAGTCATCTGTATTGTAAGATATTAAGAGAGAGTTGAGCTCTGGTTCTGTTATTAAGTATGTATTATCTTACTGCAACCAGTAGCTGGCTTCTTGAGCATGAATGTAACAATCTACAGGGATTGAGAGAGAGAGAGAGAGGGAGAGAGGGAGGAAATATTGTAAGAAGAAAGCAATATAGGAAGAGAAGAGATCTAAGAGAAGGGCTCCTGGCTGTGTGCGTGGAGTTTCCTAGAAGATCTCGAGCTACATAATAGGTTGCAGTGGAACTGTGTTTATCCTCTCAAGATATAATAGAAAAACCAATTCATGTGGACGTAGCTTCCCCCCCTTGGAAGTGAACCACATAAAATCCGTGTGTTGTGCGACTGTTTCATGTGATTGTGTTTGCTTATTGCTATCTGTTACCTGTTACATAAGCTTTGATTAACAGTTAATGAATGTATGTATGCTATCCTTCAGTTTACAGTAACGTAGAAGGTTAAATGCGAGTTGGATGTGTTAAGTATTCTGCTTATGAGTTTATCAGTGCTTGATTCATACCATAACAGTTACTGAGTTAAGTGATTCCTGTATATTTAGTTCAGCAAGTTGAGCGCAATAGATGTTAAGCATAATAGACTAAAGAAGTGTAAGAGAAGTGGTTTAACACCTTGATAAAGGTTAACTGAGCTATTATAAGAGAAGGAAAGCTGTTGGACCTTGATAGTTGGAGAGTCCTATTGAGTCCTATTATAGAATCTATCGCAGCATAGAAAGGCGATATCGCACTGTCGGAGGAGCCGCGGTGTGGGATATCGCAGGTGAAGAGTCAAGTAGAAGAGAAAGTTTGTGCATCACCCTAGAAGCCATGATTCGATAAGAGTCAATTTCAAAGCAAATTCAGCTGGGAGAGAGAAACCGCATCTCACAGAGAGATCCCACTAGTTAACCAGTACAAGAGAAACCTAGGATGCCTCAGAACCTGGTTGAGGACACCTAAGTCTTCAGCCAACCCATCCAAGATCACTTCAAGTGAGACTTCAGGCCATTCTGCGGTCTGTCGCCGAAAGGGCCAGTGAGCTAGGGGTTTTGTTGGTACATTACAGTAAACCCGGGTCTGCCCATAGTAAACCAACAAGGTGGTAATAAATGCTCTTGGGAGAGCTAAAACAGGCTAGATTCACCCCCTAGTGCACTTAGTCAAACCAGGGCCCCACAAATCAAGGAGGTGGCGCCCCAAGACATTAAATGAGGTACACATGTGCTGGGTTGACCAATTAAGGTGCTGTTGTAGGTGTGAACAGGCCAAAATAACCAGTTATAATGCTGAATCATCTCTCCTAAGTCTTAAACCATAGGATATCATTGCATGAAGGCAAATAAATCTATCCTAAGGTAAAAACTATGTACTAAGGATGTGTTACTACTCCAACACCCCCCCTTAATCTAGACTTAGTACATTTTAATCAAAAATATTTATTAAGGCCTTGGCAACTAAGGCACAAGTCACCTTTTACAGCAGAATTTTTATTGATCCATGTAACCGAGGTAAGGAGGAAAACCTCATGGGAAAAACCTCCCCTCAAAAATGGATATGAAAAAGATAAAAATGTCTTCAAAAGGTCCTTTTATTCACTTGGATGATCTGAAAGAACAACTTCTTGGTGATGGACTTGGTAAAGATGTTGTGGATGCCAAGATCATGCATCAAAGTGTTGTAAACAAAGATCATGTGGAGAGGCCCTTTGATGGTCATCACTTGATGATGGAAGGGCATCATAAGAATGTCTTTTGCTGCAAGCATACTCTGATCTAACATCATAATCAACCATGGAAAAGATATCTCTGCAAACTCTTTCCCAAATAACATCAAAAGATTCAACAAAATCTGCATTATGTGTAGTTGTCTTATCATGAATAAATCCATGAATCTTTCTCCCAATTTGATGAAGCACCTTCAAAAATTTGTATAAAATCTCATGAGGATCTGAAATATCAGAATATATGTCATACACAGCATAAAATATTAGAGGTATGGTGTCTCCATGAGCGAATGGATCCATAGGAAGAGAAGAGTGAGCAACTAGATCACATTTACAATTAAGTGAACCTGGAAGGTCTGGAGACTTGAGATTCGAACCATGAATGGTGAAGGAAATTCCAGACATATGGAACAAAATTCCCATGAAGGCCAATGATATGGCTTTCCAACCAATGAAATTCATACAATACCTAACAGCAACATATACAAGAAACACAGCATTGGAAACTAGACAATTTTCTGAATTTCCAACTAGTGAACTTGAGGGTTGATGGGTCTTTTGGTCATGATATGGTTGGGGGAATGAGTCAATGAATTTAATAGGCTGTATATCATCTTGTATATCATATTTAGAATCAATAATGGAAATATCTGAATGGATTTGGGAAGAGATTTCAAAAGGAACATCAAAGGCTAGTGAAAAATGACTAGTTTTGGGAGGAAGCTTTGATGAACTGACTGGGAATTTTTTCAAGGAAGGGATGGATGTTTTAGGTTCTGATATATCAGAATGTGAATCAGAAATAGATTTATCAGAAACAGAGAAATTAGAATTGGTTTTTATCCATGCACCCAATGCATGCTCAGCCTTACAATTTCCTTGCTTGCGCTCCCATCTTTTTGCAAATTCTGGAAGAGCAATGTGGTTCTCCTCAAGGAGCTTGGTCATGATGTTGATTTTATTTCTAAATAAATCTCACTCAAGATGTGAACCTCTGCAATAATCACATGTTTTTATTTCTCTCTTGTTTCTCCTCCTGGATTCCGAGCTCCCATTAGTAGAACTAGAGCTTTCTGAACTTTATTCCTTCTTCTCTTTCTCCCTTTGCTTCAAATATTTCTTCTTGCTCTAGGATTGATTTGATATACCAGAAGCAAGAGCTTGATCCTTGTATTTGATGATGGTACTAATTTGTATGAGCTTGTCCTGCTCCTAAGTCAAAGACTCTATGAAATCTGCCAACGCAGGCATCTTCCAATTTTTGGTTGTCAGTTTGCTAGAGTGAAATGTCGAAACATATACAGAATACTCCAGCCCCAACTTAGAAAGGATGGAAAAGATAATATGATCATATTTCTTCTATATGCCACATTGTTTTATCTGAAGTACCAGCACTTTAAACTTGGTGAAGAAATATTCAACGGTCTCGTAGTGAGCTGGGCTCAGTGAGATTATCTCATTTTCAAGATGATGGCCTCTCATTTCATATGTCTTCCCGAATACTGACTCAAACTTGACCCAAACTTCATTCATTGTGCCAATACTTTCTATGTGAAACAAAATTTCTCTTGAAGTGTTGAGGTAGAGCATGTCGAAGGCCTCATCAAACCTATTAAAATACTTAGCTTTCTCCACAGCAGAATTTGGCTCGGTTTCAATTCCCATGGTGACCCGGTAGAGGCCCTTGGACCTCAACTGGATGACCATCTCCTCATTCCACTCAAAATAATTGACTGGAGTAGGTAGAGCTTGATTTTTCTCCATCCTACTTGCACAACCTGTGATAAAAATATTGTTAAACCTGCAAGTAAACACTCAAGATTTTTGGAAATATGCCCTAAACAGCAACTCAAACCTCATAAGATTTGTTTGCAGCTCCATATAGCTCTGATACCATGTAATAATTTACTTCTTAATCAAATATAGGAGCTAGAACAGACTTCACACATGAATTGCTTGACAAAATATGCAAGAGAAACAATCAAAGAGACATAAAATACATGAAATGGCACATATGAATGGTGCTAGTTTCTGATCATATTATTATCATGCACCATTTATATGTTATGTTACACATTTATAATACATTGGAGGAAATTCGAGTGGCTATGGTAGCCAATTGGGAAAGTACAAGTGTCATGGTGAAAATTGACCCCCAGCCCCCCTAGGTGGACCAAAGGAGCTCCAACTAAGCCCAAATAGTCACAAAACCTCATGTGAAGTGTGTTGGGTCATTAATGGGTCCTAAGAAAGCGTGGGTGAGAAGATAGAGGTGAGTGGGGTGCTCTAGGTGGCAATAAATGCTCTTGGGAGAGCTAAAACAAGCTAGATTCACCCCCTAGCACAGTTAGTCAAACCAGGGCCCCACAAATCAAGGAGGTGGCGCCCCAAGATATTAAATGAGGTACACATGTGCTAGGTTGACCAATTAGGGTGTTGTTGTAGTTGTGAACAGGCCAAAATAACCAGTTATAATGTCGAATCATCTCTCCTAAGTCTTAAACCATAGGATATCATTGCATGAAGGCAAATAAAGATAGCCTAAGGTAAAAAATATGTACTAAGGATGTATTACTGCTCCAACAGGTATTTTTAGATCTCATGTTCAACAATCAATGGATGAATGCTTGGAATATCCTCACATGACCAGGAAAATATGTCACGGAATTCCTTGAAAAAGGAAGTGTAAATGGAAATATCTTCCGGAGAACAGTTTGCACTAACATGTATGTTTACCATGACATTAGGTTTTGCAAAGATATTTACTGGGATTGTGGTGGAAAAATTTTCCATGTTCCCCTCAGAAAATACCCCCTCCTTTGGAAAAGGATTAATGGGAAGATCAACACCTTTTACAAGTCTCACATGGAACTTTGAATTCTCTATATTGCTTAGTTCGGAAGGAAGGACTTATAGTTAAGGTCTTCACAAATATTTTATGGTCCAATCATGGCTTCCAAAATGGCTTCGTAAGAAGGAAAAACCATGTCTAAGCAATTGTAGGAATATGTCGAGTTCTCTACCTAGGAGGGAAAGTAGGCTTCGTCTGGCTCTTCTAAGATTAGAGGAGTCATGATGCAATCATCAGTAACATTAAATAGAGCTTGTTAAGCTACTTCTATTGTTGATAGGGACACTTGAGGTTATTCCTATGAAGGTAGAACCCAAGGGTCATTTCTATCCACAACCGATGAGATATTCTGCCGAACACTTGTTGAACCTAAGTAATTTATAGGAGCTGGAATATCAAACGTGACCATAAAATATGTATACATTCCAACTCCCAAGCTTTCATTATCCGATCTCGATTGATCAATCAATGGTACCATGGACTCATTGGTCTCCAAACAACCCTTCCGAGTATAAGTCAGTTGGTCAGCTATGACCATTTTTCCTTCATGAGGAAACACAAGGACTCGAAACATGGATGAAGGAATAGTACACATTGCATATGTACAAATTCTCCCCTCAAGTATAATGTAGTCCAACGGAGCATCAACCACCCTGATTTCAACTGAAACTACTTCCCCTACCAAATTTATTTCAAAAGCTAGCAAGATACCATGCGGACGAAAAGACCTTTCGTCAAAGGAATTTATCAAAGTGTTTGACGAGACTGACTCCAAGGATCCTAAATATTTCCAGCAAGAAATTGACGTAACGCATGTAGAAGCACCTTCATCAATCACCTTGCATCCAATGGCAATTCCGCCATGGACGACATCGATAGAAAAGGATCCATGGTATGGAAAGTGAGGTTTAACCTCAGAAAGGTTAAACTTAGCCAACAGACTCACTGAGTCCATACTACCTATAGCCACTAAGAGTGCATCCCTCTGTGAAGGACAAATTTGTAGCACTTCTAAAGCTGACATTGCACAAATTGTTTTGGCTAGGTATTCTACCACATAGTAGTTAGAAGCAACCTGTTAGAACATGTGCTAAATTTTTAAGATTTCTATAGATGCATCCACACTAATCCCTCTGCAAAAGAATAAGACAATGAAAAATGAGGTGTTTGAATTTGCTTGGCAGGATTATTCCTAAGGCTAAATGTCAAAAAAGTCAAAGAATCCTTAAGCGTGACCTTGGAAATATGCCTAAGTAAGAAAAATATCGTCAAGATTAAAAGTTGACTGAATGGTGGGCCTAGATGAAAAGCGGAGAAAAAACAAAGGCCAAAGACTATTTCTCCAAAGCAAATATGCGCGATCTAAAAGAATTTCAACATTGGTGAAAGCAGGTTAACTTGCAGGAAAAATTAGCCATTGGATGAGAAGATGAAGATAGATCTACGGTCCCGAGAAATTTCGTTGTTTTGACATGCAAGGAGGAATAAAATCTACGAAATATTTTGGAGCACACATGTTCCAACAGTGTAGATCTAGGAAGAAATAAGATCCACTGTGGAAATTATTTGCGCCAGTTCAACCTACACAGACTAAGGAAATTTTCCAATTTTCAGAATGGCTTAAAAGGATGCAGATTTCGATGGAGGAGACCCAATTGAAAAATATATCGATGGTGGATAATGATTTCGCAAATCCAACATGCATGAAGAAATGAAATCTCTGACTCCAAAAAATCAGGTAGAGGCCACAAGTTACAATGGCCTAGATTACCCTTGGTCTCATATCTACGGTGGATATGGATTCCAGCGATCCAACTTGCACACCATGATCAACGTTTTAAATCAATAGAATTTTGTAGGGGCAGAAATTTTCAACGACCCATATCTACACCCTCTCGTGATCTATGATAGAGGTTAATTCCGCTCCTGTAACATGCACATGAGTAACATTTCCCTCAGATCAACGGAATTCATTAATGGCCGCAAGTTTCGACGGTTGGGATCAGGCTCGATTCTAAATCGACAACAACGGTGGATTCCACCGATGCAAGGTGCACAACAGAGAATAATGTTTGGGTTCAGTGAAATGTGGTGGTAGTTGCACAATTTGACGACCACGATGAAGATATGTTGAGATCGACGGTGGAGGCGTATTCCTCTAAGGAAATCTACAAGGAAAATAAGGAGGAATCAGGATGGTATAACAAAGAAAAAAGATTGATGGATTCAAAGAAAGCAGGATCGGTGGTCCAAGATGGAGTGTTGGATGAACAAATGAGAGTTGTTTTCACCACTAAATGTGCAAGCGATATATTAGAGAATAATAATATAACAAATGTGTGCACGTGAATTTAGGTCACTCTTATGATTTTGTGCATTGGATAGTGAGAACAGGACTGTGCAGAAAGTGGCCAATTGGGACAAACCCCATCAAGATACTTGTCAAAGGACCAGGTAGTCCATGTTTCTCCATTACACATCATATATAAGATGAATGAGGTGGAAAGCTGAGTAGACCAGCATGGAATATGAGAAAATTGAAGAACTCTTTGAAGACAGACATTCTAATATTTTTGACACCATACTACTGAATGGACCCATAAAAACTGTAAAGAGCAAGATGAAGCTACTTAGGGACCAAGGAACTAATATACACTATGTCTATAGGTCATTTTTCCACTTTTTCTCCACTAACCAAAACCTGAATTGGCCCGAGTTCATTGACTGGTGCACCGCTAGTTACTCTGCTTCCAAGAAGGTAATCATGGACACCTCTAGATCTAAAATCCTTTTCCCAGTTAGCCCCCTCGTCATTAGGAACACATTCTCCATTCCTACAGATTTCATTCAAAAATCGAAAGAATTGTCTAGTGTTTTAGAGAGGCAACTGTGGAAAATAAAGAGGCATTCTTTAAAGAATGTTTCAAACTAGATACTCATCTAAAAAATTACCCTTACTCTTTATATGCTGAGGAATGCAATGAGGAAACATAGTGCGTCACAACCCTACTGAGTTATATTTTAGGGATGGATACTGACAAATACGTCACGGAGTCCATGATGAGTTTAAATTTCACCATGAACACCTGCCCATTCGACTCAGAGGAACCCATCTAATCAGTGTTGCACCTGGAAATATCACATTGCTTAGCAGCCTCCATGAGAATTTCACTTTGCCCTTTAACCTCCCATAAATCCTGGCATGTGTCACCTTGGTCACTTTTTTCCTTGACCTAGAAGGGACGGTGCTTTTTGGTGTTTTGCATAGAGAATTGCCGAAGCCTAACCCAGTTGAGAAAAAGGTGTTGTTTTTCCTCTCTTTTGACAAAAACCCTAGGTCGACACTCCCGACAACTCTACTAAAAGCGCCAGTGGTTGGTTAAAAGGAAAAAAGAGATGTTTCTAGAAGCTTTTGCATGGGAGCCTTTGTGGAATTAGTTCCTATATGCCTGGGAGAGGTGGCATTCACCTCCCTCACCTATAGGGATCTCATTCTATCCTTTTACCAAGTCATCTCTTGAGATCTAGGCCTATAAATGGAGCCTTCATGAAGAGAGTGGGGGAAGCCTTGAAAAATTATCCTTATGCTGCTAGTTTGAATTATGAATCAAAGGCAAAGTAGAGGTAGCTTGTTTTTGGAGAGGACTTCATAGTCATATGAGATTGTAGACATTCTTGATTGAGATAGAAGCCATCGACATCGAGGATTTTGGTTGTACCTCTTTCTCATCCATATATTAATACAAAGACATTTCCCTTTCCTATATTTGATTGTAGTGTTTGTGATCAAATATTATTGGAATCCTTGATCACCAATATGGATACTCAATTATCATGATGCTCTCATCCCCTTTGTCTGTCTTGTGGTCTATTTTGCAGATATTGGACCATTGTAAGGAATTTTTGGAGAGAAGACAAGCAAATCCAAGGTTGAGGTATAATGTGTTTTATGTTAATTGATTTGATTATTCAATGAAAGGTTATGTTGCTGTGTATTTTTGTTTTGTAGTTGGGTTTTACATTGCAGAGGAACAAGCAATGTCAGCACTAGTTGAGAATTCCTATTCACAAAATTCTCAGCACTGGTTGAGAATTTGAAGAAACACCGCTCTTAGATGATCGACATCAATATCCCGCTGCTTGGAATGAGCAAGAAGGTCATCAAGATAGGGTTCCATGACATGTTTAATGTTATGAAAATCATATGACATGGCACGTTGGAATGTCGCGCCAACATTATTTAAACCGAAAGGTAGTTTACAATAAGAAAAATTTCCCCAAGGGAAAATAAATGTCGTCTTGTGTTGATCTGATGGGAGAATCTCAATTTGATTATGGCCAGAGAATCCATCCATAAAGGAAAAAGTAATGCTTCCGGCACAGTTATTGATTATCTGATCGATATAGGGAGTGGGAAAGTTGTATTTTAGTCAAACTTGATTCAAATCCCTAAAATCAATACAAAACCTAATAGTACCCTATTTTGTGTTCACATGGACTATGTTGGACACCCATTCAATTAATGGTACGGGGTAAATGAAACCATCCCTGAGAAGTTTCTCAAATCCTCCTTTAATAGTGGATGCTTTTCTTGGATGGACCTGTCATAGTTTCTGACGAACGGGCTTGGCATCAGGGTAATTTTTGATCTCATGAACAATGATAGAGGGATCAATCCCTGGCATTTCTTCATATGTCCATGTGAAGACATCTCTAAATTCCTTAAAAAGGGCCGTGTATGTTTTCACCTCTTCAGGTGAAGAGTTCTGTCCGATGAAAATGTTCTCTGAAACACCATATTTTACTGATATGTATACAGGCATAGTTTTTGTAATGTTGCATAAATTTCCTTCAGAATCGACACTACAAGTGAGGATCAGAGACTGAGTTTTGAGGACTATATCAGATGAAACCGTAGAGTTGAAGTGTTCTTCTACCATATGGCAAGGGGGAAGGAAATAAGATCTATGGTGATAATCTTCCCAAGGCATCTCTTCTAATGACATAACTTCCATAATAGATTCGTCCGTAGGAAGTGTGTGTGAAAGATAATCCAGAGATGCGGAGGGGTTTTTGAGCCAGTATGGTATGTGATAGCAGTCTGAGGCCACAAACAAGTGGTCATTGGTGGGGGAATCACTGGTAGCTTGGATTTCATTGTAAATTTCCTTGAAAGGGAAAAAGGATGTTGATTCATCAACAATTTCTTTTCCTTTGTCTGTATGAGAGGTAGAAATCATGTTAATAGATGCAGTTTGCAAAGAAGGAGGAGTATTAGATGAGGGAAAGACTCCCACTAGTGAAGAATCTTTGATAAGACCTACTCCAATGTCCTTATACTGTGGGGTATTCAGGAGCGAAACATTATTTGCATCATTTGTCATGGCACTAGGTGTGATGAAATCTAACTAATCAACAATAACAAATATTTCCTTGGAATGGGAACTGGACGATCCAAAAAATGGTTGATGCTACAGCTTGCATAGCATAAAACCAGTTACGACCTAGGAGTACTTTGTAATCCAAAGGAGTGTCGACGACTTCAATATGAATGGAGACTGACTTCCCCCCTAGTTCAACATGGATGGCAGGTAGTAATCCATATGGTTTAAATCTGTGACCATCAAAATCCTTAAGGGTGGTAGGTGAACGGTTCATTTCTGGAGAACCAATGGCTCTCCAGCAAGATAAAGACATAACTAATGTAGAGGAAACCTCGTCCAAAATGGTACGATGGATATACTTTCTAGCAATATTGGTAGTGATCTGGAAAGCTAACTGATTTGAGAGTCTCGTCTTGAAATCATCTAGTTTGAAAGTGATGATATTGTTTTTCTCAGGATCCATAGCTCTATGGGAAGTAAGCAATTTTTATCGCTGAGTTAGGAAGGTTTGAAGTAACTTTAAAGCTAACATAGTGAAGGGTGCATGGGCCGAATCTTCAACAATATTATAATATTGGGCGACACGAGCGTTAGGATTGATTATGGACTTACGTAGAGTACCCTTTGGGTGACGAAAAATTGATTCTGGAATAGGTTTTTCAATATGAAGACCATTATTAGGAGGAGGTGTGGAAGTTGAGGGTTTTTCAGATGGAACATCATCAGGTTTCTTTTCCAGAGGAGAGTCATAACTGTGTGATCTTGTATTTAAATTAACCGTTTCACTAGAAATCATTCAAACTTCATCAATGGAGGAAGAAGTTTCGTTTACGAACTTATGATAAATTAACTGTTGTTGGGAAGGGAAAGGATCTTTCAAGACTGTAGGTGTGGGTGAAGTTTTCAAAAACTTACTAACTTCCTCATGACGAGGAAATTATTTTGTAAAATGGTCACCTCCATAGATTAAACAAGGAAATTTTACCTTTTGATTGCCTTTTGAATCAGCATATGAATTCTGTGTTTTGTTTCCTTCATGTTGATTATCAGGTTTTTTAGATTTATTTTTTCCTTTCTTCTTTCCACTGGAAGGTTCATTTGATTGGATCGCGTTTAAGGTTCATTTGATTGGATCACATTTACTTCAGCAAAAGCAACATGAGAGGGTGTAGGTTTGGTTGATGGTGCTGGTTGATTTGACGGAGTAGCAGTTTGATTTTGTTTCTTAGAATATTTTTCTGTCATTTGCGTTGAACTAAACCAAGTATGCCATCAGTAGGTGGTTCAGTTGTGGGTCTTGATGGATCAGTTGTAGGTCAAGGAGCATGGGGAATCAGATCATACAGAGTACCTGACTGGGACTAAACCAATTCTAGGTACTGAGCGCGGCTAATAGCTTGCTCCTCAGTAACAGCGTATCACATGGAAACATATCTAGCAATAGGTGGAAGTAAATACTTTGTAAACCAATCAGTGAGCAACTGATCAGGAATGGGAGCCTTAATTAACCTTCGTCTTCATCTCCATTCATGGATATGATTGGATATGTGAGTTGATGTGGTTTGTCGAAGCAAAGTCAAAAGGTCTATACCTGTTTCATATCGGATTGGAAATTGAAAGTGAGTTAAAAACACCATTGCTAAAGCATTGAAGTCCCAAAAAGAGTGATGTGGTAACTCGATGTACCACTTTGCGGCAATACCAGTGAGGGTTCTTTGAAAAATCCTTAGACGGATTGAACCGTCCATCAAGGAATTGGATGAACACCATAAGTGAAATGTCATCACATGGTTTTTTGGATCTTCACTGGGTTTACCATCAAACTTGGGTATATCTGAAGGCAGCTTTATAGGAATGGCAGGCCAAGAGGGGTCATGATGGATTGGGTCATTTATCAATATTGACAAGTCTGGCAGATCTAAAGTAGCCAGAAATGGTAGTTGTTGATTTGGTTGCAAATATTGGTATTATTGATATGGCATTTGTTGGCCAATAGGACCATATGCTGATTGATAGATGGGTATGGATGATGCCCCTGAAGTTTATTGAAAACCTTGTTGATTTCCAGATTTTCCATAGGGAGGTGGGCCACCCAAGGGAGGGGGTCCTCCAGAAGGTGGTGGCGGTGGTGGTGGTCCTCCAGGTGGTGGTGGTGGTGGTGGTGTTGGTGGTCCTCCAGGAGGTGATCCTCCACCTCCAAGTGGTGGTGGTGGACCTTCGAGTGGTAGTCCTCCAAAGGGTCCACCAGGTCCTCTAGGACCTCCAGGTATTCTGGGTCCTCCAGGTCCTATAGGTCCTCCAAGTCCTCGTGGTGGTCCACCATAGCCTCCAGCAATGTTAACAAAATATCCTCCATATGACGGGATATTTGACCAATTTGGTTGTCCCAGAGGTACAAAAGTATTCCCAGGGTAGTGCATTCTAGGATAAATAGCTGCCAATAGTGGTTGTTGGTAAGCTTGATTAACCGTAGGTGGTTGAGTTCCTAGATAAGTATATCCCCAAGAAGTTGGATTATTGATAGGTTTTTCCCCTAAGGGTTGGCATGTACTAGATAGGGGGGTACAACATTGGTATTGGTAGGAGGGATAACGACTGCAGGTAATGCTACAGCTTCAACTTGTCCTGAACTAGCAATAATTCCACTGACAAATGACATAACTCATGCCGGGGGTTTCCCCGAGCGTGAGAATTTACTGACATTGCTTGATTTGAGGATTGCCCCCCAACCATGACAGGTATGGAAGGTCTAGTAATGGGTCAAGGATGTGAAACTGTAGGGTTGTGATTTGAATCTGGATTACCATGAAATGGAACTTCTTCAATAGGATCTATCAATTGAGCTAGTGAATGATATCCTTCAGGCCATGGGTTGTGAGAAGTATCATAGGTTGTATGACCATCATAAGAAGGTTTAATTTTAGCCAAGGGTCTGTATTATGGGGTAAACAAGCTAATATAGCTTCGTGACGAGACACAGGTGGAGGAATGATTCTTTCTACTCTCTCTGAAAAGTTACAAGCTTGATTGAGAGATGCATTAATTCTTCTTTGTTCCTCCTCTCCCAAAGGAGGGTTCCCTGGTGAAGGTCTGATAACCCTGAATTTAGCAATAGCTTGTCCCATAGAAGTCCTCCAAAAAGGAGCATTCGTGCCATAATCTGGTGGGGAAGGAGTATCAGCATGGCCTTCCAATGGAGAATGTACAGAAACATCGGCTGCAGGAGGCAATTGAACCAAAGGATATGTGTAAACAGTGAAATCTTCTATGGTTTCACTAGATAAGGCAGTTCCTACTGGAACATTAGCAGAAGCTGGTTGTTCCATGGTTACCCCTTCCTGTCCTTCCACGGTAGGAGGAGAGTCAGGAGATAAACCCTGCAATCTACAAGATTTACATCTCGCAAGTTGCTCAGCCATGGTGGTGGCCAAAGTTACCTAATCTAGGTCAAAAAAGGATAAAAACACAAACAAAACCTGCATAGAGCTAAAGGTCACAAGCATACTTAAATTATAGGACGGGTTCAGAATAGCTGGTCTCTCACTAGGATTGTCAAGTACGTGTAACTCGCTATATACCTTAGGGGTACGTGCGTAGTAGTCTCCCCGAATGTTTTTTTCGGTGTATTGCTCCACACAATACTACCTGTTATAACTAGATATTATTCTTAGTTTATATGTTCTTTTTGTCCTAATTTTCACCCATTGGTTTAAAATGATTTTATATTTCATGTTGATTTTAAGAATTTTTGACAATCAATCATTTTGGTTAGATTTAATGCTTTTAATGGTTGAGTCGTTTCATTATTTCAGTTTTAAGGTTTGTCTTTTGGGCTTATTAGTTAATATTTAAATCTTTAAGCTTTCAAAAAATTATAATAAAAGTTCATTCCAAGTTTTGATTTATAATCTAACTCTCATTTTTTAGTCCTTTGTCAAATATTTTCATGAGGAGATTCCTGTAGCAGCTCTGTTTTTCCTGTTTTTGTCATTGTCATTGGGATTATATTACGAGGATATGGAAATGAATTCAGGAAAACTAAAAGAGGTTTTTGTCAACAAGAGAATCATTCACAAGAACCTCTCTTATTTTTGCAATAGATGTTATCGTTTGAGAGATTCGAATTCATCTTTGTGGCCTATTTTCAGGGTTTGAATTATTTAATAATTTCATGTTTTAGTCACAAATTTGCAGAACATATTATGATCAATTGAAGAGGAATTTTGAAAAACAAAGAGATTTGTTTGTTCATAACATACTCATTTAAAAAAACCTCTCTCATTTTTTACACAGTTGTTCCGGATCGAGAGATATGAAGGCGTCTTTGAGACCCAAATTTCCCGAAATTCGCCAAATTTCCTCAAATCCGATTTGCTATTTTTGGGTTAATTATCTTTAAATATTTTGAGTTATCATGTAACTAATTGATGTAACTGTTTCAAATTTTGACCTAGAAGGTAGTTATGGAACTACTTTACTTTTGTAATGATAAAAGGAAGACAAACATACAGTTTTGAGGAAGGGATTTTTCACTCAAGGAGAATCTTTTGGAGCTTTGATTTCTCAAGCTAGCACTTATAACTCTTACGTAAGTGGATGATTGTTATTGATTATATATAAAATGATAATCCCTTTTACCTTTCATGCTTTTTCATTTCTGATCTATTTGATTGCTCAGTCTACAATTTCATTTCTTGTTTAAAGTTTTATTCATGTAAATGCTTGTAGCCTGTGGGTGGAATTAGTATTTCATGTGTAATGTTTATGGCTTATTGGGATGTGTTTGATCCCCAGTTTATCCAATTTGCATGATTCATTTTTGTATTAGCTTGTGGATGTTTATTTCCTCCTTGCTGATGAAGTTTTTAAAACCCTAAAACCTATTTTATTTAATTTTACTTTTGAGATTGTGTTGGCTTGTTCTTTTGGTAGTCTAAGAACAATTTCTGGCACAAACACTACCAAATGTTTTTTCTCAGATGGTCAAGGTATCCTAGTAGGGTCTCTCGATATATGCAAGGTACATGGGAGCTCAAATCGGTAGTAGTGTTGTCTAATGCACAACCGTTCATAAGGTGCCTTTCGATATACAATCGAGTACGTGAAGTACCTTTCTATATACATCAAGGATACGTGAAAGGCCGTTTGATATACCGACGGTACGTGGAAGAACCATGCGAGTCCTAAGTTGTAGTGCTGACAAGTAACGAAATCTCCTAGGCTTAATGACGCCCGAACACGTTACTAACCTATCACTCAATTTTCTATACAATTTTAGACCTAATGCTACCGTTAATTCTATATGGACGATTAGGTGAATGTTTGTGGAATGTTATCTCCAATAATGCAATTTAATCTAAATGTAAATGCACTTTTTGACTTCGATGAGAACTAACTAGGGTAAGGAAGGAACCTTTTTCTTTTCTTTTCAACAATATACTGAAAGAAAGCTTATTTCAACAATCAGAACAAAATCCATGAAGAACACAAAGAAAGTATTTTCAAACACAAAAAAAAACTCTTTCAAACAAGCACTCTAAAGTTTCTGAAAAAGACAGAAAGAAAACTAAGCCTCTAACGTGCATGCAAAACTAATTTTTCCTACAATGTCAAAAAGGCCTATTTTTATGAACCACTCATGCAAATGAAAAAACAAACAATTTCGTGATCATAAACAAGAGAAAAATAAAATGATTCTTTTTGTATTTTTCTAGAAAACACGAGGCACACAATGAAGTCTTTTCTACAAAAGAAACTAATCTTCTAGGAAGAGGCTATAGGCTTTCTTTTCAAAAGGAAATTTTCAGAGACTTTAATAAAAAACCAAAGAAGAACGATGTTTTATATTTCGTCTATGACAATACAAAATATTTTTGGATCTGATCTCAAACAGAGAATCAGACTCACAAAAACCAATGAACCAGACAGCAAGCAAGCAAGCAGACCAAACTCAAAAAACTCAAAGGAGAGTACAAATTCCAATTTTTGAACAAAAATTTTGTAAACATGCAGTTTTGAAGACCTACCTCGGTGCGCTGAAGGGAACTGCACTAGAGCGTCCCAGACTGCTACTGCGCTCCTAGCTTTCTGCACAAAGGCATCGTCGACGCTCTATCAAGCAAAGGATAAGGCGGTGTCGACGCTTCGGTCAAGAAGAGGAAAGGAACCTTAATACGAACTGATGCTCTGTCAGCCAAAGGGAAAAGCATCGTGGTACAGTGCGATGAAAAAGCTAAAAACCTATAGGAGAAACCAGAAAGACTAAGCTAAATGAAAAAGTACAAAAACTTACTCAAAATAGAGGAAAAATATTAGAAGCATAAGATGGATAACTCACCTTGTTAACTGAAACAAGTGAAAGGAGAGAGAAATAACCTTCATAGATGGAATGGTTACCGAAGTTTGTAGATCTGACTGGATCTGCACCAGATCTGACTGGATCTTCCCTAGATATGACTAGATTAAGCTAGATCCCCAACGGAGTCACCAATTTTGTTAATAGGAATTCTCAACCAGTGCTGACACTGCTTGTTCCTCTGCAATGTAAAACACAACTGCAGAACAAAAAGACACAGAAACATAACCTTTCCTTGAATAATCAAATCAATTAACATAAAACACATCATACCTCAACCTTGGATCTGCTTGTCTTCTCTCCAAAAAATCCTTACAATGGTTCAATGTCTGCAAAATAGATCACAAGATAGACGAAGGGGATGAGAGCATCATGATAATTGAGTATCCTTATTGGTGATCAAGGAATCCAATAATATTTAATCACAAAGACTACAATCAAATATAGGAAAGGGAAATGTCTTTGTATTAATATATGGATGAGAAAGAAGTACAACCAAAATCCTTTATGTCGATAGCTTCTGTCTCAATCAAGAATTTCTACAGTCTCCTATGACTATGAAGACCTCTCCAAACACAAGCTACCTCTACTTTGCCTCTGATTCATACTTCAAACTAGTAGCATAAGGATGCTTTTTCTAGCCTCCCCCACTCTCTTCATGAAGGCTCCATTTACAGTCCTAGAACTCAAGAGATGACTTGGAAAAAGGATAGAATGAGATCCCTATAAGTGAGGGAGGCGAATGCCACCTCTCGTAGGCATATAAGAACTAATTCCACAAAGGCTCCGATACGAAATCTTCTAGAAACATCTCTTTTTTCCTTCCCCCTTGCCATATGGTAGAAGACCACTTCACCTCTACGGTTTCATCTGATATAGTCCTCAACCCTCAATCTCCGATCCTCACTCGTAGTGTCGGTTCTGAAGGAAATTTATGCAACATTACAAAAACTATGCCTATAGACATATCAGTGAAATATGGTGTTTCAGAGAACATTTTCATCGGACAGAACTCTTCACCTGAAGAGGTTAAAACATACACGACCCTTTTTAAGGAATTTAGAGATGTCTTCACATGGACATATGAAGAAATGCCAGGGATTGATCCCTCTATCATTGTTATGAGATCAAAACTTACCCTGATGCCAAGCCTGTCTGTCAGAAACTATGACAGGTCCATCCAAGAAAAGCAGCCGCTATTAAAGAAGAAGTTGAGAAACTTCTCAGGGCTGGTTTCATTTACCCTATACCATTAACTGAATGGGTGTCCAACATAGTCCTTGTGAACAAAAAATAGGGTACTATTAGGGTTTGTATCGATTTTAGGGATTTGAATCAATATTTTCCAAAAGACAACTTTCCCACTCCCTATATCAATCAGATAATCTATAATTGTGCCGGAAGCGTTATTTTTTCCTTTATGGATGGTTTCTTCGGCTATAATCAGATTGAGATTCTCCCATCAGATGAACACAAGACGGAATTCATTTTCCCTTGGGAAACTTTTTCTTATCGTAAACTGCCTATCAGTTTAAAGAACACTGGCGCGACATTCCAACGTGCCATGTCATATGCTTTTCATGACATTAAACATGTTGTGGAACCCTATCTTGATGACCTTCCTATTCATTCCAAGCAGAGGTATATTCATGTCAATCATCTGAGAGCAGTGTTTCTTGGATGTTGTCATTTTAATATTCGTTTAAATCCCCATAAATGTGTTTTTTGTGTAGAATATGGCTGACTTCTTGGTTTTATTGTTTCCAAAGAGGGCATCTGTATAGATCCCTTGAAAATTGAAGCTATCTTAGGCCTACCTACTCCCACCAACGTAACTGAACTCCAAAGTTTGCAAGGGAAGGAAAAATTTCTACATCGTTTCACCTGCAATTATGCAGAAAGAAAACATGGTTTCATGAGGTTGCTCAAGAAAGATACCCCTTTTGTATACCGGTCATTGATGTATACCGTTAACAAATGTGAGATCACCCACCGATAATGAAAATGGGAATCAAGGTACTAGAGTGCAATCTAACAAGTGCGAATAAATGTGTTGAGGTCGAACACTTGGAAGAATCCATCGATCAGGGGACATTGATGTATTCCCAAAACTGTCGATGACAAGAGAACCTACCACTGATGACTATAAGTCTCAAGGCACTCAAATGACTCTAGACTCCTATCCTAGAATAAATGATCTGAAGTCGATCAGATGGAATCCACTGGAAGGAGGGAATTAAGGCATCCCCTATCAACCAACACGAGGTACTCAGCAAGGTTGTATAATGTGGAAGGACTCAAACAAGATGTGCACGAACCAGTAATTGTACTAGGAATGGCTGACAATAAAAGTCAAGACAACTGAGAAATGGCCAACTCAGGTTTCAACTTCCTTCGAACAAGAGCATAAAGATGAATGGTGACTAAATTTAGGTAGCATCGACTCGATATACAAAACCGAGACATCTCTGTGACATAGGAGGCATCAACAGAGGCTCCATAGGGACTAGATGCTTAACCAGTCAGTGGGGATAAACTCAGAAAAATGAGTACAACTCCTAAAGTCAAACTACTAACCTGACCAACGGATGTGATATACAATGCTCTATTCGAAGGCGACACGACTCGACTACTGCCAAAGATAACATCTTTTCCTATCCTTCTTTTTGGTTTTTTTATTCTTTTGGACATTTTCAGATATTTTGAAAAGCTTGAAAAAGAATAAAGTGCTTTATAGTTACAAATCTAGGAGGAGACGAGTGTCAAGGGGAAAACAAACTAGTTCCAAGCAATGGAACATACCTATGCTCAATGCAAGGAAACATGTGTAGGATAACGACACTCGGGGGAAAGTCCCCTCCCAGTAAGAAAATGGGGAATCAAGCTGCAAAGGATATAAAAAGGCTCTGTTTGGCTAGACATGAGACAAGATCGGGCTATATGGCTGATAATCAAAGTCAGGGAAGATGGCGTAAGGCTCAATAAGGCAAGAAAAACTCATGATAATGCAATTACAACTTGACATATACAAGGGAGTCCCGGGGAAATGGCCAGCATAAAGTTCAAGAAGAGTATGAAGCTCTTGTTCAAATTCATGGTGGTACTATACAAAGGACTCCCACACCCTAAAGGAGAAATGTCGACATGGGCACCAAATGAAAAAAAACATCTAACTAGGGTACCCATGTATGGTAAAGCTCTACCACTCACAACATGTCACTTCTAAAAGCAGCAAGAAGGCTTCGTGACAAGATGGAATGGGTTCGTACCTAAGGTTAAGATTGAAAGGTCACAAGGTTATGCAAAGTGCAAACGGTTGTGAAACCTAACCTATATGCCAGTTTAGACATAATACCTGCAATGGGCATGAATGGGTCAAAGCCACGGTCAAAACCGCACTCAAAATGGATTCCTACAACATCAAATTAGTTCAAACGGTCCAAAACAGTTAAAAACTAAAGAAAGTGGGTAAAAATTTCAAAAAAAATCTATAAATAGTGAAAAATTTAAAAATTTCATACCATTTGAATTTTTTGCCCAACATGGTGTATTCAAGCTCAAAAATTTAGAAGCGAATTCCGAGAGCATCGTCGAGCAGAATCCCTCCCTATTTGATCCAGGTAGATTCTCATGCTCTTCTCTTTCATTTTGACACAAATTTTTTTCAAATTTCATGGGATATTTAATTTTTTGAGCCATCTAAACTTATGCATTTTGGCCCACACAAAAATCAAGCCTTTTTCCACGTATAGGGCTCGCCATACGCAGAAAATGCACCGAAATCTGCGTACATATGAGGTTGTTTTGAAAACAGTCACGTACAAGGACGCGAACAAGGTTTTAAAGGGTAAATCTTGATCAAAAAACTTGGTTTTTGTGCAAGATGGTTCTAGAGTGGAGATAAAGAGACAATGGTGATGTTGAGGAAGTTGTGCAAGGTGATCTCATGGCTCAACAAGCATTACGAGAATGTGGATTGTACAAGTTTTGGTGTCTTGGAAGCCTAAGGGCCAAACAAAGACTACTCCATCTACTGGTAGAGTCTAGACTATTGCGATCCAAAGTCTGAAACATTTCAAATAGATGGGATGTCGCTCAACATTGAGGTTGAGGAAATAAATTTCATCACAGGTTTGTCCCAACAAGGAGATATGGTGAACCTCCAATCTCGTGGGACAAGAGGCGGGCTAGCAATAGATGAGTACATAGTTGTGTACTGTTTTGCAGAGATGGAAAAGGTTGGGAGTGAAATACTGACAAACTCTATTCAAATTCTTGGGTTGAAGGCCATACTTTTGGCACTAGGCAGGATTGCAGGGTTGGCTTCACTCCACTAGGCCTCACGGCCAATGATGTTCTATGCGGTAGAGTGCATGAGAATTACAGTGTATGACTGGAGTACTACGCTATTGAGCAACATGAAATAGCAACTCAGTGACTTCAAGGTGGGTAGAGTGAGGAAATTTGGGTTCGACAGTATATTGAGCACGTTTTTCTTTGAGTGGGTGCCAGGGCTAAGGCCTAGGGTAAACATTGCTCCACATGGAGTCCAGGATCCAGCCTGGCGACGTTGGGTGAATGTCATCCATACAATGGGTGGAGGTAGGGTGGCTAACCCCTACTCAACATATTTCTTTCCATAGTGGCGGAGACAGATCGTCGCCATAGATGACTACCCCTATGTAAGGATAAACTTCCACGGAGACGCAGATATGCCCCTACCACTAGGAGCAGCTTATGGTGACATAGGTAAAGAATCCCAAACCCACTTTTTAAGTTTTAAATTATTTAATTTTTTTGTGTTTTTTGATATATGAACTCGAAAGACATGTTTTTGGTGTGACAACACATAGTGACAATCTGTGATGTATATGCAGATGTAGGACCACAGTGACCAAATGGCTTTCCTCGTCATCGACAGAGGGGAAGAGATGATGACATTATGGGTGCGGATGTGGAGCAGACACTCCAAAGCATCCACATGAACTTTGTTCATTTGACACACAGGGTACCCATGGGACAAATCGAGGACTTGCCTAAGGCCATGCAGTGCCAAGTGGTTGGTGTACCACGAGAATGGGTTCGACTATTCTGTCGGCTAGCTAGAGTCTTAGTGTGCTATCATGATCAGAACCCTCCTCAATATCAGGCTTAGAGACCTAAGTGTATTCATTTTTGTATGACCGTGTGGTATATTTTGGTGGCTCAGAAGCCCCAATTTTGTATATGAAACTTATGTATTATGACGTCACTTTTTGAATTTAATGAAAAAAAAATTATGATGATCGATTTTTATTATATTTACAAGTGTGTAAAATGTTTTGTGATATGCTTATGGTCTATGAAACAAATGCCAATCTAACACATAGTTAGCATATGAGTCAGCAACTTGATTAAAAATTCTTGGAACATGAATATATGTTATACTCTCAAATTGTCATTCTAGCAATCTAACATGTAAGAGTCTTTGTAATAATGTTGAATCCCTAATACGATACAAGCCATTAAGTTGTGAAACCACTAACTACGAATCAAGACGTACCTCAAGAGAATGAACACCATGTCAAATGGCATCACGCAATAAATCAATGATGGCACTATATTCATCAACATTGTTTGAATAAGGCCATAAACATAAGCCTCCTGAAGAAAATACTTGACCCGTAGGAGTATAGATCACCCAAGCAGCCGAAGCTAAGTTTTGAGTGTGGCGGCTAGCACCATTAGCGAATCCTATGTAAACAAAAGACTCCATCGACATCTTTCATAAGAAACTAAAGCTAATCAACAAACCTGATCACCATAAGAAGACCTAACTATGCAATGCAAAACTGTACAATAATATACAAAAATTAGCCATGGCTGAAGATCATGCATAGTATTTTTTGAGATAGAGCCCATTTCTAGGCTCTGCTAAGGTTGTCCCTTCATAATCAACTAGCTCGTAGGTGCCTTTCTCTAAGAATCATTTAACCACGTAAGGACCATGCCACATGGGATTAAATTTCCCTGCCCCCAAGGGTTCCTTAGCTTGATCCCACAAAAGGACCAAGACATCACTAAACTTCCTCAGATGGGCAGACTTATCATATTGGACCTTGACGCGACACTTGTTAACCTCTAGAGCCACTAAGGTATCCCAACGCTTCTCTTTAAGATGCTCTAAGTGGACCAAATGCTCTGCCAATGCGAAATTGGCCGGTAAAAGTTCCACAGCTAGCTTCAGAGAAGGGATTTCGCATTCAACCAGTAAAACTAACTCCACCCCATGCACAAGCTGATAGGGAGAAAAATTGGTGGAAGTATTAACTGCGGTTCTATAGGCCCACAAAGTAGGATACAACATGATATACCAATTATTCTTTCTTTGTGTGATGGTCTGTTGGAGAATAGACTTAAGTGAATTGTTCACTACTTCAACCTGTCCATTCGCTTGAGGGTAATAAGAAGAGGAATGCTCTTACTTATATCCCAACTTGGAAGCCAACTCTTCCATCATTTTATTCTGAAAGCGCCTGCAATGGTCAGTGAAAATCTCTTTTAGAATGCCAAACTAGGTGATAATCTGGTTGAACATGAAATGCGTGGTTGTCTCACCGTCGGATTTAACTATGGTCATATCCTCTTCCCATTTCGTGAAGTAATCGATAGCCACAATAATATGATGATGACCCCCAACCAAAACTGGGTTGTAATCCATAAAATCAATCCCCCGCTTGGTGAAGGGACCGACAGTGAAAATAGGATGTAATGGGGCTGGACGCGAGTGCATATTACATGCAAACACCTGGTAAGGGTGGCACTTCTTGACTGCATTAACACAATCTTTGAAGATGGACGGTCAAAAATAGCCCACTCTCAAGATTTTTGGGTTGTACAAATCCCATATAAATGACCCCCACATGCCCCTCCATAGCAATCATTTAGCACAACCTCAACCTCATCATGGTTTAAACAATGACGCAAAATGGAATCTACCCCACAGCAGTACAAAGTTTTATCCACTATAAGGTAGTTCTTAGCTACATGATGTAATCGTTGTCGCTCATCCCGTGAGACGTGAGTAGGGACCTTCAATGTTTGCAAATACATGATGATATCCCCGTACTAAGGGTCCATAGTTGAGATGAGGAAAATATGCTCTTCAACAAAAGAACCTCATAAACCTCCTCCTCCTCCTCCAAACTTGGAAAATCGGATATAAGCTCCTCAAACATTAACGATTTCTTTGATTTCGCTGAAACAAATTCGAGATCAAACTTTTGCAAAATGACAATCCATTTATTATATTTTCCCCCAATCATCCTTCTAGTGAGGATGAACTCAAATGGATTTATATGAGCTACGACCAAGGTTTGGCGAAGGAGAATTTAGTGTCTCAAACGATGAACCGCATGAACGGTGGCCAAGGCTAGCTTCTCCACATGGGAATAGCAAAGTTCTACATAAATACGGTTTTGGATCAAATAATATATGACATGCTCATGGAGCTCCTCATCCTCCTAAACCAAAACCATACCAACCGTCTCCATAGATGCGGCCACATAAATCAAGAAATCATGGCTATAGTCTGGTGGACTAAGCACGGGGGTCATTGCTAAGGCTTGCTTAAGGGCATCGAAAGACTCCTAGGTTCGCTCATCCTAGTAAAAAGGAGTGTCTTTCTTCAAAATACGCATAAAGCCTTTAGTCAAGTTGGCAAAACCAACCACGAATCTTCGCAAGAAGTTTGCCATGCCTTGTAAACATTGAAGGTGTCTAATATTACGCAAGGGAGACAATTGGAGTATTGCCTCAACCTTTAAGGGATCGACTCTTATACCCTCCTTGGATATGATGAATCCTAGTAAATGACCAACAATCACGTAAAAGATGCACTTATGAGGATTTAAATGAACTTGATAATGACGGCATATTTCAAACATTAATCTCAAATGATATGGATGATGCACTCTCAAATGAGAGTGAGTAACAAGATCATCCAAATATACCTCGATAATCGTTTTAGGATCGTAAAAGATTAAGTTCATGGCCTGCTGAAGAGTAGCTACGGCATTTTTAAGGCTGAAGAGCATCTTCCTATATGCAAAAGTACCCCAAGTACAAATAAATGCAGTCTTGTGTTGATTCTCGGGCTTAATCTGAATCTGGTTATATCCATAAAAACTATCCATAAATAAAAATACCTCACTTCCCGCACACTCATCCAAAATCTGATCAATAAATGGTGTGGGGAAATTAACCTTAGGATAGGCACATTTTAAGTCATGGAAAGCAGTGCATATGCAGATCGCTCCCTGCTTCTTATCCACCGAAACAGGATTTGAAACCCACTCCATCAAGGGAATGGGATAGATAAAACCAGCTTTAAGTAGTTTGTCTATATCAGCTTTAATGGCGGGTGCTTTTCTAGGATTCACTGCATGCAAATGTTGTCGAACCGGTTTTGCATCTAGATACGTTTTGATCTCATGTTCGACAATACAAGGGTCTATACCCGACATTTCTTCATATGACCAAGAGAAAACATCACAAAAATCTTTAAACAGCTCGGTATTCTCCTTGATCTCATTGAGGGAACAACCTGCCACAATGTAGACATTATCAACCTTGCCAGGATCATGAGAAATATTGATAGGAATTGTTGGTGATAAATTAGCCATGTTTCCATGAGCCATCTGACCAAGATAGCTTAATGGAACCATGGGGCTACCAATATTCTCGCTAAGAATCTCCCTAAATTCATCACACTCCATACGATCGAGCTTAGGAATAAAATATGATTGATGATGCAACTCTTCCCAAGGTTTCTCAACCCCAAACACGGCCTCAAGAATAGCTTCATCTGATGGAAAAACATCATCGAGGCAATCATGTGAGTGAGATGACTCTACTACCCATGCAGGAAGCACATACGGGTTCTCCTCCTCTGTCCGTGAAGAGGAAGGACTAGGCTCTGTAACCTAATCAAGATTCGTTTGATACGCTGCCATTGTTGCAGGAAACAACACGTCTGTCTCGACAGGCATACTCGAATTACTTGGTGAAGGAAGAATCCAAGGATCTTCCATATGGGTAGTGCAAAAAGACACCGAATTCGATGAGGATGAAGCCCCACCAAAACTAGACCCAATCATAAGAATGGGAGTAGGACAGCTAAAAGTTCCCATAAGAGAAGGATACATACCTATGCCCACACTACCAGTTGTCAGATGAGAATGATCGATAATCATGATAGAAGCTCTTGATGATGCATTAACACTCGGATTATGGAATGAATTTTGATCAATTGTGACAATATTCCCATTAAACGGAAAGCATATCACTCGAAAGAGGCAAGAAGCTACAGCTTGCATACTATACATCCAATTCCTTACCAGTAAAATATTGTAGTCAAGGGGCGCATCAACCATCTCGACCTCGATCGCGACAGTCTTCCCTCCCAATTGGACCTCTGGAGAAGGAAGAATCTCGTGCAGTAAAATGATCTAACATCGAAAGCTGTCAACATAGTGGCATATTGAGACAATGTGGGAGAACCCAAACCCTTCCAAAACGACAAATACATCACAAAAGCAGCAGCGCCTTCATCAATGACAGTACACATGACGGTGTTGTTAAGAGACTCCACATGAATCGAAAGAGACACGTAGTAAGGAAAGTGAGGTTGTACTACATGGTTTCAAATTTGATCATGGTATAAGAGCTATTATCACTAACCCCAAGAGCAAAAAACAAGGCTTTCCTCTATGGAGGATAAGTCTGAAGCACTTCTAATGCGGACATCACATAAGGAGTCTGGCCCAAATCCTCGACAATTGAATAGTTTTGGGTAGCTCAGGCATTAGTATTATGCCCCAAACGCTTTAATACTCCATTAGGAATGCGAGGTGGAGCTTCAGGTTTATCGTAGGATTTTAGATTCACAAAGGGCTCTCAGTTGGGGAAGGTTCTTTCCCAAGGTCTGGTTGTGACGAACCATAATCTTTTGCGCGAGTCACAAATTTAGCAGCATGCACCATGTTGATGCAACCATGACCACTATTGGCCTCCGATGGATTTTGATTTCCACCCAATGCACAACCAGGATCAATGGTCCTCAAGTTCATATTTTGATTATTGGGTAAAGGATTAGTAAACACAGTTGGGCCCTGTGCTATGAACTTCGAGGCATCCTCCATACGATGGCACAAGTGACTAAGGTGGTCGTCCTTACACAACTTGCAAGGAAACTTCACCTTACGTTTAGACTACTTGTCCCCCCCAACATTAGTGTTCTTGTCGTTAGTATTAGCATTTTTCGTTCTTGTTCCCACCCTTACAATTATTTTTCCCTTTTTTCTTATTCCTTCCAAGCTGTTGGTTGCCTTTCGGGTTTGATGATTGCACAGAGAGTACACTCGCTGATTGGGTAGTTTGAGACAAAGCCATATCTTGTCCCGACATAGACTGGTTAATTGATAACTGGCTCACTTGTTTTGTAACCGAGTCCTCAGTTTTCGTACTATTAGAGCCAACAATACCATCGGCATGCGTCCCAAGCTTGATCTTGGGGTCGAAATTGGATCTTGGAGCGTTTGGTATAATCTCATACAAAAGTATGGATTGAGCATAAATCAAATCCAACTCTTGTTCCCTAAAAATATATTTTTCCTCATTTTAAACTTCAAATGTAGAAACATCCTTCGTGATGTAGGGTAACAATGATTTGAGGAACCATTCAAGAAGAAACTCTAGTGGTATAAAGGCTTTTATTAACCATTTATGTCTATGCCACTCTTGAATATGATCCAAATTGTGTGTGGCTTTGTCTTTCCAGAAGGTCAACAAGAGTTCGGTACCGATGTCGTAACATGCGGGTAGCTAGAAATGATTAAGGAAAGTCATAGCAAGATCATCAAATGTAGCATAAGCCCCCCTAGTAACTCTATATACCATTTCACCGTAGGACCCGTTAGGGTGCATTGAAATAGCCTAAAATGAATGGAATCGTCATGTAAGGAATTGGAAGAGCACCAAAGGTGGAAAGTGGTGACATGCTCACCAGGATCTTCACCATCCTTACCTTCGAACTTGGGAATGACCGAAGGAAGCTTGGTAAGGACTGTCGGCCATGTCGAGTTATGATACACAGGATCATTCATCAATCTCAACAAGTCAGGTAAGTTCAATGTCGCAAGGAAAGGGAGCCTAGGTTAAGCCTGTCAATTCCACGTTCCCTCATAGTTTTGATTCGTGTAAGGTTGATTGCTATAAATACCATGGCCTTGGCCATAATAACCTCCTCCTATTTGACCCATGAAGGGATGCATGGAAGCATTGTGATGTGGGGTACCTTGATTATGAGGTGCTACAAATCCATAATTAGAAGAGTAAGATGGTTGTTGATACCTGTAGCCATAGGGTTGGTAGTTTTGTCCATATTGCGGTCCATAAGAATGTCCATGAGAAGCTCCATAAGGTGTTCCATGGGATTTACCATGAGAAGATCCACGGCTTGGTATATGGGGAGCTCCATGAGGTGGAACATGAGACGATCCAGAAACATGTACATGACCTGCTGACACAACACGAGATACTCAGCTCTGAGATACAACCATGTTAGTAGTTGCAGAACAAACATGTCTAGTAGAAACATTTCAGCATGAAGGCCCACGTGAGTTAGGGGGAGGATGAGTTGTTAAAAACGCATTCGAAGGAATGGGGTTCGAAGACGAAGGGACATGTGAAGGAATGTAAGTGGTGTTCCCAATGTTCACTCGTCTCGATCCTGGTATCTGAATAGGATTACTAACACTAGGCCTAGGAGGATCATGTGAAGACGCCTCCACCACAGGGATGGAAGGTGCAATGTGACTAGTGCCCCAAACCTCTCCGCATGGAAAAGAGTGGGAGTGCCCCTAGGCATAGTGCCAGGGTCAATTTTTGACTCACCATGATATGTCAGATCAGGCTCAGGGATATCAGGTATGTCATATCTAACATTACTAGTGCTTTTTGTTTCATAGTGAGTCTCGTCGCCCAAAAACCAATACCAACGACCTGTGAATGAGGGATCATAACCAGATCGTGAAGGTTGTTCATGTGAAGTATCTTCCTCCCCAACCTCATGAGGTGGAGAAGACATCTCTAGAATCTCATCCTCATGATATCTCATGGTGTGTGAATCAAAGTGAGAATTAGTCCACCCAGACTATCTGGTTCTCTCTCCCAAAGGAGGAGAAGACATGGAAGGAGGAAGTCCTGCTAAATGACGAGAATGGTGGGGTGTCGTGCCCAAATCCACAATGACTCAAAAAATAAAAAATACTCGATCTAATTACGCAAACCCTAAGCAAACTAGCATGCACAGAGCATACACCTAAAAATGTAAATTCAAATCACAAGAAAACCAAGGGTAGGATATGTGAGCTCCCGAATGAAGCAGGTATGTCTCACCTAGGAGAGGCTTGAGAATTCCATACATAACAAGTGGAGGTTTGTAACCAATTATAATGGCCCTCAGCTTCAACACACATAGCGACTATGTTTTTCGACCCCTACTTGGCCAGGGCACCTACGGAATAACATCTGCAAATACCCCCTTGATAACCTAGGTAAGGCAACCAAGGTCACCTCGATATAATCAATGCTCAGGCAGACAGTCGTAGGCAGGATTGACCATATGGGCAGGGTGACAAATCCCGAAGCCTGAAAGCACAACTAGTACCCCAGGGGTGCACTAGCCAATACCTCAAAGGCCCCCAGATACGAATACAATCCTGGAAATATTTTTGGTGCTAATCAATCACAATCAGGGGTCATCCCAATCATAATTGCTCACACTGCCTCATGCTTAAATCCCTTGTAAGAGGAGGATCCTGAGAAACACCAATTATATAAAGGATTTCACACTCTCACTTGGACAGACACCTAATTGTTTTGTTTAGTGGTATTGGAGAATTAACTCACAATGAACTATTCCAAGTACATAAAACCTAGTCTTGTTGGTAAACCCTAGAAAAGAAAAGAGTGTAATTCATTTTATTATGTGTTGATTTTAATTGGATTTATTACTCAAAGGGTAAATGGACATGCAACTAATGATGCTATGACACAAGAAGAATTAAAATGCACACCTAACAATCAATGCAAATGCATTGTGTCGAATGAAAAACAGGGTATGCTACTACGTGAAGTGCAGAATTTTTCCTTCAAATGTATATGCAATCATTCCTATATGAAAATATGACCAAAATTCACCAAGCAAACCTAATGCAAGTACCATGCTAATGAAAAATGCAAAAAATGCATAACTATACAAAAAAACAAAATGTTTTTGTATTTTTGAATTAAATGAGATAAAAAGAAAAAATATGACTCTATAACCCTCAGACTCTACAACCACTCACATACAGCAGCCAAGCAAAGTACCAAGGTAAAAGATACCTAATGCACTAATCTCAAAACAAAAAGTAGAAAATGAAATGACAAGAACATTTTCAAAAATCAAATCAAAAGGAGTCTCTGGTAAAAAACAGAGGGTAGATATAGACTCCAGAAGTATCAAACAAGACTCGGCAATCATCCAAACTCACCCAGCAACACTTAATCTTCCCAAAAAAGAAAAAAATCAGAGCATACATGACTGTTCTCAGTAAACCTGCGTACATATGCAACTATTCCAGGAGCACCCGCTTGTATACGCGATTGTGAAAGAAAAACCCATGTACAGGAAGAAAAAGATAAAAAAATAAGGTAAATAGACAAGCTGAGACAAAATTTACTCCTACAGGACACTACTAGGAAATCATGCCCCCAAACCCGACACAGAAACAGAGAAATAAGAGCAATTCAAGCACATTGAATGCCGAAAAAAACCCAAAGAAAAACAACTAGGAACCTCCCCAGTATGGTCACCAATTCTGTTATGGAGAAAACTTCCTATGGCTTGGGGTGTACCACAACAGACAAAGAAACCATAGAAATCAATCCCTTCCTAATATGCAAGAGAAATAAAACATCTAACACTAAAGGATCTAGAATCATACCTTATTCTGAACGGTTGAAGTAGATCCCCGATGAGCGTTTTCCAATCCCGCTTGCTTTAGCAATTTACTCTCTACAACAGTAAATAAGGCAAGCATGCTATAGAATATAGTGTTCTTCCTAATCTGGAATATATAATCAATAATGCATAAGCAATTAAACACATCCATGGATTCAATATTCATTTAAATGCACATCATTTGACAAGAAAATATATTTCTATTAATAAAATCAAAGATTACATAAATGACAACCTTTGTCGACACATCTGCAAACCGGAGAAACTGAGTCCTCCACCACCTCAATCCTCCATCTCTCGATAGCAATCTCATAAGAAAAGGAAATCTTGGGAAGAACACAAAGTGCTCCAAGGGACAAAGGAGATGCAAACTCAAGTATAAGCAAGCTACGGCAATAATGGACTATAGTTTTATTGCTCTTCAATTCCTCTCCTTCAATGTTTCCAAGGGATTCCTTATATAGTGCTTCAATGGGGTAATGGAAGGTCAAATATAAGCGATCTCAAGGCATATGGAAGGCCAAGAGACAAGTGAATCAGATCCACGTCAAGTAAAACTCCAAAAATATTTGGACTTATGCACACATCTCGATGTACACAGGTTTAAGGGTAATATCCATGTATACACGTGAGAAAGGGATTAAAAGTCGCATACACAAAATAATAGGTGTTTTTAGGGATGATCTTGGAAACATCAAAGGTACAATAATGGTCCATCGGGTCCAAAGAGTCTGCAGAGGGACAAGGAAGGCCATAAAAGTGTGATCAACCATGTGTGGTAAAATTAGTTGTAACAATAACATCCATTTTTCCTCATATTATGAAGGGAAAATCACTGCCCATTATTGGTTGTAATACCCTTGAATATTTTCAAGTTGTGACTCCATTGCCCAATAGTACTTCTTCTTTTTTCTGTCTTCACGTATTTACAATTACAAATATCATGTTCTTATTGGATATATATCCTTCTGAATGATTCCTTAGAGCCATATGTGTATGTGAATGTTCTTATGACAAAGAGAGAGCCCTCTCTGACTGTATAGGCTAGAATACAATCTAAAGATTGGTTTGAAACGGTTACCCCTGTGGTCTCCTACCACAACCATAGGAAAATCATTGGGTTCTAACATCTTGGAGTCATTTCTGGGGAGTAGTCACTATTATCTCCTTGGGAAAAACGGCATTGTCCTAGTTCTACGACCTGGTTGAACAGCTAGTCGTAGACACATGCTAGTTGTATATGCTCTGGTGACTCCACCCAAAGCTTTGGAAGGTGAATCCACTGGGGATATTAGCAACTCCACTAGAATAATGATCCATAGATCATGTTTTCAAAGGGAACTAGCAGACTCTACTGGGAAATGAGCTCATTGTAAAGGCATGGAAATGCATGGTGGAAAAATAAGGTACTCAAATGAGAATCTTCTCCATGATATCTTATCCTTTTTTGTAAATTATTTCTTATATTTTCCTAGGCTTGTCAAAACATATTTCCATTGTTTATTTCACTCCAAACAACGCCATAGGTTCACCCCTATATATCCTTATTTAAGAACCAAAAGTATCCCTCCATCTCATATATATGATTTTGGACAAGATCCTTCAATCGAGCCACCTAAGAGCAATGATCATCCCTACAAAACTCATGGTGCCGAAGTTGATACCGCATCCTTCTCTAAGTCTCTAGGTAGGGATATACAACCCTTAATTGATCAATAATTCCCCCTATTTCCCTCTCAATTAGCTCCATTGAACTCCACTACCACAGAGCAGCCTACTGCCATATCCTTATACCCCACCACTTTAGAGCTTAGGCAACCTTCATCATTCAGTTTTACAGTCCTTCATAGCCCTGTAGTTCCTCATAACAAATTGAATATGTCTTCCACACCAGTTTCAAACCCTCTTGAAAACCCTACTATAACCCCTGGAAATGATAAAAGGTTTGCAACTATACTTCTCCCTGCTGCTCTTCATGACCTCCCCCAGGGATATGCCAAAAAACTCAAACAATTCAATGGGGAAAGGGGGTATTCAGCCAAGGAACACTTGAGATGGTTTTCAGACTGGACAAACTTGGAAGAAGTAGACCATGAGGATATTAAAGTCAGACTGTTTGCCCAAAGTCTTGCTGGAGAAGCAAGAAAATGGTTCACAAATATTCCGAACAACTCCATTTTGAACTACCAAGATATTGAAGATTCTTTCAAGAACAAATGGGCAGACAAGAAATACCCCAGGAAGTGTTTGTCCCAATTCCATTCCATGAAGAGGATGGAGAGTGAATGTGTCCATGATTTTTCTAACTGATTTATGAAAATATACAATGCCATCCCTGCCTAGTTCAAGCCTCCCCCTGGTTCTTCCCAACTCCAATATGATGAAGGTTTTGATAGTGAATTTACCTTATCGTTGAATGAAATAAAATCAGTCTCCCTATCATACATGATGAACGATGCCATAGAGGTAGAGATAAACCTGACTGCTACTAGGGAGAAAAAGAAAGAAGAAGGAGAAAGAAGAAAAGATAAATATCCCATGCAACCTTCTTCCTCTAACTCGCAAGAGACTGGGATGGACATGATGATGGAAACCATGGAAAATTTGATGGAGAAACTCACTATGGACAATAGGCCACCTCACATAGAAAATTAGGAGCAACAGAATAGAAACTAGATTTTTCAAAAACCCCTTCCTCCTCCAAGAAATCAAAGAATTCTTGAAGATCAAGAAATCGAGCCACCTTTCCTAGATAATTATGTTGTTGAGGAGAGAGGAGAAGACCCAATGGAAAATCATTATCATCAATTTGATGATATTTATTTCATGATTTACCTTGTTGAAGAAGGGCATAATTTCTTTGCTCGGGAAGAGGACGGTCGTATTTCAGAGAAAAAACGAAAAAGAAAATGAACAACTAGCTGAATATTCTCCAAGTCCTATTCTAGTTAATGAATAAATTCTGATTGCAATTCATGATCAAACTTCTGAATATTGTGTGGATAGTGATCATGCTCAAAATAATTGTTTTCCATTGAGTTTTTCCTCATTTGAGATTCTGAGACAAAGATTAAGAGGTTGTAATCAAACACAGAAACTTGAGGTTATGAATAATGTCATGGAATTTTTAGGTATGGATAATGAGAAGGGTGAATAAGGAGCATATGCTTTGCATTCAAATCCTTCTTTTTATGAGCAAGAATATAATCAACCTAGTGTTGTATAGGAGGACTGTTGCAATTTGTTTTATAAAGAACGCAATCATCCTGTTACAAACTCTATTTGTGATGGTTTTGAAGAAGATTTCAGTCCACCTGTATATGATGAATATGAGGATGGATACTTGGAAGATGAGGGTTCTAAATGCGATGTCTCTTCATGCTCTTCAAACTCATAATGTCAGGAAGAGAGCATTTCACCTGATTTTCCTGAAGGGGAGGAGGGTATTTCTGATGAAGCACATAAAGAAAATCAAGTTATGACTTCATAAATTTTAAAGGAGGTTATTGATGCTCCATTTGAAAAATGTCATGAGCACTATTTTCAAGGCTCTTATGAAAAACAGTTTGACAGTGTGCAAGAGGAATCACAGTTTAAGCATCCTTATTGGGACAAACAAATGACAGAAAATTTGAAGACTGCCATGGATTTTATGATCCATTGGATGATTATTTATCACAAGCTCAACTGGAACTGCAGCATTAAGAAAAGGATTAATGAAGTGTGGAAAGCTTATTTTGGTCTCGAAAATAATTGTAAAGCAGCAAACCTTGTGATGTGGGATAAAAAGTAGCTCCTCTTTGAAACTTTAGGCACTCCTGTTATCTTGTATGGGTGTGAGGTTTGGGGGTTTGGAATTGCAGCATCTCTAGAGAATCCTGGAGGAATATTGAGAAAATACAAAATCCTTTTATAATGTATAATCTCAAAATTAAAAGCAATACACCCTACCCTATTCTCCTTATAGAAGTCGGTATTTCCCCTGTCAGAAGCCTCACTATGACTAGGCTCCTGTTATACAAGCACAAAATCAATAACATGGGAGACCACAGACTTCCTAAGATAGATTTAAATTCTAGCCAAAATCACCTAAGGCTCAAGTGAGGTTGGTATAAAGATACCAGGGACTGGTTAAACCATTGGGAGATCAACGAAACTGTTGCATTGCAAAATATTAATAACATTAAAATTATTGTTACTTCTAAGTTTAAAGAGAAAATGTGGTGTGAGAAAGATTTAGAGGCTAAAATAAAATTAAGATATTATAAAGAGTTAATCAACCCTACTCTAGAAGATCAAAATTATCTATTTGTTTTAACTAGTTCAAAGAAAAAATTTAATATATCCAAGTTAAGAACAAACTCTCATGAGCTCCATAGTGAAACAGGTCATTCAGCAGTTCCTAAAACACCATGGGTGGAAAGGATCTTCCATCTCTGTGAGAATATGAACATTGAGGATAAAAATCACTTCCTCTTAGAGTGCCCTACATACACCCACATTAGATCTGAGTTTCATAATCTTTGTTGCAATACCGACCTTCTTAACCTTTTAACTTGTCAAAAATATAGTGAGCTCGGGACGCTTCTGTCCAAGCTCTTTCAGCATAGAAATACAATTTTAAAAAAAACTAAGTAATCCGTTTCTTTAGGTCCGAGAGAACAAATTTTGGTCTCAGGGGATGTTAACCACCATCATCATCATATATGGAGTAGCTTTGTCATGGTAGATACATAACAAAAAAAATTGTGAGTTGTCATGATCCAGTAGCTAAACGTGTGGAGAATTTTTGTAGTGGTAATGGCTAGTTATGTCTCTACAGTAAAGATCAATCCCTTTATCATAACCTTTTTCCATTAAGTCCTTCATTTCTAATCAAGCAGGATGAAGGATATTAATCATTGGATCATTTGCTTGATTGGCTTCACTGGAAGTCAAAAGTCACTTGACTGGGCATTGATGCGTAGTAAGTAGGGTAGGTAGGTGTGAGAAAACTCGACATGGAGAGCATTTATTTTAAGCAAATTTTCAGTTTGTTTTCAATATCTGTTCAATTTTTCTTTTTAGAGCATGTTGGGGACTTTAGGAAGCTTGGGACCATCCCAATGGATCAGGAACTTGGTCTACGTGGTTCTTTGAAAACTCATAGGGAGGGTAACATCCTCAAGTTGGAGCCGTTGTTAGCACTTGTGCTAAATTTTGAAGCTTTCTACAGATGCATCCACACTAATCCCTCTGCAAAAGGATAATCTAGTGAAAAATGAGGGTATGGAAGTTGTGTGGGAGGCTTATTCCTAAGGCTGAATGTCAAAACAGTTAAAGAATCCTTAGGCATGACCTTGAAAATATGCCTAAGTAAGAAAAATCTGGTCAAGGTTAAAAGCTGACAGAAATGGGGAGCATGGATGCACAACGGAGAAAAATCAAAGGTTGTAGACCATTTCTCCCAAGGAAATATGCATGATCTAAAATAATTTCAACATTGGCGAAAGCAGGTTAACTTACAGGAAAAATTAGCCATTGGATGAGAAGATGAAGAGAGATCTATGGTCCTCATAAATTTCGTTGTTTTGACATGCAATGAGGAATAAAATATGTGAAATATTTTGGAGCCCACACATTCCAATGGTGTGTATATAGGAAGAAATAAGATCCACGGTGGAAATTAGTTCCACTAGATAAATCTGCACGGACTAAGGAACTTTTCCAATTTGCAGAATGGAATAAAAGGATGCGTATTTCGACGGAGGATATGTAATCAGGAAATAGATCGATGGTGAAGAATGATTCTTCAAATCCAACATGCACAGAGAAATGAAATCTCTGACTCCGTGAAATCGGGTAGATGCCACAAGTTTCAATGGCCCAGATTACCCTTGGTCTCAGATCTACGGCGGAGATGGATTTCATTGATCCAACTTGCGCACTGCGATCAACTTTTAAAATTAGTGGAATTTGGTAGGGGCCACAAGTTTCAATGGACCATATCTATGACGAAGGTTAATTCCACTCCCGCAACATGCACATGAGTAATATTTCCCTTAGATCAACGAAATTCGTTAGGGGTCGTAGGTTTCGACGGTCAGGATTGGCCCTGATTCCACATCAATGGGAATGGTGGTTTCCGCTGATGTAAGATGCATGACATATAAGAATGGTCAAGTTAAGTGAAATATGGTGGGAGCTACGCAATCCGATGACCATAATGAAGATACATTGAGATCGACATTGGAGGCATATTCCGCTAAGGAAATATGCAAGGAAACTAAGGAGGATGGTATAAGAAAGAAAAAAGACTGATGGAGTCAAAGAAAGTAGGATCGACGGTCCAAGATGAAGGAGGGTTGGATGAAAGGATGAGAGTTGTTTCTGCCATAGAAGGTGCAAGAGGTATATTAGAGAAGAATAATATAACAAATGCGTGCACATGAATTTAGGTCACTCATACAATTCTATTCATTGGATAGCAAGAGAAGGACTGTGCAAAAACTGGGTAGCTGGGACAAACCCCATCAAGCTACTTGTCAAAGGACAAGGTAGGCCACGTTTCTACATTACACATCGTATATAAGATGTCTGAGGTGGAAGAGTTAGTTGACCAAAACCTGGGATATGAGAAAATTGAATAATCCTTTGAATACATAGATTCTAATATTTTGGACACCATACTATTGAATGGACCCCATAGAAACTGTAAAGAACAAGATGAAGCTACTTAGGGACCAGGGAACTAGTATTCACGATGTCTATAGGTAACTTTTCCACTTTTTCTCCACTAACCAAACCCTAAATTTCCTCGAGTTCACCAACTGGTGCGCCACTAGTTACTTTGCTTCTGAGAAGGTAATCATGGACACCTCTAGATCTAAAATCCTTTGCCTAGTCAGCTTCCCCCTCATTATGAACACATTCTCTATTCCTACAGAGTTCAGTCAAAAATACAAAGAGTACAGTGAAGAAAGAATTATCCATTGTTTTAGAGAGGAAACTATGGAAAAGAAAGAGGCATTCTTTAAAGCTTGTTTCAAACCTGATACTCAGCTAAAAAAGTACCATTTCCCTTTAGATGTCGAGGAATGCAATCAGGAAACACAATGCGTCACAACCCTCCTAAGTCAGGTTTTAGGGATGGATACCAAAAAATACGTCACAGAGTCCATCATGAGTTTATTGTTCACCCTGAGCATCTGCCCAGTCGACTCATAGGAAGCCAACCAGTCAGTCCAAGTTTCTTGCCTCAAGTTTGATGAGTTCCTAGCTGATAATGTTCACTCTCAGCTAGTGGATTTCCCTAGGACCAAAACATTTAGATTTCAAACCTACCTATTGAGAATGTTTCTATATTTCAATGAAGAGAACCTTCAGCTTCTGGAAATGGTGATCACAGAGGAAATAAATAATGATTACACCAAATTCATGAATTTTTTTATGACAGGAGTATATGGTTCCTTCTTCCAGAAACAACTACCTAGGGTGTTACCTGAGATGAAGGAAACCCTGCAATTCTCCCCTAACAAGAGGTTTGGAGATTGGTTCTTGTCAAAACAAGGTACAATGATTAGGCTATATGTATTTATCCACCAACCTTACAAACTGCCTACCTTTTTTACTCTTAGGGTGTTCACTTTAGAGCTGATCAGATAAAGGTTGATAGTGGAAAATGAACTTTTCTCGAGTTTCAGGAAGTCCTCAAGGATTCAATTTCCTTGGCCCATAGGCCCATTTACCATCAAAAAAAGGATACTCTCCCACTGTTATAAATTCTGATAAGAGGGATGGGGTTCCCTACTGAGGCTTCCATCAATTATGATCCCCACCACACCATATCAAACAGAAGGCAAGCCAACAAAAATAATCCCTTTTAGCACCGTGAGGTTGCATACTTGCTTGAGGATGCAAATTGGTTAGACTACCCCTAGAAGAAGCAACGGAATTATGGTATGGAGGAGGACCCCACCTCTCTAATGCAAGGAAATAACTCACCTCCACCTATGATCCACGTACCAGGTGCACGTTGCAGACAATCGTCGACTGAATGAGTCGAGTTCTGTTATGGAGTAAGCATATAAAGAGATACAACAAAGTAGGAAACACACTAGGTCGACAAGAAATATACACACAACCAATATGCAAGAATTCGAACCAATTTATTACTTTTTCTCCATGAAATATGGAGGAATCAAATGATGATCAGAAATATTGCTATATTACATCAATGTACATGCTTATATAGAGGATGTTGAAATGTTTGGGTGACTACCCGCTACGTTTAGTTACAAAAGATATAACGGTCAGAATTTCAACTGTCATAGAGCATGTTGATATGCTGTCAGTTGGGAACTTGCAAGGTGAACCTGCCGAGGTGAACCTATCAAAGACAAACTTATCAGTTGTCAGTTGGATCATTCCTCCCTCCTTAAGAAACAATGATCTCCATTGTGTATTCGTTCAGCTGAGGAAACTTCTCAGTGACTTCATTAGCAGAGTACCATTTTCCTTACGCAGGGAGTTTTCCATCTTTATCCACTTGAAACAAGGGAATGGATTTCATACTTGTAAGGCGTATGCGTCATCCCACAATGGTGTCACAAAGAAGAGGTTCATGAACATCTGGATGGATGTCTTTGGGTTCTGTTGTCTGCAAGTCATTTTGTTCCAACAATAGTGCATGGTATGGTCAAATCAGATCTACAGTGAAAACTATATGTAGGCCAAGGCATGTGGGAATGTTGAGCTGAAAATCATTTTCTCCAATCTGTTTAAGGATACTGTATGGACCATATCGTAAAGGTTTCATCTTTTTGTATGGACTAGTGAATTTCTCCTTCTTTAGATGTAACCAGACCTGATCCCCAATTCGGAATGAATGAGGAATACGATGCTTGTCATGTTGGGCCTTAGCTTTTTCATTTTCTCGTTGCAACATCTCCTATACTTGCTTCTAGATGTTGTATATTTGATCTCTAAATTTCAATTATTTCTCCACTTCTTGTCCTCCAAAGTCAGTGTCATTCGATTGTGTGGAGGAACTGATTAAGTCGATAGGCGTTGAGGGTTGAAATCCGTAACAAATCTCAAATGGACTCTTTCCTGTAGAGATGTGTTTAGAAGGATTGTAGCTGTGTTGCATGTATGGAAGGTTGTCATCCCATGTTTGATGATGCTCGTGGTTGTACATGTGAAGCAATTATACGACTAGGCGATTTACAACTTTCGTATGTCTGTATGTCTTTGGATGGAACGTTGTCGAAAAACAAAGTCTCGTGTCGAGTTATTTCCAGAGGGTTTTCCAAAATGTGCTGAAAAATCTAGCATCTCCATTGGAAATAATGGTCGTTGGGAGTCCATAGTGTTTCCACACATATTCAAAGAAGAGCTGAGCATCCTGCTATGTTTTTGTAGTCTTCTTTCATGGTATGAGTATAGCCATCTTGGAAAATATGTCGACTACTACTAGTATCGTGTCATCTTGATGTTTGGTAGTAGGATATCCATCAAGTAGTCCATAGAAATAGATTCCCATGGTCGAATAGGAACTGGAAGGGGTGTATACAGTCCTTGTTGTTGATTCAATGATTTAGCAATGGCACAAACCATGCATGATCGAATGTACTTGTTGAAATCATATTTAAGTGAAGGCCAGTAGAAATACTTTTGGAGGATAACAAGTGTTTTTGTGACTCCAAAATGTCTTGTGGTCTTGTTGTAGTGCACGTCCCAAATGATCTTTTGTTTATGCTCACTAGTTGGTACACAAAGTTGTCCAAGCTTGTATAGAAAGTGTCCTTTAGGAAGTAGTTGGAAGTCAATAACTTGTCGGTCTGAAGTTGTTGATATATTGTAGAAAAATTGTAGTCTACTGAATATAATTGCATCCAATTAGTGGTGTCATAACCCTACATACTCATCACTGTAGACAATAGAGTAATGTGTGGTCTACATAGAAAATTAGCTATGGCATTGGATTTTCCTTTTCGATTCTTAATTACCAACTGAAATTGTTGCAGGTAATTAATCCACTTGAATTGTCAGGTTGTCTGTAGTTTAGACTAAGTCAGAGCGAACTACAAGGGCTTATGGTTAGTGAGGATGATTGTTTCCCTACCAAGAACGTAGTGTCTCCATTGCTTAAGATCTTGCACAATGTCATACAATTCTTTTTCATACGTCAAGTACCTTCTAACTGTGTCGCTAAAAGTATTGGAATAAAACGTGACTAGGTGACCTGACTGAGTGATCACTGTGGCAAGGGCATAGTCCGATGCATCTATCTCAATCTCAAAGGGTTGATGCAGATCAGGTAACACAAGTATTGGTGTAGTAAAAAGCTTGTTTTTTATTTGATCAAAATCTTTTTGTTGTGTCAGTGTCCATTTGAAGACATTTTTCCCATGTCCTTTCATCAACTAATTCAAAGGACATGGGATGTGACTGAACCCAAGTATGAATCGTCGATAGAAATTTGGCAAACCAAGAAAACTTCTTATTTCATGAATGTTTTGAGGAATGGGCCAGCCTTTGAGGATCTATACTTTTTATGGGTCAACATGAATACCTATAAATTCAATTACATACCCCAATAGTACTTGATGTTGGTCATCACAAATGAGCATTTTTCCATGTTCAGATATAGTCAATGTTGCTGGAGAGTGTCAAAAAATTGTCGAAGTTGCTTTACATGTTCTTCCCGTGATTGACTAAAACTCAAGATATCATCGAGATAGATAATGACACATTTACCAATGAAAGGTCGTAGAAGGTCATCTATATATCTCATGAAGGTTTTAGGTGCATTGGTTAAGCTGAAAGGAATGACTAACCATTCAAACAATCCTTCCTTGGTTTTGAAAGTCATTTTCCATGCATCAGTGGACTCAATTGGAATTTGGTGATATCCTGACTTGAGGTCGATTTTCATAAAGAACTTATCACCTTTCATATTGTTGATGAGTTCATCAATCCGTGGAAGAGGGTATATGTTCTTCACTGAAATTTTGTTGATATCCCTATAGTCTATGCACATGTGCCAAGTCCCATCTTTCGTTGGGACTAAAACGAATGGAATTCTACAAGGAGAGGAGCTGGGGCACGGGATATGACCCTTTTTTATCAAATCCTGGATTTGTCTATGAATTTCTTCATTCCCGAGAATGAATCTTTTGTAAACAAATGTGTTAGGTAATGAAGAACCAGGAACAATTTCAATGGATTTTTTTACCTAACAGTGCAGAGGTACTCCATCTGGGGATTGAAATATGTTCTAGTATTCTTCAAGAATGTTGTCAATCTGTTGTTGTTGTCAATAGTTGTGTTGGTTGATGAGTTGACTTGTTACTGAAGTCTTAATGGAATGTTGAGGCTTTATCATGATTAATGCGAACATTTGAGGATGATTGATAAGATTCTTCATTTTTTTGGCAGATATCATAGCAACCATTAATGTAGGTTGTTGCTCTAGTATGCCATACCATTGGTTTCAAATTTTGACAATCACCTTCTGAGGACAATCACCTTCTGAGGCTGTAGCTGATATGTATCATGTCGATCCCATAGGTAGGGTTTACCGAATACGACATCGGCTACAGAAAGTGGTTCCACACCACAGAGTACTTCATATTCAAATGACTTAATGAAGTAGGTGAGTCGGCATTGTCGTGTGATCTTTAGTTCCTTCCCATCCTTCATCCAATATATATTGTAAGGATGAGAATGTGGAGTGGTAAAAAGACCTAATTTCTTCACAAGATCTTTAGAAGCAAAGTTCTTCTGGATACCGTTATCCACAACCAGATGTAATTGATTGTTCTGAACCCATATTCATGTATGGAATAGGCACTCTCATTCCTCCTCATCGACAATGGTCGAGGCTATCAGAGTGGTCGAGGTCGAATCCAGGAGGGATGATGCATCTAGATCATATTCTACTACGGTTCTCTCGGGCGAGTCATATGTTGACAATTTTCTCAAAAATGTCTTTCAAGCTTTGCATTCTGACGTATCGTACCACGATGAACGGTGGTAATCACACCATTTCCTAGTAGGGTTCTGTCTGCTGCAATCCCTCTTTTCTTTCTAAAATTTATTCTTTTGATGATCAAGCTTTGGCACATTATGCAGAGAAGGATTCTTGAACTTGCCGAAGTCGGCTAGCGATTTATTGTCGAATGTTCGACCTGTTGTCTTGTTTGTGAAATGTATCTTTCTTTTTTGTTTAGCTTCAAGCTTATTGGCATAATGGAATGCATCTGCAAGCGTGTTGATAGTCATAAACTTAATCTCTTGCTGAATGTATGGGGATAAACCACTAACATACTTCAAGACAAGAAATTTCTCTTCTTCTTGGATTCCAAGTCTAGCTATGATTCTATAAAACTCGTCGATGTAACTCTATACAGACTGGTCTTTCCACTGCTTTAGTTATTGCCACTTCTTGTATTGTTGTTCAATGTACTTGGGTGGATATAAATCCTTTTGGACATGTTCGACAATATTTACCCATCTGTCGATGGGGTCTTCTTCTTTATCCATTTTTGTTGATAGGTTCTCCCACCAACAATGTACAGAGGTTGACATATTTAAGGATGCAAAGGTGATCTTTTTCGCTTTGGAGAGTTGATTTACCGCAAAGTAAGATTCCAATTGTTGATGGATTTTACATCGATCTTTCCTTCAAGGTTCGATATGTATAGATTCATTTTCAATTTGAAGGGGATGATTTTATTAGAGTGAGATTGCTTCGAGGCTTCCCCGGAGTTTGTAGTGACTCTCAAGAGAATCTCGCTAAACTAGGCGAACATTTCAGTTCGCCAGCGAGCCAATGCTTTCTCTATGAGTTGCTTTGTCTCGTCAATTGCATGTCTATTGTATGTTCCTTTGATCAGATTTTTTGAAGTCAAAGAAAGTGTCTTATTGTGTTTCTAGGCTTGCAAGCATGTTTGAACAGGTATAAGTTAAATAAATTCGATGGAATTTGTTTGTCCTAAAGTCTGCACCGAATGCTAAGCACAAAATTTAATCACCTCAATTTGAATGAATCGGGATTTTAGGATTGGTTCTGTAGGGGTCAAGAGATTAATCCACATGGAGAAAGCATAAGATAGCTGAAAACATCAGCTTCTAAGAATCGCATTGGATAACCAAATTGAAATAAAACTGATGTCAAATATGTCATCAAGACACACTAATCATGTGTGGAACAAACAGTTCATTAGCACATAACATTTAAACACCATATTCAAAAAAACATTATAAGTATGGAATCTGAGATACTTAATCACAGCATGAGTATTTATAATAAAAACATCATTTGAAAGGAATTCATGATAGTAATCGATTTACACAAAACCACAAGGTACTCATATTTAATGACAAAGAGAAATTAAGACATAAAAAGGAAGTCTCATATTCAGATGACAAGTTTCCAAAAAAAAGAGTTACAAAATAGTCTCTCGACCCTCTTGCAGACACTCATACCCTCTTGGCTGGAACCCCCCTCCCTCTCATTACAGAACGATGGAATTTATAATAATCACACAATCCAAGTTGCTACCATCTTTTAAGGAATCAAATCCTTGATATAAACCTAAAATAGAAGTAATTTCAACTCATTACCAGAAAATCTGGAATGATTTCCAAAATTGAATCACAAAACCATTTGGGTGTTGTTCTCTATCTTGAAATCTAGGAGTATTCGATCCATTTAATCCAAACAAAATTCTACCATCCAAATATTATGCCATTTTCCCTTTGAATATTTAAATGTTTCTTGAAATCTGGGATTGAATTCCTAAAGAAGTCGATCTGTCTCACAATACTCTGCCTGGAAATGTGGATCCATTTTCCTTTGGGATAATCGATTTGCTATAAATGTTTGCCAAAAATATTTTCGAACAAATCTATTGAAAAGAGAATTTGCATACCGATATTCTGTCATTAAATATGGAATGAAAATGCCTGTTTGATTTTTCATTTCACTATTCAACCACTTGTTGAATTAAAGAAAACAAGCTGAGGTTTATGGATCTGTTTTTTTGGTGAATTGTTATAGTTGCCACATGTTCATTTAATACCATGTATTTCAGCTAAACTTTGACTATTGATCCTCTGGCTTCAATCTCGATCCAATGTTGGTTATTTTTTCCTGCAAACAACCCATGACCATAGAAATATCAAAATACATAAACATGTTTTATCTCTCAACTACTAATTCCCACTAGGCATGGATGTTGGGCCTTATGTTCCTTTCATTCTGCTAATCTGAACTGATCCTTACATTGCTGACATTTTCCTGAGTGTTTTTTAGGCAGGTATTTTAACTTCTTCAATTTGACATTTGGAATATTTCTGAACACAATTATATGGCAATGAGTGTTGTCAGATATTTGTCATCATCATACTTGTATCAAGCTCATTCCTTTGGTGGATAATTTAAATAAGAAAAAAGAGAAGCATTGACATATGTGTAATGCTATCCATTGTGGCAAGTAGAGTATGATAAATATGAGTCCATTTTCAAACCTTGACAGCTTGAAACTAAAACTTGAGCACTTGGAAAATTATTTTGACAGCGTGCATTTTATTTTTATTTTCAAATTTACTTGATAATTAAGTCCGACATCTAATAGGAAAATGATTTTAGATGTCTTTATATAGCCATGTGCAAATGATTTTAATCGATGCGTAGCGCATGAAAGAGCTTGGTGACTTAGTGAGGATGAAAACTAATTCGATAAACGATGAAGGCTTTGAGCGGACCGTGGTTGAAGCAAGCATTTTGGAAAACCAAACTTTATCCTTTTCAAACTTTTAATGGTAATGTGAAGAGAAGTGAAGGTTTTAAGAGGTAAAAAGTAAAGGTTAAAATAAATTTTTTTTTTTTTTTTTGAAATAAAACCATTAAATAATAATTTTAATAAACTATTATTTAATAATTTCAAAAAGTTAAATATAAATTATTATTTATAAAAGAGAAATGAATGAGTTGGGAAATTTTAACACAAGGACCTGAAACTTAGATGACATTAATTCGAGATTAGCAAAGGTTAAAGGTTTTGACGATAATCACAAGGATTCACTATTTTAAGGTTTTGACATAGGGAAGGTTAACATATATAACTAGAATGCTCATAATCATGGAAAAAATGCTAATGGATGTTCTGGAAACAAGACTTGGGATACCTTTTTATATGCATGCTGCCATAATTTAGAAATTTTAATGGAGGTAGAACCTGGTACCAACATCGGCTCAGGATGGGGATAGAGACCTTCCTGTGAGGCTCTAAGAAAATGTAGACCAAGTGCCTTCCATTCCATCTCTGCAACCTATAACAATGCGCTGCTTACCATTCACTGAAAGCTGAAAATACCAGTGCCATTTTCCATTGGGTGATGGAGTCATTCATAACTCGTTCTCAACCTGTTCCAAAACTTGAAGCCCTGCTCTTCAAACAAACTTAGAGGATACTTATAAACTGAACTTGTTCACTTCAAACCATATGTGCTGAAAGAAAACATCTCACTGCAAACTGAAGGAAAGCATATGCTCGAGAAGTGAGCTTATTTCCTACACTACCTACACCAACCAAATCTGCAACTTGGTCAAGTAAAATCAAGGCTTCCAGTGAAACCAGGTTAAGAACTGACTTAGCAATTGAAACCTTGAAATATGCTTCAGTGAGATAAAAATTGAATAATTTGCAAGCATCTCATCATGAGTCTGAAACCCATCTTTGGAGCTAAACCAAAAAAAATGACTTGAGTTGAAAAACTCCTCCATATATTCGGCTACTGGGTCATACCACAGTGTGCAATTTCTACCATACCACTATTTCAATTTTGGATCATCAAACATGTCTTTATGCTCAGTATTGATATCAAAAGACAGCTGAAATGAATTTTGAAAAGACAGGCTTTGATAATGTGAATCTTGAGACTGTATTTTGACCTCTAAAGCTTCGATCTCGTTCTCAATATACTTGGAAAATTCTTCTAAAAAGATGACTTTAAATTCTGAGTTACATGAGCTTGACTTTAAATAAGAAGACAAAAGAGAAGAATAATTCTCATCTATTTCCTCATCGGTGCACATATCATACCATTCTCTAAAATTTTGGATGGAAAGAGATTCTTCCGTAAATTCGGTCTTCTCCATCCATGTCTTCAAAAAGACAATCCAAAAATCTGTTAATGATCTAATTGACCCAAATTACAAGTATTCAACCCAAATTTTACACTTTCCTTGTAATGAATCATAGAATAGTCCAATGAAAACATCTTCATGTTTAACTCTGAGTATCTTCGTAAATTCCTAGAAATTAGAAATAAGTTTCACATCTAATCTTAGATCTTCTCCATTGAATTTAGGACCATTCTCAACAAATATTCACATGTAGGAAGAAGATTCAAAAAAACAGGAAGTTCTATAAAATCCATACATGCATACCTTGAGACAATAGAAGCAACATCTGAAGTCCTCATTAGTCCAATGAAACTATCATTGAATCTTTGAAATCTGGATCTGCAAAAGTTGGAGTCTCCAGGTGAATAATTTGCAGCCACTATGTCACCATCCCTCGTTCACCATCAAAGACTGGATATATTCATTGTCATTCTTCCCATGGAAGATATCTTTGCTCCTTCATCCCTAGTATGGTCACTAAAATATGTTTGTCCTAAATTCTGCACCGACTGCTAAGCACAAAGTTTAGGCACCTCAATTTGAATGAATCTGGATTTAAGGATTGGTTCTGTAGGGGTCAAGAGATTAATCCACATGGATAAAGCATAATATAGCTGAAAATATCAACTTCTAAGAATCGCATTGGATAACCAAACTGAAATAAAATTGATGTCAAAGATGTCATCAAGACTCACTGATCATGTGTGGAACAAACAATTCATTGGCACGTAACATTTAAACACCATATTCAGAAAAACATTCTAAGTATGGAATCTGAGATACTTAATCATAGCATGAGAATTTATAATAAAAATATCACTATAAAGGAATTCATGACAGTAATCGATTTACACAAAACCACAAGGTACTCAGATTTAATGACAGAGAGAACTTAAGACATAAAGAGGAAGTCTCATATTTATATGGCAAGTTTCCAACAACAAAAAAAGGTTACAAAATAGTCTCTTGACCCTCTTATATACTCACAACCTCCTGGCTGGAACCCCCCTCCCTCTCATTACAAAACGATGGAATTTATAATGATCACATAATCCAAGCTGCTGCCATTTTTTTAGGAATCAAATCCTATCTTTACACCTAAAATAGAAGTAATTTCAACTCATTACCGAAAAATATGGAATGATTTCCAAAATCGAATCACAAAACCATTTGGATGTTGCTCTCTATCTTGAAATCTAGGAGTATTTGATCCATTTAATCCAAAAAAAAACTCTACCATCCAAATATTCTGCCATTTTCCCTTTGAATATTTAAATGTTGCTTGAAATCTGGGATTGAATTCCTGAAGAAGTTGATCTATCTCACAATACTCTGCCTGGAAATGTGGATCCATTTTCCTTTGGGACAATCAATTTGCTATAAATGTTTGCCAAAAATATCTTCGAACAATTCTATTGAAAAGAGAATTTGCATACTGATATTCTATCATTAAATATGGAATGAAAATGTCTGTTTGATTTTGCATTGCACTATTCAGCCACCTGTTGAATTAAAGAAAACAAGTTGAGGTTTATAGATCTGCTTTTTTGGTGAATTCTTATAGTTGCCACATCTTCATTTAATACCATGTATTTCAGCTAAACTTTGACTATTGATCCTCTGGCTTCAATCTCAATCCAATGTTGGTTATTTTTTACTGCAAACAACCCATAACCACGGGTGTTTCAAAATACATAAACATGTTTTATCTCTCAGCTACTAATTCCCACTAGGCATGGATGTTGGGCCTTATGTTCCTTTCATTCTGCTAATCTGAACTGATCCTTACATTACTAACATTTTCCTGAGTATTTTTTAGGCAGGTATTTGAACTTCTTCAATTTGACATTTGGAATATTTCTGAACACAATTATATGGCAATGAGTGTTGTCATATATTTGTCATCATCATACTTGTATCAAGCTCATTCCTTTGGTGGATAATTTAAATAAGCAAAAAGAGTAACATTGACATATGTGTAACATTATCCATTGTGGCGAGTAGACTATGATAGATATGATTCCATTGTCAAAGCTTGAAAGCTTGAAACTAAAACTTGAGCACTCAGAAAATTATTTTGACAGCGTGATTTTAATTTTTATTTTCAAATTTACTTGATAAGTCCCACATCTAATAGGAAAATGATTTTAGATGTCTTTATATAGCCAGGACCTAATAATCGTAACCGACGTGTAGGGCATGAAACATCTTGGTGACTTAGTGAGGATGAAAGCTAATTCGATAAACAGTGAAGGCTTTGAGTGGACCATGGTTGAAGAAAGCATTTTGGATTTTGGAAAACCAAACTTTATCCTTTTCAAACTTTTAATGGCAACGTGAAGAGAAGTGAAGGTTTTAAGAGATAAAAAGTAAAGGTTAAAATAATAGTTTTTTTTTTAATTAAAACCATTAAATAATAATTTTAATAAACTATTATTTAATAATTTCAAAATTTTAAATATAAATTTTTATTTAGAAAAAAGAAATGAATGAGTTCGGAAATTTTAACACAAGGACCTGAGACTTAGATGACATTAATTCGAGATTAGCAAAGGTTAAAGGTTTTGAAGATAATCACAAGGCTTCACTAAGTTAAGGTTTTGACGTAGGGAAGGTTAACCTGGATAACTGGAATGCTCATAATCATGGAAAAAATGCTAATGGATGTTCTAGAAACAAGACTTGGGATACCTTTTTATATGCATGTTGCTAGAATTTAGAAATTTTAATGGAGGTAGAACCTGGTACCAACAGAATTGTTTATGTAACTTAAGCTCTGGACAAGATCTTGCTCTGATACCAATGATCTAGGCCGTGCCTAGGTGCACGTTGGGGAGAATAGTTGACTGAATGAGTCAATTTCTGTGATGGAGGAAGCATATAAAGAGATACAGCAAAGCAGGAAACACACTTGGTCGACAAGAAATATACACACAGACAATATGCAATAATTTGAACCAATTTATTACTTCTGCTCCATGAAATATGGAGGAATCAGATGATTATCAGAAAGATTGCTATATTACATTAATGTGCATGCTTATATTGAGGATGTTGGGAGGTTTGGGTGAATACCCACAACGTTCAGTTACAGAAGTTATAACGATCAGAAGTTCAACTGTCATAGAGCATGTTGATATGCTACCATCTGCGAACTTGTTGAGGTGAACCTGTCAAAGATGAGCCTTTCAGTTGTTAGTTTTCAAGGCGAACATGTCGAAGGATAACCTGTCAGTTGTCGATTGGATCAACCTGGAACTTCAATCCTGGGCCCAGTAGCAGAGAAGGTTACACCTATGGCTAGTGTCCCTGAGCATTCCAACAAGAGGGACTTCTCTAATGCCATGGACACAGAGGAGGAGGACACAACCAACACACCAAATAAACATAATTTGGATGATGTAGGGAAGCTGGCATAGGTAGCTGGTGGGAAAGGAAAGAAGAAGCAAGTAAAGGTCAAAAGCCCTACCTTTGAGGTTCAAGAATATGAATTTACCCAGACACCTGAAGGCTCAACAAAAAGATATAAGTCCAAGACTGAGCTGTTGGACAAATAAAAAGAAATCAAAGACATCACCATGGGTGAGTCTCTCAAATTGTCTACAGAGGTGAGAAAAGATTGTGGTCAGGAGGTGTCTCTGGTTTCTATCAAAGATCATAAGTAGAATACATTGAATCTGGATATAGCCTCTAAGAACATAGTAGCCGAGATGAGGCTGAATGTGGATGACATCCCTGTACCATATATGATCCATCTCCATAAGAATACATGGGACATTATCCATAGTGATTTACTGAGGTCAACTATCAAGATATCCAAGTTGCAGAGTAGCAAGAGTAGTGTTGAAAATAAACTAAGACAAGAAAAGGTCAAAAACATGGCCCACCAGTCTCAGATCAAGAAGCTTCAGACAGACTTGTTGTTGGCTAAAAAGCAAGTTGATAAAGGGTCTGGAACACAAAGGTTGTTAAAGGATAAAGAAGATACCATTTAGCTGCTAAGGAAGAAGCTAAAGATTCCAGGTACTCAGTTGATCCAAGCTTCATAACTATCACAACTAGAAAAGGAAAAGGAGAGATTGAATGGCAAGCTTACAGACTATTAGGCCCAGCTACTGAAGTTCATAGAGAAGGATAAATAATACTAGAGGAATATGGCACTGGTAGTGGAAAGTGAGAAGGCCCTCAAGGTTAAAGCATGTGATCTGGAGAAAAAGTTGCAAGAGAAGGAGAGGGAGTTACAAGGGAAAGAGAAATAATTGGAAAAGGCATTCATTCCTCCCATCACTGAACCTCATGAGTTTTCCATCGTTCAATCCCTAGCTCAAGTAAATCTAAAGGAGATACAGCTACAGTGTTGAAGCACCAAACAAGAACTTGGAGGGCTTGGAAGTACAGAGGGAACGTGAAAGAAAGAGATGGGAAGAAAAGTGTGCAAAATTGTAGAGTAAGAATGAGAAACTAGTATAGAAAGTCACAGGGAAATCAGCAGTCCATGGGGCAAAGCACATAATATGGGACTCCCTCATAATAGAGGCCATCAAGTTGAGGCCCTACCTAGGTTACATTTTGGACAAATAAATGGTTATACAAGCATCCAAACCGAGTGCTACAACAATCAAAGAGAATCTAAATAAGAAATATATTGACTATTCTAAAAATTCTATAGAGATTCTCAATGGGATAACAAAAGAGGAAATCAGAAAATCTAGCATAAGGGACAGGATTTATGTCATCACTTGGTCCAGGAAGGTGGTAAACCAGTACCATCATCTAGAAATTTTTGAGGCCAAGATTGGTATCACGGCACATGAGATCAAAGTGTTTATTGAAATGTTTAACCCTTTGTTAAATATGGGGCTACCATTCTTCTCGCAAGAAAAGGGTGGCATGTTGTCAGAGAAGGAATACCATGACTAGTTGATTCGATGCAGGTCGGACCCCTCCAAATTTGTGGATATGTAGCAGTCTTTTTCAGGAAAAAATATTCTTGATAAGCTGGCAGACAAGTTCAAGGTAGCGTTCACTTTCAGGGCCACATGTGCACAGCTAGCCGACTTTTCACACAGGGACCATGTGGAGATGGAGGTGTTATAGAAGGAGATGTTCAATATAGAATTACCTACCGCATATCAATGGAAAACGTTCAAAAATTTTGTGAGTACCAAGTACGTTATGCACGCCCAAGCATGATGAGGAACAAGCTGGGATGAGTCAGCTTAAAACCATTGGACGTTCTCTAAACCATCATTTTCGATCAAGCGAGCTTGAGTCCTAGAGGCCTCATTACTATTTAATCAAGCATCTGTGTTATTCCATGTTTCCTTATTTATGCTTAGAATCATGGCGAATGTGCCACCTCAAAGTTGTTAGGATTTGGAATAATGATTCACTAGGATTGATTCCCTATTTATGTAATTGAATTTGGCTCTTTTTTTAGGTTGGTCTCAGGATCCCATGACACTATAAATGTAACCTATTTGGAGGATTAAAGGGTTCGATACTCATTTTTGAAGCCTTTATTGCTTGGTTTTGTAGCTCTGAAACTTTCATGGAAGTAATTAATGAAAATATTCTTTTGTGTTTCTAAGATTCATTAAGGCGTTCATGTTCAGTCTATGTTTCATGTTTACATCATTTCACATATGTAATTTTCTGCTAATTCTTTCTAGTTTTATTTGAGGTTTTTGTTTTATTAAGCACTCGTTTCATTAGAAATGGCATTTGTTATGTGTTTATAATGATTATTGTGGAATTCATCCTTTGTTGGATGCTCCATTTCTGTCATTATCCTTATTGTTGCTTCTGCTAAAAGTGTTTTTCAAGAGAATCATCCATATATAGGTGCCTCTTTCTTCACTGGGATTCTTATCCTTTCTCATACCACCACTTAAATATATTTGACTCAATATAACATCCATTTTTCCTCAGATTACGAAGGGAGAATCATTTTTCATTATTGTTTGTAATACCCTTGAAGATTTTCAAGATGTGACTCCATTTCCCAATGGTACTTCTTGTTTTTCTGTATCACCGTATTTACAATTACAAATATCATGTTCTTATTAGATATCTAACCTTCTGAATGCTTGCTTAGAGCCATATGTGTATGTGAATGTTCTTGTGACAAAGAGAGAGCCCTCTCTGACTGTATAGGCTAGAATACAGTCTAAATATTGGTTTGAAATGGTTACCCTAGTGATCTCCTAGCACAACCATAGTAAAATCATTGGGTTCTAACACAACCCTCACATAAGGGTTATGAAATGTCTTCTTAAAGACACCTTCAGGTATTTTAGGCATAGGTTTAGTCGGTTTTTCAAATGTAAGAGGGGTTGAAGTTTTGGTAGTAGACTTATCTTTTTGTTTAGGCTCTTATTCATAATTCTTATTTATGGTTTGTAATAAAGTATTAGATAAGACCATATTAATATAAGACAGATTAGTAGGAGGACAACCTTGTGTTCCCCTGGCATCTTTTGAAGCAGAATTTGTATTCTGTACTTGGGAAATGGATCCTTCAAAACATCCGATTGTTGTTATTTATGCAGCTTATGTGCTTGATCTATCAAGTGGAATTGATAGGTAATATGTGTTGATGTATTAGTAACTTTAGAATGTATTCACTTATATATCTTATATTATACCCCGATGTTCCTATTGGGAGAATCATTTGTATTTCATTGTACCTCGATGTTCCTATCGAGAGAGTCATTAATATAATAAATTCATGTAAATTCGTTGAGGTTAACCCTTTGTTGTAAGTTGGGGAAATAGTCCCCATAATTGAGTTAAGGTTAACCCTCCTTGTTGATCGGAGGGAAAATTCCCCATGGTTGAGGGGCACTAGGGTTATTAGAGTCTCCTAGAGATGTCAGCCCTAGTAAGTAATTGTCAAGTTGGAAACTAGTATAAATAGAGAATGAGACTCTTTATTTGTCACACACACTCACCCAACTATAGTGCATAGGTGAGAGAAGAGGATCTCACACAAGTGAGAGTGAGAACAACTGTTGGAGATCATCTTTCTATCTTTGGGTTTTACTATTTCCATTGGTGCTCATTCTATCTCTGAGGAAGTTGTGGGGTTTTCTCCTTTATGGTTTCCCCGAGGAAAATTCTTTGTGTCTCTTGTCTCTTGTGATTTTTTATGTGCATGTTTTTCTCTCAGAGAAGATCCTAAGATCATATTGTCTAATTGATAAAAACTAACAAAATGGTCTCCTTGGCACAACTTGCGAGGAAAATTAACCTTCTTCTTGTCTTTCTTACCCCCCTCAGCTTTATTCGTGGGATTTTGTTTATTTTGTTTCCCCTCCCCCTTCTTCCTTTTGTTCTTTTTCCCATTGGGATTCCAATTTCCCTTTTGAGAAGATTGTGTTGAATAGACATTAGCATTTTGAGGTGAGGGAGTGGCAGCCTTGGTTGAATCTGCTGCAAAATGCTTCACTGACCACTCATGGAGTTTCTTAGCCAGTTATTCTATAGTGGGTGTACTTACTAAACCAACCATACCATCGGCATGGGTTCCAGGCTTGGGTTTCTCAAGGTCATTAGACCTCGACGCCTCAAGGGTAGATTCATAAAGAATCCCAAATTGAGCATCGATCAAATCTAGATATTGGGCCCTTATAATGGCTTCTTCCTCCGTGGTAACTCCCGATGTGGATACATATTTTGAAATATAAGGCTCTAAAGACTTTGTTAGCTGGAATATTTCACCTCCTATGGACAGCAAGGTTTTCCACTGGTCTGAATGGTTCAGATCCTGAACAAATAGAGGACAGAGGTTGAAGACTCTCCCTAGACGCTGTAGATACCTGCAATGTAATGCTTCGATCGTTACCCTGTGTACCTGCAATAATCTTTAACACGTAAACATGTCGAAACCACCAGAATATAATCTACTAATCTATGTTAGTGACTAAGAATTCTAACAACATACATGTGAAATCAAACAACAACAATATATGTGGGACAAAAATCAACTTTCATTAATATAGAAATATGAAGAATTTTACAACCAAGCCTTAGTGTTGACATGCATCTCCATGAAACCAAGCATCCTCATTCCCAAAAGATCCGACTCTAGCTCTCTATGCTCTCCCAAATGGTATTAGGCCAAGTGATCAATCCAACAGCATAACAATACCTTAAGAGTTCCCCCCTCAACCATGGCTATCAGCTCATATTTATAAGGCTTAATGGATAGGGATGGTTCAAATATTAGTGGATGAGGTGGCCTCTAAGATCCTAGGATGAGGGATCTCAAGCTCAACTAACCCACAACAGTAGGGATAAGGGAGGACATGAGGCTTATCATCTAGAAGCCTTGAGAAACTTCTCTTTTTCCCTTTTTACCCAGGGTACCGCATTTCTCCTTAAATGACAGAGTGGTTCTGGTAAGAAACGCTTATGGACTAAGGGCCATAAGCGGTGGCACCGCTTGTGGAAAACAAGGGATAGGCGGTGTGAACAAGGTATCACTTCTGGAAAACAGAGGAAGCACGGTGCTAGGAATTTTCATTGAAGACTGATAATAACCATGACTTTCCTCTCCAAATGCTGGGATTCAGGGAAAGTAGGTATGTCAAAGTTCTTATCACATGATGGTGACAGGATTTTGGTATAACAGACTTCAAGAACCATTCCAATAAGAACTCGGGAGGAATGTTGTCTTTGATAAGCCTCTTTGTCCTTCTCCACTCCTGAATATGATCATATATATGAGTGGCCTTGTTTTGTCGAAATGTCGACCAGAGGTCCGTGTTGCCATCATACTAGACAGGAAGTTGAGAATGATTCAAAAACACAGTTTCTAAGTCAATAAAACTATCATACGTGGATGATAGGAGATCAATGTACCACTTAGCTGCTACATTAGTCAATTTTGTTTGAAATATCCTCAATTGAACGGGGTCATCGTTCAGTGAGTTGAAAGAGCACCATAAATGAAATGTGGTGATATGAGCACCTGGGTCCTCACCCATTTTCCCCAAATTTGGAATTTATGAAGGTAGTTTTATGGGGACAAATGGCCATGCCGAATTATGATGCACAAGATCATTCATCAGTTTTGACAAATCTTGCAAGTTTAAAGTTGTCAGGAAAAGAATTTTTGGTGTATCCGGAGTTTGGTATTGAGGATGATTTCAGTGAGAGGTGTATTATAATTTCGTGCAAACTAGTCATATTACAAATATTCTATCTCTATGGATGGAAAGTCTCTCTGATTATAACTAAGTTCTGGTTCACCTAGAAATTCACTAACACCTTTTGGTTCAAAAGAACCGTGTGTGTCTACTCTTTGCCTCTGAGGTGGCGGTGGAGGCTCCACTGCTGAAAGTGGAGGAAGGTTTTGCAACCTTTTATACCTACTAAGAGGATGGTCCTCCAAATCCAAACATGTATATCACACACCTAAAAGGTCAAAACTAAAACACAAGCAAATCAAAGAGCACACACTAAAAATATCTTAAGTCTCACAAACCTAAGCATGCAATAAATACACCTTCCAATGGAATGTCTGGGATGATTAGGTCCCAGAACAAACCAGTGAATATCATAGAGTATTTACTTGGAGTCTCATGATGATTTTTCTGGGTACAAGCACTGGAATCATCTAACCGCCCTCCAAAATTTTCAACTGGGGTTACCTTCCAGGTCTACCGTAGGAGCAATGGAAATAGCCTTCCACTGCCACCCGTGTAAGAACCTAAGGTCTGGAAACTAAAACTACAAAACTTACAATGAGATTCCAATGAAAAAATATATAGCATGATTGATTTCCATGTTCATGGTAGCTAAGCCCAAAATTCTAACAATACCGGCACCTCACGGGGCCCAAGAAGTTGTATTGAAAGAACCCTCGTACACACAACAATACTAGTTTATGTTTGAACGAGGTATTGGAGGGTTATCTCTACAACCAAGCTCTCACACAGCCTCATGCTTGACTCATGTGTTAGAGGAGCTTTCAGGTTGATCCCTTGTAAATGTGGGTTTACCTAAATATTGGCCACTAAGTATGAGTTCAAAATTCTCTTGGATAGTTAAAAAGTTACCTAATCCAAGAACCTAGCCTAAGCTAGTCAATGATCAAACCTAAAAAGAAAAATGTTGCTAATAAATTTTATATTATGCGTTCTTTTTAAGGATTTATTACTCAAAGGTGGTGAGAGTGAGAAGCAATGATGTTTTGACTCAACATTTGAAAGCAAAGATGATGTAAATTTTCAAAACAAGTGCTATTAATAATGTTTTTTTCCTTTTTCTTTCTATGAAACAAATGAAACTTTTAAATAACTTTGAAAATAAAATACTTTTATATTTTTTGTTTTCTTGAAATAGTGGGAAAACAATAATGTAATGAGCCTAAGCTAGGGCTAAATATGCAACTACAACTGCCTTATTTGTTTTTTTCTTTTCAAAAAATACAAATTTGATGCAATTGAATGCAACTAAGTAAGTTAAGCTAACTTGAACATGTATAAATGCAAGTAATAATGTTCATATCTTTAAAATAACAATATTTAACAAGTAATGCAAATATGACTCAAACCCTAATTGGACTGAACTACCAACCTCAAAAGAAAAGTACATCAAAAACTTGGTAAAAGTGACACACCTAGACCACTACCAAAGAAATTAGAGGCAAAACAGTGCACTAGAAGGATTGACAGAGACCAACAACCTATAGAGACACTAGCACTTGAACCAAAGAGGCCAAGGAAACACCTACGCCACTCACACATAGATATTCAAACCTATCTCACCCAAAAAGACACTTGTTCAACAAGTGGAAGTGAAATGCATTCACTAACAACACAACATAATCCAGGGAAACAACCCTCCAGGTACCCAAGATGTCAAAAATGCAAAACAAGGAAAACCATAGCAGAGATTGACTAACCCTACAGGAAACTACGATTGTTACATAAACAGATCGCGAATGACTGTGACTAAATGTATAGTCAACCCGTAATTACAACCTGAAACAATGATTGTATATACAAGCAACCCGCGATTACAACTAAAAATTTTCAAAAGAAAAAATAATAGCCTAGGGATCCTAAGCACCAAACATCACTGACTGAAATAAAAGTATAAGCAAGAAACTTACAAAAACAAAAAGAGAAAATTGGACTGTAAATCCTATTGGAATAGACCCACAACAAGCTAGACTCCCCAGTGAAGTCTCCAGTCCTGTATTTCAGGGATACTACCTTATGACACAGGGTCTGGGGTCACCAACGTACAAATGTTTTACTTGCAGACATTCAACAACACATAAACATTTATTAAGGAAATATGATAGGAAGGATATGTACCTTGTGATCGAAGGTTGATCCTAGCTTTAAGCCTTTCTCCAAATTCTCTAGAAGCCTCAAGGTCTTCAACACCTGCAAAAAGAGATTGATATCTTTCCACATAGATATTTGTTGTTATATAAAGATAAATGAAACATTACAATTGCATATAAAGATAAACAACAATGTATTTCATAAATCATAACACGTAGGAAGATCAATACATAAACTGTGGAAGAAAATCACTCTTTATTTATAAGTAATAGGGAATGATATAACCTATGTCTAAGACAAGCCTCGTCTGCTGACCAAGGACTGAGTTCTCTTGCTCCAATGTCCAAAGGTATTCCTCCAGCATAAACTTGTTCTTTTAAGATGCTCCCCTATCCTCTGCCCCTCCCCTTTATTTATATTTGGTGATGGGGGGATTTACGAAGGTTAGGATGGTTAGGGAGGTTGGGGACGTTATGATTTTGAACCCAACTGTCCCTAACTAATCATGTTTTTATTTTTTATTTTTTGTCTTAATGTAACCATGGGTACATATAATAGCAGCTCGTGAATGGATCGTGACTCCTATGAAGGAAACCCCCTAATACATATTATGATCATCTAACCATAGGTTGCATATGTGGATACCCGCGAATACATATTCTGATCATCTAACCATGGGTTGCATATGTGGATACCCGCAAATGACTCATGGCTTGCAATGGTAATAGTCATGATTACAAGACAAGGTCATTTAAAAACATGGGTGATACTAGAGGAAACAATGTGTATCAAGGCATATCTTCATCTATAGATTTTAGGAAAATTCAATCCATATGTCCTTTTGTGTACCGACGTGCTCTGTGTCAATACTCAGACAAAGAAGTGCCATTTCATAGTATAACATATATATGTCTCAACAACTTCTCCTCACAGCTTGCTTGTTTAGCTTCCTTCCACCAACCATGAGCAGAAATATTTCTGCAAGAAGACTCCATATGTGACATATGATCTTCCACCCAATCCATATGTGGATGAATGGAATCAAATGGCAGAAATATGTGTCTATGTTGTTGATCACAGAACATCTCAATATTAGAGGAATCAATAAATTTACAAAAGGAAATTTTACCTCCCAGATTCTTCCTTTCCATGATTCCTCTATCCACCCAATCAATGGATAATAAGAAATTTCATTTGTTGATTCATGTTGGATGTAATCAACCACCTCCTTCAAAGCTACACATTCATTCCTTATAGGAATATCGTGAGATATTTATTTCAAGGAATGCATGTCAAACATTTCTCTATCGATGCAAGCAAGTTTAGTGCATCCTTGATCCTCCATTTAAATGACATATTTATCTACCAATTCCTTGAATAGATAATCATCATTTGTTTTTATTAAAATGGTGTTGGAGGAGCTAGTCAGGGAGCCAACTAGTCGAATAGCTGACTAATTGGATATTAGGTCGGCCGCATGAGGTCGCGTCGATTGAACGAACCGACAGGTAGTTATTTGTAACCATTTGTAATCATATATATTAGGCTATTGAGCCAGATGAGAACTTGGTTCAGTGTTGTGTATGTATGGACCCTCATGTTATAATATAATCTATTACTTCCTTATATATATGCTTGTCTCTTGTGTCTGTTATGTTTATATGCTTCTGTGTATTATTGGTAACCCTCTATGATCTGTGAGATTACAACATTGGTTCCGTTGCTAGTAGTACATATATGAACGTAATGACCATAAGCAGACGATATCAAAACAGGATATTAACAACTGGTGGGAGTGTAAGATAGCAAATTATTTGCAGAACTACGCAAGGAGAAATAGATTGATCATTGCTCAAGCGAAGGACAAATTCTTCATTGAAACACATGAGAAGTTTGTAAAAATGGTACCTCAGCTTTTGAAAAAAATTCAGGATGAAAAATTCGAAAGAACCTAAGGACCAAGAGCTACTATAGAAACTGATCCGAGGGGGATGAACAAACTTGTCGGAGTGGTTTGAAAAGATCACAGATGAATTCTATGAGGAATAAGCCATGTAAGAAAGAACTTCGGCCGAAAGCGTTCAGAAAAAAGGTTTTATACAAACCTCACCAAGCCGTTCCTTTTCTCTTTACCGCCCTTTTGTTCAAATTCCCAATAGAAAAGGGAGTGGGCCATATCATAGAACCTCGTCCGTCACTACGTGAACCGCCACCAAATTCTAACTGGGCAAAGAAACAGAAGAGATGGGAAAAATTCATTGCCGAAAGGGAGTGGGAGTACTTCCTAAGCAAATAAACAGAACTATCCGAGCTTTCTAAAGTGTCGGGTAGGCTATGGGGGGGTAGCTGGTCATGTGTCGGGGTAAAGTAAGAATTATTCTAGTCGACTAAAGAAAATACCATCACCAGCAATGAAAATTCAACCTAAAAATGAAATCAAATGAACAGTGACACACAAAGGTACGGCATATTTACAAAAAGTGGAAAGAGAGAAGAGGCTGAAAAGAAGGGAAGAAAGAAGAGAATAGGCTATAGCGCTATATAGAGGGATGACTACTAGGGTGACAGACCAAGAAAAAAATCTGCCAGATTCGAGTCATGACTAATAGGAAGAAGGAGTAGATGAAGAAGCATCACCCATGGAAGAATACTTGTGGATAGAGCAGTGAGAATCTCTCCAAATAGAAATTCCCCAGGAGGTAAGACCTCTATCAACAACGAATCCAAGTACTAGAATATAGGCCATTGTCAAAGAACACCTACGACTAAGAGTTGGTTAGTTTGGTATATGGAGCTGACTAGACAACGAGGTAAACGATGATGATCATCTAGTGATTTGTCGACCGAAGGAAGGAAATTGGGTAACACTTTAGGCATACCCTTCCAACCCAAGTATCCACTTTCTTTACTTGACACATGAAAGAGCACCCCCCCTGCCAAACATAGCTTTGCAAAATACAGAATAGTCAGACTTGCAGACAAATCATTGCAGTTGGACATCGACAGGAGAAGTCGACCTGAACCGATTGCTTGTTGGAGAAGAAACGACAAATAAAACAACCGGTGGGAACGAAAGTTCTGTCGACAATAGTTCTTCACAGCAAGACAAATAAAATATCCCACTACCACCACCACCATCTCCTTAAGGAGACAGCGACAGCGATACCAACATGGGTCAGGGATCAGAACATATCCCTCCATACGAGGGTGACGAATACCCTAGACGACATTGGTTCGTCTGTGAGTCAATATGGGAGGAAAATCAAGTTACGGTCGAAGAAAGACAGATGGCACAGTTGGTCGGTGCCTTGAGGAAAATAGAACTAACTTGGTACATGATCTATATCAAGAGAACTCCCCAAGCATCCAAAGCAGACATTAAAGCACAATTCATATCTTTCTTTAAAACTCCAGACGCAAAACGTCTAGCAGCCAAAAAGCTGAAAACAACATCTCAGAAGCTAGCAGAGTCTGTCTGGGAATATGACAAACAATGGAAGGACCTCCTTAGCTAACTAGACTATGTAATTGACGAACAACTATTAATTCAGTGGTTTCTTGCAGGTCTATTATAGAAAATCCAGTGGAACATAATCTTGGAGACATTTAAAACATACGGAGACGCACTTACCAAAGCTCTGCAAGTAGATATGGATGAAGATTTCCCAGCATATCCCGTTTATACTAGACTGGAAGAACATCTAGAAATCATGCAGAAATTGTTGAAAGAGCTGAAAATCAAGAATCGGGATGTCTGGTGCACAAAATAATCCATGGCCGGACACACTAAAGATAACTGTCGGCAAGACATAAGTCGAGAGAACGTTCGGTTTGTTCAGATGAAATGCTTCTGCAACATTTGCCAAGAACATGGAGAACATACAACGAAAGATTGTCCATATAACATGAAAAATGGCAAAGAATCTTGGTGTGCAATCTATGAGGTAAAAAGGCACGCAACGGTCGACTGCCACCTAAATTTAAAGAACTGAAAAAATTACCAAGAAGTCTACCAAACAAACGCAGTCGTGCAAAATAATGATGACACCCAGAGAAGCAATGATCAAAACGAGCCAAATAATCAAAGATATGAAGGCCGTCGATATGAGCGTCGATTCGAAAACCGTCATGGAGGATATGGAGATGTTGGAGCCCTGAAATTTGTAGGCAACAACAGTAAGGGATTCTCCCCAATCAACGTTCCCAACTAGCCCGTTTACTGTTTGGTATAGGGAATCCGTCCGGTTTACGGTCCGGCTCCCGCAGGTCAAAGAAACAAAACAAAGGCTTTACCGGTTGCGGCCCGGTCCACCGATTTTTTGGTATTTTTTGACTTAATGTATGATATGCAATTGTCTAATTAACCATGTAGGGTGATAAGATGCGAGGAGCAGTCACAATGTGATGCGCAGGTTCTTACCTCTCGTCTTAGACTCACTAGCATCCCAATCACAGACAACAAGAAAAGAAACTAACTACCTAAACTATCCCTAGGGAGCAGGATTATCACTTGTAAGTGAGTAATACATTGTGTACATGCATTATGAAGAGTTACAGTTAGCTAACACTTCTTTCAAGACACATGAACAATTACAGATATTTAAACAACTAGATAGCCGATTATTTCATGAACAACATTTATTACTCACAGTGGAAAACACCCCAAACGCCACTGAAGAACATTCAACAAGAACATAGGTTCAGGAAGTTAAATACTCTCACAGTAAATGAAACACAGCTGAAAACGAAATAGTTCCTCTTCAACATTATTCATTTAGTCGCATTGATACATTCCACATTTCGCTCTCTCCATCAGGAAAAAGTTGCACTTTATGACTGTAAAACGAAGTAGTTCCTCTTACAAGCAAAAGAGTTTACAAAATTTTTAGGGAAAAAGCCTTTTCTAAATCCTACTTTCAAATATTTAACTACAATTCCAAAACGCTTCAGTTTCCCCAGACGCATGATCTTTCAGTGTCCCAAACGTTTCATATTCCTCTATCTTGTCTGTATGCAATCATGAACCACTGGGTCACTGATCAGTTTTTTGGGTCCGCGCATTTATAGCTCTGGATTTCGCCTTTTACTCCCCTAGCCCTCCTGGCGTTTCCCCTGGTTTCAGTTATACTCCTGCCAAAATGGTCCATCTTTCTCCGCACCACGGTAGATTGACCGATCTCCTCAAAACCGCCTACAATCAAATCGACAAGCATGATTCAACAACAGCAAATATTACCAATTGAAACGACTATTCCACAAGGAAATGGCAAGGCGCACCACCTGTGGGCTTGACAAACCTAGCCTACGACGGTCAACAGGAAACTCGTTGGCGTGAAAAATTAAAGTCGGTAGTCGGAAGGGAATAACATCGGAGGCCAAAAGGCTTTCCCAGCCGTAACGGCGGAAAAGGCACAATTTACGGATAAGCGAAACGCGGGCAAGAGAGGCTTTAATCGGAAGTCGGACGGATTTGTACTTCAGAAGCCAAAAGACTTTAAGAGCCGCAACGGCAAAAAAAAGAAGGCTAGAGCCATGCGATGCACGTCGGAAGTCGGATGGATTTACGTTTCGGAAGACAAATGGCTTTCCCATCCACAACGAAGGACGAGAAACGGCTTCGGGTACATGGCTAAATCAGGTTAAAACGCATCGAAAGTCAGAGCTTTTTACACTTTGGATGGCAAAACAGTTTGGGAGCCGCAACGGCGGACAAGAAAAGGCTATCAGCCGCCGATTTAACAAAAATGAATTAAGTGTTTCGGACAGCTCTTCAAATCAACATCGGACAGAGACTCTATCATACTTTCGCAACGACGACCACAGCAAAAACAACTGGTTTGATCAACAAGCAAAAAATAAGCTTAAAAAGCTGGGACTCACCATGAAATACAACGCAATTGAAATCTGATCCTTGGTCAAGAGTTAAGCTTTTGTAGTCATTAAAAATTAAAACACAGACCAACAACTCAAAGGATTCAATGACCAAAGCAAAATCATGAGGAGGGGTCCAAAATTTAAGAAATTTGGGGAGAATAGTTGCAGCTGCAACAATTGGCGATTACCTGGTGAACCTGGATCTCTAGGCGATTAATCTTTGAGTGACAGACTGTTTAACAACAACTGCATTCTATTGAATTCTTCCAGCTATCTGGATTTCTTGAATGTCGGAAGTGTGTACCTTCAATCATTGATAATAGTCCAATTTGGGAGAGTGGAAACCAAGATTTTCAAGTCTAGATAACTCTGTTGAGGCCAGAAAATGNGTTGTCGCTCCTTAGAACAATTTAAATGTGACGTGGATGGAGCCCCAACATAGTGTTCCAGACTCTCTAAATCCGGTTTATTACACAAGGATTAAGCATGACTTCAATGCACATAGAATTATTCGAGAAAACGACTAAGCTGGAAGAAAATATTTAATATAAACAACAACCCACAGTCTGATCACTAAATTGTTTATCACTCCCAAAAATTCTGATGTTCCCCATGCAACCACAGGTTCGTTCCCTTTATTGAAAACAAGAAAAATCAAACTAAAGCAAACTGAAAAACATGACTCAAAAGACTACTAGACGGATTATTTATACACAAGACAGAAGAAATCAAACAACTTAGGAAAAATAAGTCTTGAGAACCAAACCATTTACCGGCAGGTTCTCCTCCCACCCCTGCAGATCTTGCAACTTGTAATTAGAAGGACCAAGCTTGGCTGCAATCTGAAAGGGACCTACCCACAACTGCTGGAATTTGGTATGCTTTCCCTTCTCATCATGGGGGTGGTCCCATTTGAGGACTAAGTCTCCTACTTCAAAGTCTTTTGTCCCAGCTTTGTGCTTGTCAAACCATCTCTTAACTGACTCTTGTTGTTGTTTAAAGCGTTCTTTGGCTTTAGATCTAGCTTCTTTTGCTTTCAGGAGATTATATATTCTTATCTGTAAAACTTCATCATTAGACCCTCTAGACTCTTGAGCTAGTATGGAAGATGGTAGCATAATGTTGGGAGGAAGAATGGCTTCTTTTCCATAGACAAGGGTATAAGGAGACACTCCTATTGCATACTTGGGGGTGACTCTATCAGCCCATAGGGCGTTTGGTAGTGCTGAGTGCCAACTCCTTTGGTTTTCTATTACAGTCTTCTTTAGGATTCTAATCAGATTTTTATTAGAGGATTCAGCCAAGCCATTCCCTTGTGGATAGTAGTTAGCAGAATAATGCAATTTTATTCCTTTATCATGAACAAAAGCAGTTAATTTTATTGATGAAAAGTATTTAGCATTATCAAAAACTAACGAAATTGGAACTCCAAACCTGGTCATGATATGATCTTGCAGAAAGCTGATGACTTCGTCTTCATTTATCTTACGCAGCGGGACAGCTTCGACTCAGCGAGTGAAATAATCAGTCGCAGTTAGAATGTATTTGTGTTGGAGAGAATAATTTGGTTTTATTTCTCCAATAATATCCAACCCCCATTGCTCGAATGGTTCCGTGATCATCACAGGCTTTAGGGGTGCTGCTGCTTTAGGCTGTCTTCCACCACACCTTTGGCAAATATCACATTTCTTGACATGTGCATGTGCATCCTTGAAGAGTGTAGTCCAATAGTAACCGGCTCTGAGGATTTTGTGGGATGTAGTGTCTCCTGAATAATGTCCCCCAGCAAGACCGTCATGTAATTCTGACATTACTTTCTTTGCATCTTCTTTTTCTAAGCATCTGAGGAGAACCCCGTCATAATTCCTTCTGAATAATATTCCTTCAACAAGTTGATAGGAGGCCGATTTAAGACACAGCGCTCTTCTTTGCTTGGAATTCCAATGTTCTGGCAACAGCCTTGACTGCAGGTAATGCACAAGGTCTCTATACCAAGACTCGGGAGCTGTAAACAAAGGACATACATCCATTACATGTAATTCGGCCTCATCCTCCCATGCTTGCTCTTCATTGTTCCCACTTTCAGTCATCAGCTTGCACAATCCTTGTCCTTTAACTATAGAGGCTGGTTTGAATTCAAGGTCGTATTCTTGAAGAGCTGTTGCCCAGTTTCCCCTCCTTTCTCCTAACTCTTTCTGTATGAGAAGGGATCTTACAGCTGGGTAGGGGACTATTACCTTGGTTCGATTTTTTAATATATAAGGCCTGAATTGCTTCACTGCCTTAAATACTGTGTAAGCTTGCTTATCAATGGCTGGGTAGTTTAATTCAGCCCCTTGTAGACCAGTACTCATAAAGGAGATTGGGAATTCATCCCCCTCTTCTTCCTTTTGGGTGAGCACAGCTGCCAGTGAATCATCGGATGCAAATGTATACAGAATAAAGTCTTTATCAAAGTCTGGGATTTTCAAGGAGGGCGCATGTGCAACAACAGTCTTGATTTTACTGAAAGCATTCTTTTCAATTTCATTCCACTTAAATTGTGCATTTTGTTTCACCATCTGCTGCAGTGGCTAGACCATCTGAGCAAAATCAGGGACAAATCTTCGCACGAAGTTTATAGTTCCCATAAAAGACTGCATCCCTTTCTTATTGTGGGGCAAGGGGATTTGTTCAATGGCCTTGATTCTTTCTGGATCTATAGAGATTCCTTTCTTTGAGACTATGTGACCTAGCAACTTGCCTTCCGTGACAGCGAACACACATTTCTTAGGATTGAGGGAGATGCCATATTTTTGGCATCGTTCGAAAATTTGCTTTAAGTGAAACGCGTGTTCTTCTATTTTCTTTGAGAATATTGTAATGTCGTCAAGGTACACTACAGCACTTCATCCAATCAATCCACGGAAATATATGTCCATAGCCCTCTGAAATGTCGCTCCAGCATTAATCAGCCCAAAAGGAATCCTTCTGTAGGCAAAGGTTCCCCATTTGGTTCTGAACGTTGTCTTCAATCTATCTTCTTCGACTACCAATACTTGATTGTAGCCAGAGAAACCATCTAATAATGAAAACAATTCAGAACCAGAGACCATCTGTAGCAGTTTCTCCATGGGTGGCACAGGGTAGTTATCTTTATCGGAAGCGTGGTTTAGATTTCTGAAATCCACGCATAATCTGATCTCTCCCGACTTTTTTCTAACTGGTACCAGATTTGACACCCACTCAGAGTGTCTGACTTTAAAAATGATTCTAGCATCCAATAATTTCTTCACTTCACTCTGAATCAGCGGTTCTAACTTTGGATGCATTTTTCTCAACGGCTGCTAGTATGGCTTGACGCCTGCTCTAATGGGGATGACGTGTTTGATGATACTAGTATCATACATTTTCAAGTCCTCGTACATCCATGCGAAAACATATTTATATTTTTTAAATAGACTGATGAATTTGTCTCTCTCTGTTGGCGAACAGCATTTGCCGAGATTCACGAACTTAAGAGCCGTTTCAGTCCCCAAATTTATCAGCTCGAACTGTAGCGATGAGCTGTGGGTCTTTACATGGCTGGTCTTCTGAAATTTTCATCTAAATCAAACATTTTTTCCAACGTTCTGACTCCTTTAGGAATGAAATTGTCATATTTCATCTCAGCCTAATGTTCCTCATCATCTATAATGGATCCTTTAAAGACCTCGTCATTTGTCAAGCATTCTATTATTTGTTGATCATCGTCGAACACTCGCAAGTTGGTGATCATATCCACTACAGAGGGCCTGAAAAGTAGTTCGACAGAACATCGATTATTAGTGGGTACAAGTCTAGCGGCTGATGTGGCCAACAGATCAGCAGCTGCGTTTTTAATTCTTGGAATTGAAATAATGTTGAATGCATTAAAACATTTAAGCAAATCCCGTACCTCGTTCTGGTAAGCCCTTAAGTGAGGAGAAACACAATGTATCTTATTCCGGATTTGTTTCACAATAATTTCAGAATCTCCAAAAACTTTTAAATTACTTACCTTTAACTCAATCGCTTTCTTCAGTCCCTGCACCAGCGCTTCGTACTCAGCTGTATTATTAGTACACTCAAACTCTAATCTACAAGAAAGAAAATTCCTATTCTTCTGTGGGTCAATCAGGACACAGCTGGCCCCTGACCCTTCTAATGTCTTAGAGCCATCGAAAAATAAAGTCCAAAAATCATTAACTACTGAAAACGAATCTACTCCTACTGCTAAGTCTACTATTTTACAGTCAATCTCATCAACCTGTGAGAATTGAAGGAGATCAGGCTGGGTATCAGATGTGTTTCTGGCTTCTTCTGCTTGGTAATTACCTGGTTCCAACTCAATAAAATAGTTTCCCAAGACAGAATCCACAGGTTCATTCTTCTCTTCAAGTCGGGTAACATTGTACTTCATGTGAGGCTCCCTCAAAACCTTAATCTGGTTTGGAATTCCTTTGTATGGCAACCACAGATGTGACCAATCAGAAGCGAAATATCCATTAAGTTTGGCCGACCAATCTCTACTGAGGATAAGGTCGTACGCATCTGGTATATCAGCCACCACGATATTAATGACCTGGCATACTTTATCATTTGAAGCCAGACGGACTAGGACATCTTCCATCTCACCAATTACCTTCACATATGTCCTGTCCAACTGAACTACTCTCCACGGGGATGGCTTAGGCTTCCCATTGATTCTTTTACAGACAGATATCGACATGACATTAACAGTTGCCCATGAATCTACCAAGCAATTATGTACATTGTAGTTAAAGATTTCAAAAGTAAGGAGGAAAGGTGGATGCTTGTGCTTGGACTTACCTCCACTGTTGTTCTCTCCAATCTCTTCTTCTTCTTCTGGTTGATTGTTAGTGGGCATCTTCTCATCTAATGTTTCAAGGGCTCTCAACAGCCTTTCTTTTTGCTGTGGCACTTTGCACATCTCGAATAGTGGAACATTCGCCTTTATCTTCTTTAAATCCTCCACAATATCATAATCCATCTGTTGTTCTGTGGGATGAGGCCTATCAGCATTCTCCTTACCTTCATTTGGCTTGGCCGTTGTATCATTCTGTCTAGGACTTTGGCTGGTAATAGTGAATTCTGGAATTTTATCAGCCAAGGAGTTATTTTGAAATTTCTTCTTAATATTTCTCTGTAACCTCTTAATCTTTGGGAGTATAAGACTGTCTTCTTTAACCGTCCCTTGGCTCCTTGTGGCTACGTTGGTTTCCACAACGTCCTTGTACCCCTGAGTCTTTTCTTCTTCGGCGTCAAATAACGAGACCGAATTCAATAAAGCCATGGTTTCTTCTTCCTGCTCTTTAGTGGAAGTAGAAGTAGAAGTATCTTTTCTTTCTTCTTCTCCCTCTTCTGTTAATCTAGAATCTAACAATTGATTCATGACCAACGTCATCGAATTAATCCATTGAGGACAATTCTTTTCAGAGTGTGGCTGTTGGTGGAAAGTGCAAAAATTGTCCAAGCCTACCTCTATTAAATTCATAGATGCAGCATTGTGAGGAGGAGGTTGAGACTGATGGTTATCCTCTCTTTTCTTATAATATGGCTTATAAAAATTTTGTGCTTCCTTTTCTTTCTCCATATCTATGATTTTGTTGGAAAGTTTCTGCATCATTTTGGCCATATTTTCCAAATCTGGCGACTTTTCTTCCTTAGGCTTAGTAAACAATAAGGCTTTTCTTCCTGCACCCTTTTCTCCTAACTGCTCTGGATAGTCTTCAATACTCTCTCTTTCAGCTTCCACTACTTCAGCCTCTTCATAGGTTTCCATCAACGTAGGCTTGGCCCTGCCTTTGGCAAACATGGCCAGATCAGGGCCTAAAGCTGAAGTATAATATTCAATCAGAACTTTGTCTAAAGGTCTATCCATTTCAGAGAAATTCTTGAGATAGGCTGCAAACCTTTGTGTGAAATTGTACACCTTTTCTTTTCTTTCTTTCTTCAACGCGCACAGCCCTTTCATGAGAGCCGCATGAGTTTTCTGAGTTGCATACTTACTTCTGAAAATTATTTCGAAGGTATCCAGATTAGGGATAGAGTTAGCAGGAAACCCAAAGTACCATGATGCTGCAACTCCTTTAAGGGTATGCGGGAACAGTCTGCAGACTACATCTTCATGCTCCCCAGCCCTTAATCCTTCTATTGCCAAGTAAAAACTCTGCAGATCATCTACTAGTATCTTCTCATTGGGGTCGAATTTAGGCAACAATTTTTCAAAGGATTGAGGCAAATCATGTAACGGAGGGGTCAGGTTTAAAGGTGATCTGGCTCTTCCTGCAGGTGGTGCATTTGGCGGGTTAGGTGGTTGGTTTGCGTTTACGCCAGCCATGAGCCTGGGTGGAGCGTGAGGAGGTGAACCAACTGGAGTGTGAGCAGGAGAACTGTGAGGGGTTTCTGGGCCTTCTTGATTCAAAGGTAGCACAACTTCATGTAAGGATGTTTCTACAAGCTCTTCCCAGTCTCCAACCAACACTGAGCCTTCCACTTCAGGACGATCCTTCTTTTTATACTCTCTTCTGGGCAATTCAGGGATGATTGACAATCCTCCAATCTTCTTTACATATGCCCTAGTGTGTCTTCTCAGATCATTAACAATTTCGTTTCCAATAGAATATAGATGTTCTCTTTCTTCTGGAATTGGATTATGAAACCCACTGCTTTCAGAACTGTTACTAGTTGAATATTCTCGGGAAAACGGGTTTCCTCGGCCAGCCATACACTGGCGGCCCTCCTTCTAGCGCCAAAACTGTTGGAGTCCTGAAATTCACAGGAAACAACAGTAATGGATTCTCCCCAATCAACGTCCCCAACTAGCCCGTTGACTGTTTGGTATAGGGAATCCGTCCGGTTTACAGTCCGGCTCCCGCAGGTCAAAGTAACAAAACAAAGGCTTTACCGGTTGTGGCCTGGTCCACCAAGTTTTTGGTATTTTTTGACTTAATGTATGATATGCAAGTGCCTAATTAACCATGCAGGGTGATAAGATGCAAGGAGCAGTCACAATGTGATGCGCAGGTTCTTACCTCTCGTCTTAGACTCACTAGCATCCCAATCACAGACAACAAGAAAAGAACCTAACTACCTAAACTATCCCTAGGGAGCAGGATTATCACTTGTAAGTGAGTAATACATTGTGTACATGCATTATGAAGAGTTACAGTTAGCTGACACTTCTTTCAAGACACATGAACAATTACAGATATTTAAACAACCAGATAGCCGATTATTTCATGAACAACATTTATTACTCACAGTGGAAAACACCCCAAACACTACTGAAGAACATTCAACAAGAACATAGGTTTAGGAAGTTAAATACTCTCACAGTAAATGAAACACAGCTGAAAACGAAATAGTTCCTCTTCAACATTATTTATTTAGTCGCATTGATACATTCCACATTTCGCTCTCTCCATCAGGCAAAAGTTGCACTTTCTGAATGTAAAACGAAGTAGTTCCTCTTACAAGCAAAAGAGTTTACAAATTTTTCAGGGAAAAAGCCTTTTCTAAATCCTACTTTGAAATATTTAACTACAATTCCAAAACGCTTCAGTTTCCCCAGACGCATGATCTTTCAGTGTCCCAAACGTTTCATATTCCTCTATCTTGTCTGTATGCAATCATGAACCACTGGGTCACTGATCAGTTTTTTGGGTCCACGCATTTATAGCTCCGAATTTCGCCTTTTACTCCCCTGGCCCTCCTGGCGATTCCCCTGGTTTCAGTTATACTCCTGCCAAAATGGTCCATCTTTCTTCGCACCACAGTAGATTGACCGATCTCCTCAAAACCGCCTGCAATCAAATCGACAAGCATGATTCAACAACAACAAATATTACCAATTGAAACGGCTATTCCATAAGGAAATGGCAAGGCGCACCACCTATGGGCTTGATAAACCTAGCCTACGACGGTCAACAGGAAACTCGTTGGCGGGAAAACTTAAAGTCGGAAGTCGGAAGGGAATAACATCGGAGGCCAAAAGGCTTTCCCAGCCGCAATGGCGGAAAAGGCACAATTTACGGATAAGCGAAACGCGAGCAATAGAGGCTTTAATCGGAATTCAGACAGATTTGTACTTCGGAAGCCAAAAGACTTTGAGAGCCGCAACGGCGGAAAAGAGAAGGCTAGAGCCATGCGATGCACGTCGAAAGTCGGACGGATTTACGTTTCAGAAGACAAATGGCTTTCCCATCCGCAACGGCGGACGAGAAACGGCTTCGAGTACACGGCTAAATCAGGTTAAAACGCATCGGAAGTCGAAGCTTTTTACACTTCGGATGGCAAAACAGTTTGGGAGCCGCAACGGCAGACGGGAAAAGGCTATCAGCCGCTGATTTAACAAAAATGACTTAAGTGTTTCAAACAGCTCTTCAAATCAACATCGGACAGAGACTCTGTCATACTTCCGCAATGGTGACCACAGCAAAGACAACTGGTTTGATCAACAAGCAAAAAACAAGCTTAAAAAGCTGCGACTCACCATGAACTCCAACGCAATCGAAATCCGATCCTTGGTCAAGAGTTAAGCTTTTGTAGTTTTTAAAAATTAAAACACAGACCAACAACTCAAAGGATTCAATGACCAAAGCAAAATCATGAGGAGGGGTCCAAAATTTAAGAAATTTGGGGAGAATAGTTGCAGCTGCAATAGGAGGTCGAGGATGATTTTCTGGCAATCATGACAATCGACCATGACGACCCATCCAGTGCTTTACATTCTATAGAGAAGGCCATCACTATGCAAACTGTCCATACAAGGATAGAACCGATATAAAAGTTTTGTTACTTTGTACTAGCTATGGTGTAGGCGATCACTCATTAGAGTATTGTCCCACCATGCTCGACAAAATTAATAAAAAGAAAAACGTTAATGTCTTGTCGTGTGTTCAAAAACATGTTGTAATGAATACAAAGAACCTGCACATAGTAACCCGACAAGGGACAAATATTGGAAATGATAATCCACGTATAAGTAAATTCAAAGAAAAGAATGATTATCCTAACTCGGGTAAACAAAAACAATTATATAATGACGCAATGAATATGTTTAAAGAATTTGCTAGACAAGAAGAAGTCGATGACAATTGAAAAAACACAGTTAAAGAATTAATACACTTAGTACAGGGCGATAAATTGGTATCTCAGTTCATTGACTTATTGTTTAATATGAAGCATAATAATAATATAGAAAAACAAACTAAAAACATATGCATTCTAAACCAAAAAGACAAGAGTGATGTTGACCCACTTGTCAATCTAGAAATCGAAGGATACCATGTTCAACAAGTTGTACTCGACTTCGGTTCACAAGTAAATATTATGACTCGTGACACCTGGGAATAGTTGGGTAGAGCTAAACTATATGAATCAAGCATATACCTCAAGCAAGTTGACCAAGGTCTGATCGAACCCAACGAGGTTTGGAGAAATGTCGATATGAGAATAGAAGGAATATCGACTAAAGTCGACTTCGAGATTATCGATCCTAATGAAAGATCCACTTCCTTCCTAGCTTTAGTAGATCGACCTTGGGGAAGAAAAATGAAATATTCAATATCTCTAGACAAAGAAAGGATAAAATTAAAAGGGAATGGATAGAAAGTCATAGTCCCTATTCATCCTTCCCAAGGGGAACTTTGGATAGAACCCATTGATGAAGAAGTCGACATCCGACAACTATACCAAATTCAAAATAATGAAGACTACACTGAACCTAATACATATGGTGAGATTCACTTAGGTAATCAAGATTCAGTAGGATATAATTCAGACGCGGAGTTATATGATTGGGAAGTCAAAAACTATGAGACCCAAGCAAGGGGTTTTTGGACCATTCAGGCTATACAGAGGAAACCAGTCCATTAATGTTTCTCAGTCTCCATCATCCCAAAAATATTCGAAAAGAAAAGTAGGGAATATACTACCTTAACCCCAACAAATATAAGTATCAGACAAATCCCAAGGTATAAAGAAAGAGAATCCCCAGTTATGCATATAGAACAAGTCTCTAAAAACATAGGTGAACATGGCCGACTACAAATCTTGGTAGAAACCTTTAAAGGACAAGTTGATCAAAGGTGGGATACCCATCAATCAAGATTGCAGACATGGACAATAGCTTCGACTTAATTCATAGAAAGATTCAGAGGAAAGAAGCTAACCAAACAGGCGCAAATTCCTGTGTTCATCCAAGGGTAATACCAAGAGAAGCACATAAGAACATGTGAAATAGGATGGATAAGGCTTGGGTATAAAGACGAACATACATGGACACACCTATTTCCTTCGACACTAGATGAATTACCAAACAAATGGTATAAAATGGAAGAAGCACGAGGCAAAACATTTCAATGGAACGAACTTAGAGAGAACTTCACTAAGGACTTCAATTTTATACCGCAGAATGAAAAGTTAGTCGAAACTGCAAAGCAAATAAAGGCATTTATAGAAATGACCAGGAACAATAGTCTGATACAAAACCACAATAGACCGACAATACCATGCAACAACAGACAAACCAATATAATACCACAGTTGACAAGACTGGAAATGGAAAATGAAAATATGGAAGGGAAAATCTTTCGATGGAAATCATATCACTCGGAAATAATAAAACCAATTCACACAATACTTAAAATCGGCACAACCGACAAAGAAGATACCGACCGAATGACCGCGGTAGAATTTCCTATTACATTCTCACAATTCAAAGAAGGGATTCGACCGATCAATGAAGCTAAAGCACCATAATGGTTGGATGCCAAAATTAAAACTAAAGAGTTTGACATATCAAATGATGATCGACCAACAATGGAAAAAATTGGCGATTACTGGAGTGAAGAACAAACGACCGAAATAGTAAACCTACTGAAAGAACTCTAGGATGTCTTTTCTAGAGACTATAAAGATCTCAAAGGGCTATTCCATAAAATCAGAGAAATGAAGATCGACATCAAACTTGATGCCTGACCCGTAAAGAAGAGGCCAAACAAATTAGCTCATAAATACAAAGAGATAGTCAAGAAAGAGATCGACATTATGCTCACAGCAGGAACTATCTACCCTATTGACCAGTCGGAATGGGTAAGCCCAATGGTCATACAACCAAAGAAACACGACCCGACAAAACTAAGGATCTGTGTCAACTTCAGAGAATTAAACAAAGTCACTCTAACAGACCCATTCCCAACACCATACGCAGATGAAATATTAAATGAAGTCACAGGACATGAATGCTACTCATTTCCAGACAGATTCTCAGGGTATAACCAAGTACCAATAGCTAAAGAAGACTAGAAAAAGATGACATTCGTATGTCAATTCGGCTCATACGCCTACAAAGTTATGCCTTTTGGTCTCAAAAACGCACCTATAGTATTTTTTAGAATTGTTGTCAAAACATTTCAAGAATATATCTACAAAACAATGGCAGTATATTTTGATGATTGGACAATCTACTCCATGCTGAAAGATCACTGTAAATGGCTAAGGCTCATGTTGGAACGATTCCGACAAATCCAGTTATCTCTTAACATAAGGAAATGCATATTCCTAACTCTTATAGGGATACTATTAGGGCACATTGTATGCAAAGAAGCCATCAAGGTCGACTTTGCAAAGATAAAAATTATCCTCGACTTGAAACCACCAGTGAATCCAAAAAAAGTTAGGGTACTACTTGAACACATGGGATATTACAGGAAATTTATTAGATACTACTCAGATATGACCTATCCACTGGAAGAACTATTAAGAGAAGATCAGGAGTTCAACTGGACAGATCAATGTAACATATCATTTGACACATTAAAAAGGAAACTAGTCAAGGCACCTATCCTCATGTTCCCGAATTGGTCGATCAAATTTCACATACATATCGGTGCATCAAGCCTAGCAATAGGCATGATCTTAACACAACCAGGGGACTGTTGGAGACATTTACCCACCATGCACACTTAATTTGGTCAATTTGACCTTGTTAAACCACTATCCTAAGTTTTATTGACTTAATTAACATCAGAGGAGCACTATATGACATCAGCATGAGCACACCCATGCCTACCTTCATTTAAGGAGGCCAACTAAGCCTTCTCCTTCATTCGAGGAGGCTAACTGGGGCACTCCGGGGTGATCTGATTGTCATAAATGCACCTAATTGATAACTGATGGTTACAATCAGTTAAGGTGAGTGGTGAAGGTGCCTCCTTTCATTATATTTATTTTTTTATTAATACTTAATGAACTGGAGTCAACAAGGGTGCCTCCAACCACCTCTGATGGCCAGTTTGATTTCAGTTAACCTCATCTGGGTTCATTGGAGTTATTGATGTGCTACCACTTATTGGTTGGCATGCAATGTCAAAACCCCAAAAATTCCGAAAACTTTAAAATTTTTAAAATAGCATGTATTCTCAATAAATGCAGTCATTAACTGTTTGATTAGTTTTATGTTACTAGAATTGTAATTGAATGATCTTTTGATTATACTTAACTTTAAAGAGTAGTTTCTTTTCAGTTACTGATTGTTTTCTATTTGCGACCATAAGGTGAGTTTGTCATGAAGGACTGGGCTTACTTAGCTTCCGAGCTAACGCAACAGTTTTCTTTTCTATACAGGTAAGATGTACGGGTCGCTGTTAACAAATATCAAAAGTTTACAATACGATTTGTTGTATATAATTTATTTAGTGAAAGTACATACATGCTAGACAGATTTACCAGACTTATAAAGGTAAAACTTTTACTAAGCTTCCTTTGAGATCTATTGCTAGAGAATTGAATTCTACTCATAAAGATGGCAGTTAACTTCTCTATCCAGAAAATAGGGTTTAACAATTCTATAGAGTACGAAACCATTAAATGTTCATACTGAAGGTAAGTGTAAAAATGTAATAATTATTTCTTTACTAATCAGCTAGCATGGTAGAAAATTACAACATCAAATATTTAATTCTATTATTCATAGTTACTGTAACATGCCATGTTTATACTGCAACATATTCAGATTTGCAACTGTAGTTGTAAATAACAAGATATTACAAGTATCGACCTATACATTTCTTACTTTAAGCATTTACCAAGTTTATTGTTTGATACAAGTCTTCCCTTAAGGATTTGCATTGTTTTGGAATGCTACTTCTATTTCCAAGATCGACATTTGGATAGAAACCAAAAAACACCTTTAGAATCAGTCCTAGATTTATCATATTTAAACCCCTTTATGAGTTTTCAAGACTATACTATCAACAAGGAAGGTTAATGTACCCAAGCTGCCTATCACACATTAACTTATAAAATCTTTCAAAATTTTTGAGCTTAGAAAATGACAAAAGTCTAATTGTCACCACAAGGATTCTAATACTACTACGAGGTTGTTAATCTATTAACAAGTATCAAGGATATGGACTAGAGTAAACCAAAATCAAAATTAATGGATCACATAAATTAATTACCATCAATTACAGACTTTAAAGAAATGTTATGTCTCTTACCTTCATTTGAAGACTAAGGCAATTGGCAATATAGTTGTAGGTTTATAAACAACTACGCCATAACATTATTCCATTGCTCTTATAACTCCTTATAACTAAAACAATTCTCCATACCTATGTATATGAGACTAATAATGAGCAATATCTATAATACAATGTTTTATAAGCATTAATCTAATGTTACGTGGTTGAAATTATATCGCAGGTGATATTATGGTATATCGAACCTTACGGGATCTCCACGCTATGATTTGGTTTGTAAATCAGTCAATGGTGATCTGGTCGTGGAACTTTAGAACTCTTACCCACTGCATGTAAAGTCTTAAAGTAATACGTGGTCTCTTCTCAGCCATGCATTGGCGTTTTAAAATGGTTGACCCAACCCTAGTCGTCATTTCTCCTTTGCCTTCGGGCCTTTGGCCGCTCTGCAAACCCTCCTGGTCCGTTTTTCTATTGAGTTGTCTGCTATCAGTTCCCATGCTGCTCCAGCTCTTCGTAAGCTCGTCTACTGCACTGTGTGGGGAGGTTACGGTGTTGAATAACTTGCTGTTTGTCTCTGCGATACCTCCATTGATTAACTTGGGCTCTGTACTGTGACAGTCCTTACCTTTCTCCGTTCCAATGAGAGTGATTCTTCCTTCAAAGTAGCGTGGCTTATGCTGTCTGCAGACTGTGTGTTATTTGCAAGGAAGAAACAACGCAGCTATAGGGTTTTACCTTGTCCATCGATTAGCTGGGGTTTCCTTTGTTGTCAGTGGTTGAGAGTGTTGTAACGTTGTTCCTTTTCCATTGAATGGCAGGTTCCTTGCTCATGCTGGTCGCGGCATCACTGTGTGGGATTATCCACTGCTAAGGTAACAGAATACTTCGTTTTCTTTTAATGTCATTGCTAACATTCTTGTCAATACATTTCTTCTTGCATTTAATATAACAACTAACAGTCGGCTGTATACTGGTTTTGCAGATGTAACCTGCTACTTTTCTCTGCCTACAAAAGGAATGAGGGTTACGGCAATACGGGCCACGGTAAGCCCTGGTCCCTCCATGGCTCATCCACTTTGTGTAAACCCTTATGGGATTGCGAGGGGTTGGTCGTTGCAGCCTTTTTGACCCTCAAGGCTTTTGGTTGTTTGTTTGATGTTATACATCGTGGGTTAATACCCTAGCTCTCTTGCAGAGCTCTCCGGCTTCGACCGTGAGTGTAAAATCTTGTTTTGTAATTATTACTGTGTTTATATTAACAGAACAAGCTGTAAGCCTTCATGTGTAATTTCTTATTACGGCTATAGATTGTTAAACAAGACTGGGTTCCACCATGTCATTACTTTGTATTATTTTGAATGGGTAGGGTTTTTACCCTTAGTTATTATGCACGTTTCAGAAACTGTTTGCTGTTCTACAATCCTTCATTTACTTATATTAATGAAGATGCGAAAGTTGATTTATAAACAGCTATAAGTAAAAATGCTGTTAACTCCACTGTTCATTGTTTACCTTGTATAAATTGATTCTTATAGGGTTTAACCCTAATCGATAGTGAAAGAAGTAACTCCATTATTTTTCCTTATATATTCCTGTTAAGTTCAGAAAGTATTTTCTATAATATATAGGGTTACTATCTATAGTTATAATTGGTAAATAAGCTCGATTAAGAGCATTCTGTACTTCTGTTGTTTATTTCCTGCACAAAATGTATTTGGTTTGTTCACTGTTTTAAAAATTATTTTTCATTAGGGTTTATGTATCGGGTTTGTAATTTGACTTCCTTATGAATAAGGAAATATAATTACTGATGCATAATTTATACCCTTTAATGAAGTAAGATTAACAACCGTCAATTACTTGCAGCTCGGACAGTATGAATAGTTCTGGAAGATACTTATAGTAATAAGATTCCTACTTTATATTAATAGCAAAATAAAATAAAATACCTTACTACTACTATAATGACTATATTATCTTTCTGAAATCTCTGTAGCCTTTATATTAATACCCTTAGTTTATTTTATAAGTATTTTGAAAATAGTATTTGTTATTTGATTCTTCTGTACTTTATACTATACTATCTACGTTCTGTTGTAATTAATTTATTTTATTAGTTATAATGTTTACTTATAAATATTCAGCATTCTAATTAACTCTATCCAGAGTTTATTTTGTAAGTACAAATATTAACATTTGTTCATATTCTGAATAAAAGAATAATAGCTCTGGAACTTGTTCAAACTCAGTCTTAATAAAAGAAGGAAAATAACAAAATGAAAATACATTACAAACATTCATAGCATCCGGTCCAGAATGGTTTTGACAGTAGTATCTAAATATTATATAACTAATTCTTACTTGAGTTTATTCTTAGAAATGAAGTTATCCGAATACAAAGAAAGGAACTATATAGTAAAACAGTATTACTTCTAGTCTGACCTCTACTGTCTATCCTTTTACAGTAGAAATTACTGGAAACAAAATACAGTACAAGGAAGTAGTTTGAAACCTAAACTCATACCACAGTCAATAAAATATATTTTCTGAAAAATAGTTAAAGAGAACAATCTAATACTCTGAATTCTCATCAAGCTATCCTTATTTAAACTTTACCCCTGTGCTGGAGTACGATCTGGTAAACCCAGATGTGGAAAAACACAGTGGTCATTATTTTTCATCTGTAAATTCTATTACTGATAAACTAATAACATTTACTTCATTAAACCCGTAAATATTTTAATAATAATCAATCACATTCAACCATTTACTGTTACTAAACAAGACAGTTAGGTGACCGAACTTGCTTAAGCTTTGGACAACAACAGCAATGGGAGGCCGTTCCTCCCTACCAACTCCTGGAGAGCGCTCAAACAGCGACTCCTCAGGACCCCCGAGCTTGCTCTAGTCTCCCTGGCTGGAACTAGGTGCAGCAAAGTCAGATACCAGTCTTCAAACTCAGTATTAATCCAAAACTTATCAGTAAGTTCTCCCGGCTAACAACCTGTAAAATAACCAAGTTACTGCAGCAATCCCCTCAGAACAACTTCTGTATTGTTTTTCCCTTTTTCCTCAATGAATTTCCTTAATAACATTCACCTTAATGAATTCTCTCTGGAAAATATCTGAGCAGCCTCAGCTCTCTTCATTGAGTACTTTCAAAATATTGCCTAGGTCTTTTTGGGTTAGTTGTCATTTAATGAGCCACCTGCTCTGATCCCACTTTCTTGGGGGATCATGACCCCAAATATAGGGAAGTTTCCACCTGTAACTTAGGAAGTGTTTGAGGATGCTGACACCTGTCTTTTTGCCTTCCACCTAGTTCCATCCACCAGTTTGACGAGTAACCTCTTTTTAACAGCTCTCCTATGCTGTTGTCTCCATAATTTATTTATTAATAATAAAATATTATGAATTACATTCCAATTCTGTTGACTCTGTTGAGTCATCAGTTCCTACTTAGTATTAAATTTAACATAATGTCTCAGGAATATAATTAAAACAATTTACATAATTTTACAAAATTGGGGTATGTGACATGCAATGACATGTGTCTAAGATACTTTCAGTTGGACTCAGTCATTCATAGCACTCCAACTTCAGTTAGGACTCAATTGAGTCAATCAGCACTTGATCAGTTGGTTAACTAGTGTGTTTACTGTGGCTTACAGTCAGTGAAACTACACCCATTCATTCAATTCGAATGACCTCCTTGGGAATTCAAATTGTCTTGCAACTCCTGCATCTTGCATGATCATTGTATTGTATTATTCATTATTCATTTGATTATACAAAGCTGCTACTCCCATTGCAGCACCATTTTGCCAATTTTATGCATTTTTTTTGTATTCTTTGTGAGACTGTGTTTTCAATTCCTAGACCACTGTGACAAATTAATATGGTATCAGAGCTCATGGCAGGATGAGGCTCAGATCTCTCAAAAACATGGCTTTTGACAGATCTTGCATGAAAATTTGAGCAAAAGCTTAAAAATCCAGCACTGCACCAGAATCCAAGGCTTACCACTTAATACCCCAAGTAAAGGAATTGTTGATCAAGCTTGCTTGATCAACTATGTTGGCTGTGATGAAATCCTAAAATGTGCAGGTTGTTCGACCTTACGGTGCCTTTTTGTTGTGATTTGCAGGTTTTGACAGGTGAAAGCATTCGCTCCAGCAGTTTGAAATGGTTTCTTCAGTAGAACTCTTGACTTCGTTCAATTTCCATTCATGGAAAGGAGACATGGAGATCCAACTAGATGCCAGAGGACTCTATAGGGTCATTATGGACACTGAAGAAGAGCATTCTTCTGTGACAGACAAAGATAGATTCTTGAACAAGAAATATGAATCATTTGGATTCTTGTGCCTCCCTATTTCCTGAGATCTTCTTTTCCATCTCTTGGGATTGAAGACTCCAAAGGAAATTTGGGACAAATTGGAAACCCTGTATGGAAAACAAGATGATTTGAGAGTATACCAGCTTGAAAACAAGTTGATGTCTCTCCAGCCTTCCAATTTCGAGATCTTAAATTATTTTTTCACAAAGTTCAAGCACATTGTCTTACTCTTGAAGTAATGTAAGGTGGAGAATGAGGATGATCAGCTCATCCTCGCCATACTCTCTAAACTTGGAGTTGATTATTCGATGTTTGTCTCTACATTCCATGTGGGGAAGCTCACAAACCCTGGATGGAAGATTCCTTCACTCAATTCCTTCATTGAGTCCCTGACAAGTGAACATGATAAGCTTGTCTATATGGGGATAATCAAATCCTCCCGTGATCAAGCCCTCCATGTCTCAGGGCCCAAAGATATGAAGGGTAAAGGAAAGCAGTGGAAGAACCCAAAAACCAAATTCGAATCTCCTCAACCTAAAGTTGAAAACCAGTAGCATGAAGAGCCTTCTGGATCGAAGAAGAACAAAAGCAAAGGGCATCATGGGAAGGAAAAAGTCAAGTGTTCATACTGCGGGAAGGGATTCCACCCTGAACATGCCTGCATGAAAAAGAAACTTAATGAAGCTACTTCTCTTCTTGAGAAATATAACATCAATCTTCTGAAAAGATTTCGAAGGAGAGATCAACAAGATCGGGAACCATAGCATGAAAGAGGTCATGCCCTCATGGCAAGCACTTCGAAGTTCACTCCCATGATTATGGAGCTTCGAACCACATAATGGCTAAAAGAGACTCCTTCTCATCCTTGGAGACTGGCAAATCCATTCCCATCCACATGGGAGATGACTCCATAATCATATCCGAAGACAAGGTACTGTAGATCTTCAGCATGGTTATTTTTCCAATGTTCTGTATGTACCATATTCTGCATCAAACCTCCTAAGTGTTTATCAAATGACACATACGGGAGTTCCCAAGAGAGTCTCCTTTATCCTGGATGATGTATAGATCATAGAACTTGCATCTGGAAAACTTGTAGCAAAAGGCCTTGTAAACCATCATGCAAAAGCCTACGAGTTCTCCCATTTTGTGGCGGATGCAAAGCCCACCGCATTGCTGACTCGTGGAAATGAAGTTAGTATACTGTGGCATGAGAGGTTCAGCCACCTGAACTTCAAATACTTTCAGCAATTATAGAAAAATTCTATGGTTGAAGGCCTTGTAATGTCCCCAGTTTTGACCTCATTTGCATGATGTATATAATGTAAATAATCATGGTGAGGAGCTAAAGGCAAAAGCCCCACCATCGATTTGTGTGTGTATGTTTCGGCAATAGGTATAGTTGCCGATGGTATATCGTGCTGTTTGGCACATTATAGTTGGCATCATGTAAACACGCACATCAAATAAAATAAACCACAACCAGCTGCACCAGTGCAACGTTGAATGAAAAGGGCATGGTTCCGAAGGATAAGGGGTGGGGGATGTCAAACCTTGGTCTATGGGGGAAAAACCCATGTGTTGCCACTTTGCTTGTTTTGCCATCTTCCCTTGTCAACTTCTTCCAACCTCTTCAATGTCTTGTTTTTGGGTAGTTCAGGCAGTTATGACTGCTCATGGTTGGAGGCAGTTATTGTCTTTGGGAGTGGGGTGGCAGGACTATCAGTCCCTTGCCCACATGCCCACTCCACCCACGACGGCATTCACGAAATCTCTCTCTCGCGCGACCTTCCATGCTCCCCATCGTGCATTTCTCTCCTGGGTCTAATCGTTCCTTCATTCGGCCTGTTCACCCTCGCACATAGGAGAGTTGTTCACTCTCGCGCAGAGAAGGTTCGATTCTTCCTCACACAGAGGTCGGTGCTGTCATCCTCACGCACAGGCAGTGGTTCTGTTGGATCCCACACAGCCAGGAAAGGAGATGCTTATCGGTGGTCATCCACGTTTTCCATAGAGTGGAATCGGGTATGTTTTCCTCTGTGTTTTGCTGTTGGGTGCAAGTTTTCCTCACGCATAGACCGTTGGAGTCGTTTCCCATGTCGTGAGCCGTGCTCACTGATTGCGTTCCGGGACTGTTATCTTCCCCGCGTGTTTTGTTGGCTGTGGTGTCCAATTTTGTTTTGGACCCCTGTGGATTTCCAATCCGTGGGTTGAGTTCTCCTCTGTCCACGCTGGGAGTTGGCCTCTTCTCTGTTTGTGGACTGTGTGATGTTGCCCAACCGTTACATTGGGGAATTGTGTGTGTTGTTGGTTGAGTTTTCCTTGTTTTGGAACTATGGATTGTTTCCATCATTCATTGTGAGTTTGGGCTACTTATATACCCTAGTTTGGGTGTTGTTGCTGAGTTTTTTTGGCCACGTTAGGGCCAAGAACAACTCTATGTTGTCTGGTGGACTTGAGCTGTGCTCATCTTTTGTTTGGGATTATCCCTGGTTGTATTTGCCTCCTTCACGGTGCTGTGAAGGGATTGTGTTGCTGCGGTATGCAGTGGTTGGTCTTCAGACTGTGCTGGCTTGGCCGATTGTGGAAGGCCTGGTAACCCAGCGGTGTTGGTTTGGCTGATTGTGTCCCCTGGCTATGTGTAAGCCTGCCTTGACCCTTATCCTTGGAGGACATTCCCAGCTCGGGGGTGGCAGCGTTGCTGAGAGATTAATGAGCACACTGGCCTATGGTTGGGTGGAACGTTGCAGCGACGTAACTGGTTGCAGGATTCTTCATCAAAAGATAAGTGCTGCTGGTTACTTCATCTTTGCAATTATATCTATTGTTCTATGGATTATGATGAACATGTTAAATGTTGGAAATGTATATGTGTTGCTTCCGCTATATATTGATGTTCTAGGAATTATGAATCCCTGTGTGCTAGATTATGCATCTGCCTGTATGTCTTAGCATCCCTGTTATGCATCATGTTAAGCTTTTAATTTTCAGCATTGATGGATTGTATATGTTCATGGGGTTGTTTTCCCGATTATTGTGGTGTTCGTCGCGTCCTCTTCGCTGGTTTAAGGGATGGGGACGTGACAGTATGGTATCAGAGCTCAAGGTTGCAACAATGGGCCTCTATGGGCCATGAAGGTGAAGTGACAGAATGGCATCAGAAGCAGAATTGCCTTCTGCCCAACATAGATCAGAAATTGAGATGGCAGCAAGTTTCAAAATTTGGGTTAAGTGTTGAACCACCGGAAGAGATGCGGAATTGACTTCCGCTATGGCGGAAGAATTAGTAAAACGGACTTCTGTCGTTGCGGAAGGCTAAGAAGAAGCGCGTCCGACGGAACACAGTCGGAGGGAAAAAATTTGGCAAAATTCTAAGTGTCTGGTGTCCGTCGGAAGAAAATAGTGGATCGACGTCCGCCGTTGCGGATATGAAAGCGACTAGGCACCCGATGGAAAAGTCATCCGACCGCCGACGCCGAAAGTTGACATTTTTTCTAAGGCAGAAATCGTGGATTGGTGGAAGAAATAGTGGTTTGGCCTTCCGCCGTTGCGGAAGCCAAAGGCATTAGCCTTCCGATGTGGAAAGACCGCCGACAGCCGACGCGGTAAAAGGAAGTTCAAAATTTTTCTAAGTAAGGAAAATATTAGCCGCTGGAAGGAGAAAGTGATTGAGCATCCACCGTTGCGGAGGTGAAAGCACAAATCCTTCCGAAGGGCAAAGACCGCCGATGCCCGAAGTTAAAATTTCTTTGAGAAAAGAGCGGCCAATCGGAAAGGAAAATGGTTTGTACGTCGCCGTTGCGGAAGTCTAAACGACTAGGCATCTGATGACAAAGTCCTCCGATCGCCGACACGTCAAAAAGGTTAAGGCTCGAAGTCAGTTCGCCAATCGGAAGAATTAGTGATTCGTGAGCCACAGTTTCGGAAGCCAAAGTCATTTGTCTTCCGATGTAAAAGCCCGCCGATGCCGATCAGGTTGGGCCGCTGATCTGAAGATGCATGGAGTTGGTGGGCCACCATTGTGGCTGTTGATGAACTGTTTCACCGACGGAAATAAGGATGATGGAGCCGATCAAGCGTCGAAAGAAAGAAGGACGTCGGTTTTGAAAATCGGCCAAGTATAGAAAACGTCGGCCAGACGGAAGAAAAATGGCTCCAAGAGCCACCGTTGCAGAAGAGAAATGGCTCCGAGAGCCATCGTTGTGGAAGAAAAATGGCTCCGAGAGCCACCATTGCAGAAGAGTTAGAGGAAGCGCACCCGATGGGAAAGACTGCCGACGCCGATGCCAGTCAAGAATTAGTTCATTGATCGGAAGAGGAAGAGGTTTGATGTTCCGCCACTGCGGCTGCGAAAAGGATTCAGTCGTCGATTTTGCAGAACGGTTGGCTGTTTTGGGACCTGATTCTACACAGGGAAAAATTGAAGCCACAAGGGGGCAAGCCCCCTTGACCCCCATTGCCCCCTGAGACAATCGTGCATGTGAAAAGAAAATTCTATGTTTTGGGCAAATTAGTTAAACCCAAAATTCATAAAAGATGAATGGTGCATCGGAAATGAGGTGGCTGAAGTTAGCATTCTGGACCAAAATAAAGTTGTGTGTTTTGCCTGAGACTTGGTGAAAGTCTTCATTCTTAGAAGTGGTGTGGTTTTCACATCTGGGGTTGGAATGAAGCATGTGGACAGGCATTGGAAATCTTAACCGGTAGGGAAAAAGGATAAGTGACCAGAATCTGAGCATGAAGCAGCAAAGTGCTGATGATGGCCACTGTTATCAAATGGACAAATCTGGACAGTTGCATGCCCAGGGGTAGCAAGGACTATGAAGTCAATCTGCTGCTATATGGAAGAGTAGTTCCATGCCAGGATGAAAGACTTGAAAAGGGAATTTTTTCTTAAAACCCTGTCACTGCTGATTATAACTACATTTCCCAAGTTTATGCTTGAAATGCATGAGGATATGTATTGCATGCATAGGATATTGCATGTTGGTAAGTATATTGGAAATTATATATAATGAACCACTAATGATAACCATTGCTTTGATGTTGGCATTAGTGGCAAAACCAACGATGACATGGACCCAGATGAATATGTTGATGATGCTGATGGAGTGTGACCAGCAACCCTATGAAGGAAGGGATAAGGCAAGTCCATAACAAAAGTTGGTGAGCAAATTCTGCAATCTCCTGCAAGGACCAACGAAATTGGCCATGTGAAGGGTGTAAGTAGAACCCATGCAGGTAAGAGTTTGCTTATGACAAATTCCATGGATTGGTAAAGGTAAGAGACCTCATACCATGTGGACATTCGAACATAGAAAGATATCATGCCTATATATGTTGATGATATTGATTATAGTAATGTACCCTATATGAAGTGGACATGGTATGTTGAATGCATTGAGATGAATGCATGTGATAGTGTGAATGACAAATGACTGAAATGATGAATTGATGGCAATTCAGGAATCATTTCAAGGGTTGTTATGAATGCAGGATAGTCATGATCAATTAGCTGCCAGAAATGCTCTGTGGAAGAGCAAGGTGGTATGAATGATACGCTTGTGAAGTAAGGAGTATCTAAACACTTCATTTAAATTGCATAAATGATATGACTACACCTTGCAATGTTAATATGATAATGATTGCATGAATTAAATGAGCTTTGATAAGCACTGATGCGACTAACAGCTGGGAGTATTTGAATTTTTAAAAATTCTGAAAATGCTTCAGTGATGGTTGTAGCAATGAAAAGGTTATATGCGTCCAGACTTACCAAGTGTTTGGTTGACTGAAGCTCATGTTTTAGGTAGATTATTTCGGGCATGGAAGTGAGAGGTAAGACCTTGACCAATGCCAGAATCTACCATGTGAAAGAGCTTATTAAATTGGAATTGTGAATTTCAAATTTAAGGAATTGCTGACAACTACTAGTCACTATTGGCTTGCATAAGCTTGTGTTTGGATGTTGAAGCTTATGTTTCAGGTAGATTATTTTGAGCATGGCAGTGAGAGGTAAGATCCTGACCAATGCCAGAATCTACCATGTAAAAGAGCCAAACTTTATGAGAAGAGTCTCATGGTTGTGAAATTAGTTGGTTGTTAAATTTGAATTGTGAATTTCGAATTTAAGGAATTGCTGACGACTACTAATCATTGTTGGCTTATATAAGATTGTGTCAGGAGGGACACATGGTAAGTGGGTATTCATGTTATGATAGTAAGCATAAAATTATAATGGGCATAGTAGTACTGCTTACAAGAAACCCACAATTAAACAAGTCAATTTCTGTAGTAGACAGAATTGCAAATTCTTATTGAATTTGATTACCAATGTCATTGCTTGGTTATGGAACGATCAATTGGATTGTATTATCAGGTAATGATTGACTGTTTGGCTATTTGATGAATGTGTCAGGGATACACACCACAGGAAGATCATGTGTGATGACCTAAAAGAGCCAAACTTCATGGGAAGGTTTTCCCTTATCTTGGAAATGGGTTTCGGGTGAAACACCATTAGACATTTTGAAATGTCTCATCTGCACTGCATGTTTGGTAATAACATGAGTGAGATGGTATGGGTTATGTCAGTAAGACATGTGTGAATGTGAAATGTAAAGAAGGAGTTGGGGAGGCTAACTGAGGGACTGTTAAGTCAGGGAAGGAGCCTCCATTCCTCCTTAACAAAGGCATACTGCGACGGCAAATGGATAAGTGTTATGTGACCCTTGCTATGATATGCATGTTTAATTATTAAATTCCATATGCAGAACATGTTTGATTTTATTTCCATGATGATCGATTGCTTGAGTATGAATAGGGCCTACATGGCACACACCGGAGAAGAGTGCACACTTTTCCGATGTTGAGTCATGAAAGGGTTGTCGATATTGATTACACTCTAGGGAGTGGACGCACTCCTGGTGTCTCAATACTTGATAGTGAGCGAGGAGAAATATGATTACAGTTTTTTAGCAATGATGCTGATGAGTTTGCTTGTATTGCTTGTGTTGACATGCTAAAGGTAAAGGTAAAGGTAAAATGGAAAATGGTTGTTGTGAGGGGTTGCGAAGTAAGGGTTATTGTTGATATAAGTGTATGTTGGTATAAGTGTATGATGGGCTATTATATGCCTGGGGATCCATAGTAGATCCTAGACCTAGAAATGGTCATGATAAAGTTCCAAGCCCAGTTGACATGAGGATGTACTGGCTGGACATTAATTATTTGATGTTGAGGAGAAGCTTGTGTGCTGACCTAACATCTAAGTCCATAGGCGATCCCAAGGCTTGCAAAGCGAAGCAGGATCCTGTGGACGAACGAGGAAAGGCACAATACAGATAAGTATTGGATTATTTTGCTTATGAATATACATGTGTATATGATTCGGTTATGATGTTTTAAGCTCTTGTTCTAGAGATAAAACTGATGTGAATTTATTCAATGTTTGGATATAGGTATCGCTGGGAGCGAGGACCATGAGAGCATTCTAGGGGTGCATGTGGACATGTGACTGTCCTGGAAAGCTCGGAATGAGCGGTAATGGAAAAGGTGCTAGTAAGACGGGGGAGTCCTAGCAAATGAGACAAACCATGTAGAGATACTCCATGGTTTAGAGGTCTGGAATAGACCAAAGACACTAAGTGTCATGACCAAGAAGGATTGGTCCAGCATTCACGGTGAAGTGAAAGAGGCTGAGAGCATGAAAAGCCACTGCGATGGTGTGGGTTCCAGGGTGGAACAAAACAAAGAGGGGAAAAACTCTTACTGCTCTCTCTTGCCTTTTGATTATATATATATGTGTGTGTGTGTGTGTATTTATGCATTGTAAAAACAAAGGATTGTTGAATGCATGTATGATTGAGAATGGAATGTGTGTATTTGCTTAAAGTGAATTGTGAATGCTGGAATAATTAATTCCCTGCCTAAGAATGGACATGAATGAGCTCATGTGCCTGTTGGGGAAGGCATGAAAAATATGAAAGCCTCATTGATGAGACTTGGACTGTCATGCCAAATGGGGAAATTAGTTGACTGATTTTAATGTCTATATTATGCTTGGTCTGATATTATTTCAATGGTGCATCTCACAGGTGAGAAAAGTGAAAACTAGGTGGTGCACATTGAGTATGGCAGCAGATCAAAAGTTGTTGGCCTTAGCTGGAAGTCTCCTTCAAATGATTGCCAAGACCCAAGAGAACCTTGGGGAGATGCTCAAGATACAGAGAAGGCAAAGTGAAATGAACCACCAGATTTTGCAAGACTCTATTGGTTTGCAAAGGGAGGTGAAAAGCCTTCTGGGAGCAATCGGCAAAGGAAAGGAAGGTGGATCAGCAACGGGACAATTGTCCAAGCGACCCGATAGGAAACGGTCCAGGCCTGAAGACTTAAAGGAAATTGAGCAGGTAAAGATGAAGCAGCCAGTGAGATGCTGGAGATGCGGAGGACATCATTTACGCTGCGATTGCCCAATGAGGGAGCATGATGAAGGCAATAGCCACAAAGTTCCTAGACTTTGGGATCAGCTGGAAGCTGAGAACCAGCAGGAGAAGTCCATGGAAGCCGAGGGGCTTGGTCTTGAACATTCAAAGTAAATGATTGAACATGGGACAGATCTGCAAAGTTTTGGAAATTTTGATGTGCAATTGTATATGTATTGTATATATGTAATGGAACACCGAGGACGGTGTTATTCCAAGGGGGAGGGGAATGTAATGTCCCCGGTTTTGACCCCATTTGCATGATGTATATAATGTAATTAATCATGGTGAGGAGCTAAAGGTAAAATCCCCACCATCAATTTGTGTGTGTATGTTTCGGCAATAGGTATAGTTGCCGATGGTATATCGTGCTGTTTGGCACATTATAGTTGGCATCATGTAAAAACGCACATCAAATAAAATAAACCACAACCAGCTACGCCAGTGCAACGTTGAATGAAAAGGGCATGGTTCCGAAGGATAAGGGGTGGGGGATGTCAAACCTTGGTCTATGGGGGAAAAACCCATGTGTTGCCACTTTGCTTGTTTTGCCATCTTCCCTTGTCAACTTCTTCCAACCTCTTCAATGTCTTGTTTTTGGGTAGTTCAGGCAGTTATGACTGCTGGTGGTTGGAGGAAGTTATTGTCTTTGGGAGTGGGGTGGCAGGACTGTCAGTCCCTTGCCCACATGCCCACTCCACCCACGACGGCATTCACGGAATCTCTCTCTCACGCGACCTTCCATGCTCCCCATCGCGCATTTCTCTCCTGGGTCTGTTCGTTCCTTCATTCGGCCTGTTCACCCTCACACATAGGAGATTTGTTCACTCTTGCGCAGAGAAGGTTCGGTTCTTCCTCACGTAGAGGTCGGTACTGTCATCCTCACGCACAGGCAGTGGTTCTGTTGGATCCCACGCAGCCAGGAAAGGAGCTGTGTATCGGTGGTCATCCATGTTTTCCATAGAGTGGAATCGGGTATATTTTCCTCTGTGTTTTGTTGTTGGGTGCAAGTTTTCCTCACGCACAGACCGTTGGAATCGTTTCCCATGTCGTGAGCCGTGCTCACTGATTGCGTTCCGAGACTGTTATCTTCCCCGTGTGTTTTGTTGGTTGTGGTGTCCAATTTCGTTTTGGACCCCTGTGGATTTCCAATCCGTGGGTTGAGTTCTCCTCTGTCCACGCTGGGAGTTGGCCTCTTCTCTATTTGTGGATTGTGTGATGTTGCCCAACCGTTACATTGGGGAATTGTGTGTGTTGTTGGCTGATTTTTCCTTGTTTTGGAACTGTGGATTGTTTCCATCATTCATTGTGAGTTTGGGCTGCTGATATACCCTGGTTTGGGTGTTGTTGTTGAGTTGTTTTGGCCACGTTAGGGCCAAGAACAACTCTGTGTTGTCTGGTGGACTTGAGCTGTGCTCATCTTTTGTTTGCGATTATCCTTGGTTGTATTTGCCTCCTTCACGGTGTTGTGAAGGGATTGTGTTGATGCGGTATGCAGTGGTTGGTCTTCGGACTGTGCCGATTGTGGAAGGCCTAGTAACCCAGCAGTGTTGGTTTGGATGATTGCGTCCCCTGGATATGTGTAAGCCTGCCTTGACCCTTATCCTTGGAGGAATCAATCCCATCTCGGAGGTGGCAGCGTTGCTGAGAGATTGATGAGCACGCTGGCCTATGGTTGGGTGGAACGTTGCAGCGACGTAACTGGTTGCGGGATTCTTCATCAAAAGATAAGTGTTGCTGGTTACTTTATCTCTGCAATTATATCTATTGTTCTATGGATTATGATAAACATGTTAAATGCTGGAAATGTATATGTGTTGCTTCCGTTGTATATTGATGTTCTAGGAAACATGAATCCATGTGTGTTGGATTATGCATTTGCATGTATGTCTTAGCATCCCTGTTATGCATCATGTTAAGCTTTTAATTTTCAGCATTGATGGATTGTATATGTTCATGGGGCTGTTTGCCCGGTTATTCTGGTGTTCATCGCGTCCTCTTCACTGGTTTAAGGCATGGGGACGTGATAGGCCTCCCAATCATCAAAGCTACCACTGTAATTTGCAAGGGCTATGTTGTTGGAAAGCACCCTGAGCATAAGTTCGATCGAGGGAAGGGAAGTCGAGCATCATGCATCTTGGGACTGATACATTCTGATATCAGCAATCCTATTCCTATCACATCCATGGATGGATCAAGGTACGTTCTGACTTTCATTGATGACTTTTCCAGATATACATGGGTCTTTTTATCAAAAAGAAGTCGAAAGTCTTGGAAAAATTCACTGAATTGAAGGCCTTGATTGAGAATGCATTTGACAAAAAGATCAAGATTTTGAGATCTAATAATGGCAAGGAGTATGTCAGTAATGAGTTACTACATATATGTTCCCAAAGTGGTATTCAGATCCAGCATTCAGTCCCCTACACTCCCCAACAGAATAGTGTAGCGGAGAGGAAAAACGGTCTCTCAAGGAGATGACCACCTATATGTTGGAATCAAAGAAGTTGGCTGCAAATTTGTGGGAGGAAGCCATGCATACTGCAGAATAGATTTATAATAGAGTTCCACACTCATCCATGAAATGGAATACCCCTTTTGAAGCATATTTCAGACACAAGCCGGATGTGTTGAATCTGAGGGTGTTTGGGTCCACTGCAAGGGCTCGAATTCCGCTTGATAAAAGGAGGGCTTTTCAATCGCAAAGCATCGAATGTCTATTTATCAGATATCTTAATGAATCTAAAGGTTTCAAGCTTTTGGATATCAAAACAAAATAGATCATCATTGAAAGGAGTGTCAAGTTCGATGAGCCTCTTCAGGAGGTGGAACTAGTGAAGGAGAAACTGTTGAATTTCCTTCCTATTCTACTGAATATTTGGATGATGTAATTAGGGGTGATGACCCTGATATGGATCCTATGATTTCTGATATCAGTGTACAGAAAACATCAGATGCTGAATCAGAACCTGAAGTACAAAATCATCTCCCAACTTGGGCCCGACGGACACTCTCCTCCGCAGGAGATAACATTGGAAATCTGAATGATCCAAGGAGAACCCAGTCTGATTTCCAAAGAGCAGGTATTGCGCTCTCTTGTCTTGATCATTTGCTATCCAAATATTGTTATTTGATGATAAGTTCAGACCCTAATTCTTGCTACCATGCTTAGAAGGATCCGATATGGCAAGTTTCCATGGATGAAGAAATGAATTCTCTTCAAAAAAACACTACTTGGGAGCTAGTGTCTCTTCCTCTGGGGAGGAAATTGGTTCAATGCAAGTGGTTGTTTCGGACTAAGGTTACTACTGATGGAAGCACTTGAAAATATAAGGCAAGGCTGGTATAAAAAGTTTTCTCCCAGGTCCAAGGTGTGGACTACCATGAGACTTTTGCACCGGTTGCAAAAATAGATTCCATCTGCCTTGTTTTGGCAATTTCAGCATCTAAGCACTAGAAAGTGCATCATATGGATGTTAAGTATGCCTTTCTACATGGAGATATTCATGAGGAGATATACATGAAGCATCCTAAGGCCTACATTTCTGATCCATCTTTGGTTTGCAAGCTAAATAATTCACTATACGGGTTAAAACAGGCCCCAAGAGAGTGGTATTCCAAGATGGATGCCTTCCTTCTCTCACAAAACTTCCAAAGGTGTAAATAAGATCCAAATGTGTATATACAATAGTTTGATGGTCATTTGATTATTATTGTTTATATTTTGATTACTTACTGATTACAGGTAGCACGGTTACTTCTATTTTAGTCATCAAAACTGCTCTCCACAATGCATTTGAAATGACGGATTTGGGGCTCTTAAAGCAATTTCTTGGGCTCGAAATTGAGAAAAATTATGATGGGATAATGTTCACTTAGTCCAAATACATATCAGACCTATTAGTCAAGTTTAACATGGCTGAATGTAAGACTTCTCCATTCCCTTTCCTTTCAGGGATCAGCCTTGAAGAAGGAAAAAGCACACCTCCCATGGACTGCACTATTTATCAACAACTGATAGGTAGCTTGCTCTACTTGACTCATTCTCGACCTGATATCTGTTATGCCATGAATGATATGTCAAGATACATGAAGCATCCTCATGATATTCATTGGAAGGTAGCTAAGAGGATCCTCCAGTATATTCAAGGAACCATGACCTACGGCATTCACTATGCTGCAACCTCCGAGCTAGAGTTGGTTGGTTACACAGATTTCGATTGGGTGGGTGATTCTATTGATTGGAATTCTACTTCTAGATATGTATTCATGTTTGTTGGTGGCCCCATTTTCTGGTCTAGAAAAAATCAGGCCGCCATAGCATTATCTTCAACAGAGGCCGAGTACCGAGGAGCGGTGAATGCTTGCATTCAAGCTGTTTGATTGCAAGGCATTCTTTCAGAGTTTGATCCTAGTAGTAATTTGTCCACTATCCTCTTTTGTGACAATCAAAGTGCTATTAAGATATCCACAGATCCAATTACCGGGCAGAGGACCAAGCATGTAAAGATACACATGCACTACATCAGAGAGTTAGTGCATGACAGGACCATCATTCTGCAATACTGCTCGAATCATGAGCAGATTGCAGACATCTTCACCAAGAGATTTTTAGAAAAGAAGTTCACTTGCCTCCGTTCACTGTTGTGGGTGAGTTCATTAGGGTGATCCGACTACTTTCAGTGTTCAGCTTGAGGGGGGGGGTTTCCCACTGGGTTTTCCCTCTTTTCCTTACTTAGATTTATTTTTGAGTATTATTTGAGTTTCATTATTGTACAGGGTGACCTATGGCCATTGTTTCCAAGGCCATAGCATTTCATGCACTTTATGTTTTCTACCTCTTCTGAGTATAGCTTAAGGGGGGGTGTTGGAGACATTTACCCACCATGCACACTTAATTTGGTCAATTTGACCTTGTTAAACCACTATCCTAAGTTTTATTGACTTAATTGACATCAGAGGAGCACTATATGACATCAGCATGAGAACACCCACGCCTACCTTCAGTCAAGGAGGCCAACTAAGCCTTCTCCTTCATTCGAGGAGGCTAACTGGAGCACTCTGGGGGTGATCTGAGTGTCATAAATGCACCTAATTGATAATTGATTATTACAATCAGTTAAGGTGAGTGGTGAAGGCACCTCCTTTCATTCTATTGATTATTTTATTAATATTTAATGAACTAGAGTCAACAGTGGTGCCTCCAACCACCTCTGATGGCCAGTTTACCTTCAGTTAACCTCATCGGGGTTCATTGGAGTTATTGATGCACTACCACTTGTTGGTTGGCATGTAGTGACAAGTGTTTGAACTAATTTCAGTTAGACTCAGTCATTCATTGCATTCTAACTTCAATTAGGACTCAGTTGAGTCAATCAACACTTGATCAGTTGGTTAACTAGTTTATTTACTGTGGCTTACAGTCAGTGAAGCTAAACCCATTCATTCAATTCAAATGACCTCCTTGAGAATTTGAATTATCTTAGAATTCATGCATCTTGCATGATCATTGTATTGTATTATTCATTATTCATTTGATTATACAGAGCTGCTACTCCCATTGCAACACCATTTTGCCAATTTTATGCATATTTGTCTGTATTATTTGTGAGACTGTGTTTTCAGTTCCTAGACCACTGTGACAAATTAATAGGGAAGATGGAATAGATTACCCTATAGTATATAGCAGCAGAAAACTAAACAAGGCAGAAAGAAACTATTCAACAACAGAGAGGGAAGCATTAGGAATGGTCTTTTCACTACAGAAGTACCAACATTACCTACTAGCCAACCCTTTTATCTTCTATACTGACCACCAAACATTAAAATACCTCGTAAGCAAACCTCTACACCATGGGAGGATTTGTCGTTGGCTGCTACTATTCCAAGAATTTGAATTTGAAGTCGTTGTTAGACCAAGAAAATTAAATGTCAAACCCGACCACTTGTCGAGAATCGACACGGGAGAGGAGCCAACAGGAGTCGAAGATGACCTACCGTATGCACACTTATTTCGAATAGAAGTTGTCCCGGTAGAATTGGAGGAAATAGCTTAATTCCTAGAAAATGGTCAATCACTAGAGGGTATGAGCACGAAAAAGAAGGAAATATTAGCTATGAATCCTGCACCATATAGCCTCATAAATTAATTTTTATATAAAATGGGCTTGGACGACATCCTCGGGTGATGTGTATTAGAATATGAAAGAGATAATATAATGTACGAAGCACACTATGGACCGGTGGGAGGACATTTTCAAGCAGATACAACTGCCAAGAAAGTCCAACAGTCAGGGCTATGGTGTTTGACATTATACAAGGATTGCAAAAAGTTTGTTAGCCAATGCGACCGATGCCAACAACCGGGTTGACCCCTGCCTAGTACAGAAATGCCCTTGATATCAGTAAACCCAAGTTTGACAATTGAAATATGGGCCATCGAATTCATAGGACCATTCCCAATACCAGCAAAAAGAACAGGTGCAAGATATATAATAACCACAGTAGAATATGTATCCAAGTGGGTGGAGGCAGAACCTATTAACACATGTTCCAGTGAGGTTGCTGTTAAATTTATCTATGAAAACATAATTACTATATTTGGATTCCCACTAACCTTAAATCAGTGACCAAGGATCACACTTCATTAACAAAACCATCAAAGCATTAACAAACCAATTCAAAATTGACCACCGACGTAGTACAGCTTATCACCCTCAGTCGAATGGAGCAATAGAGGCATTCAAGAAAACATTAATGAGGGGTTCAACAAAAATCTGCAACACCTACAAGGACGATTGGGACGAAAAAAATCCCTGCAGTATTATGTGCTTACAGGACAGCTTATAAACGTTTGACTGACCAAACACCGTTCCGACTAGTATATGGCTAAGAAGCAATAGTTCCATTACATTTCTGACAACAAACACCTATCATAGCAGATGTCTTACATGTCAATGTCGAGGAAGGCAGAAGGGACCGACTGATGCAACTAAGCAAGCTAGAAGAACATCGACTGCTTGCTTTTCAACATCAAGAAATTCAAAAATAGCAGTAGAAGTCTTGGCATGACCGCAATATCAAAAACAAAAATTTGTCGGTAGGAGATCTTTCTCTGCTATATAACAGTTGAGTGAAAGGAAAAACAAAAAAATTACACAGAGAATGGATGGGACCTTACATTGTCGAAGAAATCCATGCCAACAAATTAGTCCAACTAAAAACGTTACAAGGCATAGTATTTCAGAAACTTGTTAATGGTGCCTGACTAAAATGGTACCAAAACTAAATATGAAAAAAAAAATGGACCATAACTGTCCAGAAGAACCTATAAAAATCTAAAAAACTCAAAAACAATAAAAAGAGCCATCAATCATAAATCCAAAATGACAGGAAAGTTCAAAAGACATAGTAGACCGCACTTTGACAACTGACATCCCTACCATCGACAAGACATCATCGACCACCCTCAGGATCGACATCGACAGACGACTCCAAAGGTCAAATCACGCCTTCATGACTACGGTCAGAAGGAGAACCAAAATCAAATCACATTTAACACACACTTGATAGACCGTGTTGGACCATCATTTTCGCCATTAATACATCCATTGGCGGAATCATCACTCACTCCACTTATAAATACCACGCCATAAAAAATTCATTTACCGTGTTCTGAAGAAATCGAGCAACCAAGTATTTAGAAATTTGAGAGCAGAAAGCCTATGAGTAAAGCCAACCAAGAGACCAAAAAAATGGCCCCAAAACAAACCAGAGTCGTAGCTGCAAAAAAGAACTACAATCCGCCGAAACCCCACTCATGAGAATATTAAGAAAAATAAAAAATGCCAAGGTACAGGAAACTTCATGGGAAAAAACTTGGGCAAAAATCAAAGAATGGATCTGTTAAGTCATGAATTTGTTTTCTTCAGTCTTATATTTTGCATGTGATTTTTTGTTTTAAGCTTGCTCATTTGTTTACTTCTAGGAAATTTTGGTTTAGAGTGAAATTTTGATTTTTTGCCTTTAGGATTTCATTATTTTTGTTTTTCTTATGTCCTAAAGGGTTCTATAGGATATATGTTGAGTAATAGATTCATAAATAAGCACTAAGACCAAGTGTTAGTCATTTAAACCTATGTTAAAGTTGAATTAGTGGTCAAAAAGCACAAAATTTGATTTTCAAACTTTCTTGTAGCACAACGTTTAAATTTTACACTGGCGCGCTACAAGAAAATCACGGGTGCAAAATTTGTCAGTTTTTCCGCCAAATTTTCCAATATTTTTGCTCCTGGGATGACTAATCACATATGTAGGCAGGTTTAATACGTGCTTCATCAAAGATAATCATGCAAACAAGTGTTGTCTATGACGTGAGGGAGATCATGGCAGTCAGAAGTTAAGGCTTGGCAAATCATGACAGACAGTGAAATGAGGAGAGATTGACGGGAAAGAGGTTCTCCAATTAAGCATTACGAAGCTGGTGCAGAAGTGGAATGAAGACACATCGCTAATAATCGGAATTTGCAGTTGAGGAAGGAATTTAGGGTTTTCTCAGCGTGACAATTGGAAGTAAGTTGAAGACTTGAAGACACCTGGACGGTTAAATTCGACATTCAGATAGTCCAAGAATCAACTTTTAGCACCTGTAGCAAGCTGGGAGTGAGGTATTCCGCGCGACCTTGGTCATGGCCTTTTAAATTGGGGTTTTTTCTATTAAGGCTTATATGGTTAAATTGATTAAAGAAAACATCAACTCATGTATTCAACAAGCTCCCAACGGTGAGAGATCAATCCAAAAGGTCTAAATGAACATCTTTGATATTAGTAAAGTTCAGTAGCATCTCTGTTTAAAGACCTTTGGTGGTCTGTTTGACCTAAATTACCCAAGCTCGGTACAAAACATTCCCTGCATTGACAATAGAACTGACTGTTAAAAAATCGAGGAAAAATAGCCAAGGAAAATCCAAAGGAGAATTGACTGTCAAAACTCTGAAAACTTGAGGAAAAAAGGCTGTTAGGTCACTAACAGGTTCTGAAAATCACACAGAAGCGTCATCAAGCCTTGGGAAAGCAAATGAAGAAGAGTGGGAAGACCAACAGGGTTGATCCCACTGAGCTGAATCGGATAGACAAGTTTCCAGGGTGTGCTAAACTCTTTGAGAATGCTGGATGGTTGAACTTCTTTAAAAAGATTGATGGATATAATACCGAAGTTTCTCATAAATTTTCTCAACGTTATAACCAAGATATAGTATCATTTGATACTCTGAAATTCAAATTAACTGTAGAGTTGGTGGCTGAAGCAATAGGGGTCAAGAATGAAGGAGAAATTTGGTTCAAAAAGGTGCCATTTACCTTCAATGCCCAAAGGTATCTATTGCCTGGCATTGTTCCAGATTGGAGCAAGGGAGTGCTTATCCATAATTTCAGAGCTGAATGGGTAGAGCCTATCAAGGTTCTACAAAGCTACATTACATGTGAAGGGAGGTATGCTTTTGTCTTCAAGTGTCATTTCAGGTTCCTTCAGCACCTTGCTGGTGAATCAAGGATGAATCTCCCTTTCTTCATGTTAAAGAGTTTGCAGAAAATGTCAAGCAGGATCAAAGAGCATCAGAATCACACAAGTCAATCAATCTTTCACCATAGGTTAGTTAAACTTATTATTAATACTGTTCTGCAAAAAGAAGGAAAGACTTGGGACTACTTTCTCTTTTGGTCTGGGTTCCACAATAACCAGGAAGGACAGCCTACCAGAAAGCAGGTTGATAAGGGACAAACCCTAATTAGAAAATTAAGACAAAAGGTGAAGGCTAAAGATGAAAAATATGTCAAGTTAGAAGAAGTGGAAGAACCTTCAAAAGGAGATTATGAATCTCAGTAGCCTTCAGTTGACAGTGAGAACCAAAATTTGTTGTTTATTCACAAGGAAGCCCAACTTGTTAAAAATGAAACACCAGCAGAAGCACTCATTGATGAAAAAATTGTTTTTACAGAAAAGGTTTTAAGAGATGAAGAAAATACTAAGGTCCAACAACGAAGCCCAATTACCATCTTATCTGAAGATGAAGCTTACTTGTTGGAAGGAGATGAGTTGACTGTCACTACTGAGACTAGGGTTGGAAAACACAAGAAGTTCTACAGTCAGGAGGATAAGACAGTAATACCAAAGAAAAAGAAGATCAAGGTTAAAGAATTTGCCTCTATCATGCATCAAGGAAAAAATTTAAAGATGATAGGAGAGTTTGCCCCAGGCTGGAGACCCAAAACTAGATCCAAAAACAAATTGAGGCTGAACATGAAAAAGCTACTAAACCCTAAGTTAAACACAGAAGAGATAATTGTGCTTGATAATTCTTCCTCAGATGAAAAGATAGAATCTAGCAAAGGTAACAGCAAAGGGAAGAAACCATTGAAGACAGAAGAAGAATCTAGCCTCACTCAAACTAAGTTATCTGTTGTGTTTTTAGAGACGAGGTAAACTGTTGAAGGAGCAGCAAAAAGATGAAACAAAGATGTCTTATTCAAAAAATAAGCTATTGAGGGATGAAAATGCTCCTGCTGAAATAGCTAATCAAGAAAACCCAAGTGTTCATGATATTCCCACAGAGCTACTGCTTGAGGATGAGGAAATCTTCAGAAAGCTGAACAACCCATGGTTGCCTAGTGAGCTACAGAATACAACAAGAAGCAAGGCATTTGACTCAGAAAAGGAGAATTTGCAAAGAGCCATCAAGCAGTATAAACATCAAATAGAGTATATGCAAGAAACAAATGATGGTTTAATTAAAGCTAATAAAAGACTCAGGGAAGACCTAGAAGAAGTGAATGATCACTATCAAGAGCTTATTGCAGTCTCCAAAGAGACCCTAAAAAGGAAAAGAAGTACAGATTTACAGTGTGCAGAATTGAAAAAGATTGTCAGAAGCCTACAACAACAGAATGAGGAGCTTACTAAAAGAATAATAGAGATGGAAGCTGAGCAGCAGAAAGCTAGGAAAAAGGCCCAAGCCTTAGATGGGATAGCTCTGTTAGTAGAAGCTGCTAAATACCTATGAGCATTGTTAGCTAATGCAGTTACTTGTTATGTTTTTGAGAAATACTTTATTTTTGTAATTTTCATTTTTATAATACCCTATCGATGAGTAGGCTAAAAACAGTTAGGGTTTAGACTCTAACTGAATTTTGAAAAAACAATATTTAGGAAGGTCACAAAGAGAACAAAGGGTTCGACTTTTGGATGGCTAGAGGAGGTCTTTTGACTCATTGATAAGCTAAGTACTTGACTCTCATGTGTATTTGATGAACATATTATGAAATATATGCTCCATTTTACCCTTCAGTCTGTGTTTTGGCTTCATTTCTAGCTTGTTTAGCTACACAATTGATAATTTCATTGTTGGTTTATAGTCTTTATGCTTGTAGTGCTTGTCAGTTGTGGATGAACTTCAATGTTATGTTCTGTTGGATACATGGTTCTTATATTATGCATCTCTATTTTTCTTTACTTGTGATTTAGTTCGTATTTGGCTTATGAATGTATTCCCTTTTGTCACCAAACTTCACAACCAGAAAAACCTTTCAAAAACCCTAAAAACCTAGTTTTGTTTGATTGAATATTTGAGATTGTGTTGGCTTGTTTCTTTGTAGTCTGGAAACAATTTCTGGCACAAACAAGCTCTATGTGGACAAGAAAATGACACAAGAAGCAGAGAAGATGACCCACAGTACCATTATGAGTTACATGAACACACCTTTCATGGCAATTTTTAGAGGAACAAAAGAAACTATTGTAAAATTTATTATTAGTCAGTATCACAATGGCAAATTCTACTTCAATAGGCCAGTAGAAATTCCTGACGAAGTCATATACAAGCTTACCGGTCTCTCAAACCAGGGCGACCCTGTTCCTATTGGCATAAAATAAGGATTGGTAGAATGACTAATTGGAACACCAACAGGGAAGAACTCGAAAGGGCTAATGATCAGCCAAATACAAGCCCGGACACCATAAATCGTGGCCAAAATCGTAGCGATGGGACTCACCCCTACAGGTCGAGTGAGCGACCTGAAGCTAGACATGCTGGAAGCAGTCGACACAATAGCAGACACAGGGAAATTTTATCATTGGGCTCAGTATGTCGTTGACATGCTCAAGACCATATGTGAGAAATGCTAAGAGTCAGCTGGAATTATCAGGTTCCCATCATTGATAATTTGGATAGCCATGTACCACTTATGTCTAGTCAGGGACGAGCAATTCCAAGAACCTAGCAAATATCATATGTGGAGGTTCAAACCATTTTCACATAATGGAACACTAAAAGAACTGACAAATGGCAAAGTAATGCTGGAAAATTGGTTCCAGACTCTAAACGTCTAGACAACTAGATGGAGGGTGCCTTAGAACATCCGAAGGAGTTTACCAAAAATGGCACACATTCAACTAGAGCTCGACCACACTGTAGTTTGGTACATGCAAGGAGAAAAATCAAAAGCAAAACCTCTCGACTATTACCCACCAATCAAGGATATTTTCCAAGAACTAGCTCGATAGTCCAATACCAAGCTGTCGATACTAGCAAAGGCTAAAGAAGTAAATCAACCAATTGAAGAACCATTGACCAACCAATAAAAAGATGAGGATTATGAACTCCGCTTATATATCAGTACCTTCATGTCGAAAGATATACCAGCAGAAGACACCAGCAGATTTCAACTGACAACTGTGCCACAACCTATCCAAATGGGAAGCACACCGACTAAACATCAGGGGGCTATACCAACATAAATAAATATCATCCCGACTCACCGATAGGAGGAAGGGGAAGAGAAAATAGAAGAATATATTGAATCAGATAATCCAGAATATGCTATGACAAAAGAAAACTTAAAGAAAATAGCAAAGGAAATAACAGCCTCAAGGAAAAGGAAATCAAATCAGGAAAAAGGGAAGGGGAAGTGTAAGCTTATCCTATCTGAATCAGAAGATGAAGAAGAACTATTGGCTACTATTGTCGACATCTTAGAAGATGTAGCAGCAAATGAAATATCAGTTGAAACTCAATTCAAACGGTTCGTTGACGCAAGAGCAAAGCAAGGAAGACCGAAAAATCCAAAAATTACAACCACTTCAGTTGATGAGAATATTTTTTATCTAGTCTCTACACCCCCACCCCCATCCCCAACCTATATCACACAAGAAGATACCCCAAAGCTACCCACCATCATCCCTATCGACATCTGCAAAAATGCTATGCCAGAGACACTAAAAGAATGATTCGACCATGATGGTGATTTCCAAGCATTCATTAAAAAACTATCTGAACTGCTCACCTCGTCTCAGAAAATTACCACCAAATTTACACTAATTGAATCTAGTTTACCACACCAGATCCGCTCTTAGCAAATCACCCAAATACCCCAGAAACCAAGGTCAATAGGAACTATCAAGTCCATATTCTTAAGGAACCCCGACAAGACATCTCAAATTGTCGCAAGCCGCACTTCATCATTTACCCCATCAGATGTCTCAAACCCCTTACTAGCCAATAAACCAGTAAGAGACTCTGAAGAAGATAACCAGGAATATATTTTAGCAATCAACTAGGTGATCGACAACCTATTATCTGATGACCCAGCCAGTTCCCCACCAGAAGTTGAAGATCCACTATTGACTGAAAATATCCCCACTACACCAACTACACCTGACCATTCACCATATCCATCACCACCTCCCAATCCTGAGCCCTTGCCAAACCCTAAACCACCTATTTCAACTCCCCCAAATACACATCGAGATACAAGTTCCACCCAATATGTTCAGCCAGAAATTCCACCAACGAATGAATATTAGCAGCTGAAAAACCAGCCACAGGGAAATCAACCACTTCCAGAACCACAGATAGAACAATGGAGAACCCAACATAAACACAAAAGAAAAAGAAAAGACAAAAAGAAGAAATAACACCATAAAGAACAAAATATGATAGCAATCCACCTCAACCAACTTGGATCGAATACTACAGGCGACATAACGAAACTTGGAGATAGAGAGTTGGGTCAACTCCTAGAAACCCTCACCACAGAAGCAGCAACAATAAACCAGACTAAACGAGAACAGCTCGACAATACTAAGAAGGAGCAAATTGAATTTCTGACAAAATGCAGAACACTAATCCAAACAGTAATACCGAGACCAATAGAGGTCGACACCAACAAGCCACTGGAAAACACATATCAGCTATTTGAAAGTGTGGTGCCGACCCTACAAATACAACTACAAAATACAAAGGAAGATCAAAAAGAGGAAACATCCAGACTACTAAGGCAACAGTATACAGCATTCTCGAAAGTGCACAAAGTACTACATGACCACTTGGAAGAGTCCATCATCACAGCAGAAGTAATCCGTGATTGGCATACCTATTATGGACAAGTATTTCAACAAACCCGCCAAACTCATGAGCAAATTCAAATGCTAGAAAAGAGGCGAGGCATCGAAGAAACAATGAGAAGTAAAATACAAGAACAAATTGTATTAGAAATGGCCAAACTACAGAAACTAGAGAAACAAGCACACCAATGGGTGCATCAAGCACTACCGAGCCTCAACAAACTAGATACAATCTACCCGCAGATGAAGAGACTACTGGATGCAGTGGAAGAAAAATCTCAATTCATGGGACCCGACATGGAAAGCATCACAGATATTTTCATCCAGGATAAAATGTTGACTCTATCAAGCATCACAACCTTGACTATAGATATCCAGAAAATACTACAGAATTGGACAGAGTTTCAATACCAATTGGCCATTATAGCAGAATCCATTGTGGAAGTATGTGTGCAGAAACGACCAACCATACGACTACACAGTCCATGAAGACAAACAATAGTAGAAGTAGCTACCCAAGACAATACATTATTGAGTCCCTCCCCTGTTTCTTCGGCACGAAGAAAGATTTTTGTTTCTGGGGGAGATGTTGGAGGAGCTAATTGAGGAGCTGACTAGTCGAATAGTCGAATAATTGGAGATTAGGTCGGCCGCATGAGGTCATGTCGGTTGACTGAACCGATAGGTAGTTATTTGTAACTATTTGTAATCATATATATTAGGCTATTGAGCCAGATGAGAACTTGGTTCAGTTCTATGTATGTATGGACCCTCATGTTATAATATATGATCTGTTACTTCCTTATCTATATGCATGTCTCTTGTGTATGTTATGTTTATACGCTTCTATGTGTATTATTGGTAAAACTCTGTGATCTGTGAGATTACAACAAATGGCATATTCTCATATAAATATCCCATAGATAAGGACTCTTCAATGTCCTTTGGAATCAACACATGTGTGCTTGTCACATCACATGGTATGTTTCTACAATCATCAAATAAGAAGGTGGGAGCCTCATGCTCCTCATGTGGCACCAAGAGAAAGAATCCTTTCACCCAACCTTCATTCCCACATGATGTGGCTGAAATAAAATTTTGAGGTGAATAACTATGAACCAATCCTCTACAACTCTCATCCACCAAGAAATTAGAGACATGTACTCCTCCACTAGTTGGTTTAACAGTGTTGTGATTTTCAACCTCCTCCATGAATGTGTGACTTGATACACATGGAAAATGAAATTCTTGATCCTCATTAAACATTTGAAAATCAACATGTTCCTCATGTTCCACCATCACATGAGGTTCCTCCTTTGATCCAAGAATGCAATCAGCCATATCGGATGGGCTTCCAAACGTGTAGGGGAGAATATGGGATCTCTAAAAGTTTTGGTGAAGTTTCTCTATATCTATATTAGAGTCCAAGAGGGAACTTTGAGTACTTCTCAAAGAATCTTGGGTGGACATAAACTCATCATTGATCTTGTGAATCTCCTTGTCATCCTTCAAGGATGTTTCATGTAACATTTGAACAAGCTCATACAAGTAATCTCTATCTGAAAGCACGTATGAAAAATTACCTTGGATTGGAGACATTCCTCTTTGGATATTCTCCATGGATTCAAGGAAATATTAATCTTCCAATGAAGTGGCTCTTCAACATATATCTGATACTAAAGCATGAGTGTCATGGAGAATGTGTAAGGCTTTCGTAATCTTCTCTTCATCCAGCTGCAACGGACCTACTAGGTGGCAAGGCTCATGAGAGTGAACCTCCTCCTCATCATCTGCATAATCAACCTCATGAAGCTCAAGAGATGAAATGGAAGTTGATACTGGATATTTTTCTTCAGCTGTAAGGTCTTTATGCTTAAAGGAATGTGTACTTTCATCCATCTCCTCAATATGAATCTCTATGTCACCAACATAGAGAGGTGAACACCCATAGGTAGATGTTCTACTATCCATGGATCGAATGTTTAGATCTTCTTTTACACATCCTTCTCCTTCACTACCAATATATTGCAATGAATTTTTCTCCCCTTCATCTGTCTCTGATTCATGGCCTCCACAAACAAGATGATTTTACTGTCTTCATGCTCCATCAAAGGTGTATTTTATTCTTCATTCACCTTAGTGTTAATTGGATCATGACTCCTTTCAGTGACTGTGGATGGTTGAGGGTGCGCAACCATATATTCATCGTCTCTTTTGGCTCAAGGTGGAAAAAATTTAGTTCCCACTTTCTTGCATACTTCATCAACCACATGTGTAATCCTTTTCATGTATGTCCCGCAATATGGATCTTTGAACAACTTATGCATCTTGAGAGAACAATACTCTCGCACTGCCTAAGGTCCTTCAAAATTCCATCACTCAATCCCCAATAATCTGTAAGGTAGATGAATGGTTCATTTATCCTCCATATACAAGAGAACCCATCATGAATAGATCTAGGCCTCATCACTTCATCATATGTTGAAACATAGAAGTCATTATCATCCTTGTATGTGAAATGTGATGAAGTACTACATGTTGGTTATTCATCTATGAAATTGCAATCTCTTTCATATAGTTCACAATCACCATACAAATCATAGGAATCATCATCATAGTAGGTAATGTGTAGTGGGGATTTCTCCCCTACTACGTGCAAAAGTACCTACCCTAGATAAGGCAGATAATAGGGTAGAGTTCATGGTGCGAGGGATTTCTCAACCTCAACTTGCAATAATAAGAAATAACAACAATAATAATATTTAATCTAACTAATGCAATAAACTAAAAAATACCTTTAAAATGGGCCACTGCAACCATTTGAGGAAACGGTTCGTAGGATTCCCACGATTCTAGTCTCTGTGTGTTCTCCAACAAAGGGTTGTCACCGGGAAATGGATTAAGGGTTGCACGAAGAGAACTCAACATGCAACGTGGGATAGTGTGGCTAAAGGTGTGGAATGTCCAAAAGTAGGGAAAGTGATGAAAACTTTCAGGAATTAAAGAATGTAATGTTTTTTGGGAGACCTTCACAATGTATTTATACAATGATCCAAGTATTTTTCAACCCATTGTATTTTATTATGCATGGTATTTACCCATGGTTTTTGACCCATTCTCATTTTAGGGTTTCTTTGTCCCTTTTGGAGAGAGTGGGGTTATGTCACAATAAATGATCAACTTCCCTATATTTATGGGGGAAGCAATAATAATGTTTTGGACCACTTTGGTTGGATTTTAGTTGTGAATGTCAAAATGTAGGGAATAATGGTGGGATTATGATGTATAATTATGGTTTGGACCATAGAGAGCTAAGTGAGATATTTTTGGTGTTAACATCAAGGCTTCAATTTTCTTCTAATTGAGAGATTACTATCCATAAGAGTAGAGGAAAGAGATATGATACCATTGTAATGATCCAAATCAGGTTCAATAGATCATTAACTCTAATGCAAAGAATTGATCAAAAGACTCAAGACTAGATGCAAGGAATAAACCGAGATTGACTAGTTTTTCCCAAAACAGTGTTGGATTCTTCTCAAGTGCATTCAGGATCAGGGTATGGTTATGAAACGGTTAGGACAGGTTTGGAAAATAATATCAGAGACACAACATACCAGCACTCATTCAAAGGATTTGACAATGAGGTTGCACAATCTCAAGTTTCCTTTGCACAAAGCACTGGGACCTTTTATGTTTTGAGCATCAGCGAGGATGAAGTCTAATCCAAGGCTCCTAGTAACCCCAATATATGAAAAATAGATCTTTGATATTCTAATGGTTCGAAACCAAAAGTTTAGGAATGATTTAGCACAATTTAGGAAGCAAATTCTAGCTAGGATCACTCTGGGACAACTCAACTAGTCTAAATTCATGACCTTCCAAATGACCTCAAAGGTTATAGAATATATAATATGAGACATGTAGGATGATAATTAGGGTATTAAATAACTCCAATAATATAAATCATTCAATTCCATTATTCATAAGTTCATTTATTGAGAGTTTAGTGAAGACTAGTCGATTTCTATGTGAATCTAGAAGAGGTCTCGGAAGGAGATTATGAAATCCATACTTATTTATTCAATCAGATAAATAACTGATAAAAATGGTTCAGAATAAATTATTATGGTTTTATGGAAGTTCATAATGCTTCATCATTACATTCCAGGCTTGCTTCTAGAGAATAGAGTAGAATAGAAGAGAGGAGAGGAGAATTGGAGGATTCGATCTGTGGCTTGGCTTCCTCCTTTCTGGATTTCAAATATGTTTGGAATACACTTAATAACCTGCAATAAAAATCAGTGATAATGGATTAATTCCATCATCCTCTCAGTATCATGGGTCACATCACCCATCTTGGACCAAGGGCACACCTCCCAAGTCAAAGTAGCACAACGCTCTCTAAGAAAAACTCAAAGTGTCAAAAGGTCTCGATAGTGATGTGCTATAATTATTTTATAGACAACATGGATTATAGCCCTAATTTACCATTCATGTGGACCACTTACCTCAACCCATGTGCCCTCATGAATTTGATTGGGACTTTCCTGCTTTTCCACTAGCTTGCCTTTTTCTTCATTTGGAAATTGCGCCCTCTTTCCTTTAGATGGAATTTCCTTTTCTCATATTTGAAAATTGTGCCCTCTTGCTTTTTGGGATGAATTTTGTTTCTCCTTTTTGTAAATTGCGTGCTACTGACTTCCAAAATTTGCCTACTTTTCATCCTGACATCTTTTCTTGTACTTGCGTGCTTTATCCTTGTTTTTCTAACTAGCTCTTTTGTGTTGCTTTTATCTTTTTTTGCCTTTATGGATATTTATAATTTTCTCCTAGTTTCCATTTAGGATCACAACTCATTGGGTCCACAAGAATTCATGCACCCACCTTTTCCACCTAGCACATCCACTAGGGTCCAAAAATTAAATATAATTGAAATATACAATTAATGAAATATTTATAATCCTAAGTTTGACAAATTTAAACACTATGGGTAATTACTTTATCAAAATGTCCCCTTATTAATTAATTTATTATTCCACTAGGAATCATGGGGTTCTAAAGGAGTACGGGGTTCTCCATGGTGTTATCACAAATTTTGGGAACATTACACTATATACACATAATTGTATTGACTCATAGTTATACATAAGATCCTAACATCAGTGGGCCCTCATTAGGATGTGTAAATCCTTCATCCTATTCACATGTGCACACATTGTCATGGCATCAACAACTCTGTGTACCCAAACCTTTATGTGAAAACATTAAATGTAAACACTAAAATTAGTAATATGTGTACTATAATCATTATTTCAAAAATTGATGCATTTAAATTAGATTTGATTAAATCAAGGCATGAATTATGCCTCATCAACTAAGAGGGGTTGAACTATAGGTGGAGAATCAAGCTCAAATATGTTCATAACTTCAGGAAGGGGATCAAGGCCATCAACAACAACCTTTCTCTATCCATTTGAACAAGGGTGTGTGCAATTTTATGAGGGTCTCTTTTGACACGTTAGATGCAATATAAAACTTAAAAAATAGGCATCCCTCAAATTACATGGATATTTTGGGACACATACACAATGAATCTTGTGATGAGTAAAAAAGATGAAATGTAAGAAATTGAATGATGTTTCCAAATATATAATTTTTTTCTATTGAAAATGTACTTAACTATCTAAATTTTGATATTTTTTAACAAGCACTTTTTATTTTATTTTTAAGACAAGTTATAAGGTACGTGATTTTGTGGGTGTACCCTTTGAGTGCCTAAATGAAGGAATCAACTTATGAAAGTGGTAGATGTTGTCCGTCGATTGCACACCAGCAGCAGAAATCTTCTAAAAGTTGTCTCCTCACTTGATAAAGTGGGAGAGGTGTGACCTTGGGGGAAAACACAGAGCTAGGTACTGTCACCTACTCCTAGCTCCTCCGTTTAGGCTAACTCCTAACGAAGCCAAGGGGGGTAGTCCATAACAAAGAGTTTTCTATGGCTCAATGTTTAAGTTAATTTTTAGATGTTTCAGATGCGGATGGGTGTTGTTTAGGAGTTATTGTGATTTAAGATGATTAATGTGATGAATTTAACACAAGACAAAGCAATCCACGTTGCTATCACTGGAATTGAAAGATAGACAAATATTTGAGAGCTTCATGAAATAGATAAAGCATTCACAGATATGATTTATAATCAAACATTCGATGGACAAATGGCCCAGATTATCAACAATGCTAAAAGATGGGACCAGTGCCTATGGAGTCAACTTATCAGAGATTCTTTGAGTGTAAATATGTGAATCCCAAAAGATGCCAATGAATGTTAGGTTTTGCAAGTGCTCTAGGTAAGTTTTAAGAGTTTTTTGTTTGTGATCTTCACTTATGGTGGCTGGATGTCCTAGCTGGTAATACCTTCAGTGGCTCTGTTCGAAGACATGACGGACCTATCTGGGGTCAAAGGTAAGTGTTCAATAACTTAACTACCAGTGCCCAGATTAGGTAGCACGGTGCCCACAATTGGAATTTGCCCACATGCCTCAGTATTTATCAAACAACACCGGTGCATTGGTTATGGGGAAAAGTTTTAGTTAAGTTCCTCTTGTGGGGTTTAGAGATCCAATGCCGTTTCTGGGTATTCCAATCGAAGATCGGTCAGAGCATACTCCGGCAAGGAGGGAAGGGGGTTAATTAATTAAAGGGGTGTGAGTTTCGAATTTTATTAAGTTAATTAATTAAAACTCTCCGACAGAGAGCGCTCTTGACCTCGTCTTATGACAACGGTTCAAGAGACTTAGCTAATCTAGATGAAACTAATGTAGGGGTTATGCAAACCTAAGATGCTCTCTGATAGAGAGTGCTCTTGACTTGTGTTTCTGCAAGTTCAAGAGTCTTACTTATGAGGATTAATTGATTAAACAAGCATAAGATGAAATTAGTTGATTGGACTCTCCGACAGAGAGCACTCTTGATCCACCTTATGGTATGATTCAAGAGATTTGCACAGTTTATTTACTTAGAAAGATAAACAATTAAAAGAACTGAGTAATCAACTTAATTAAAAAGTGATGAATTGACAATTAGTATTCTAAGATTAATAAGAAAATCTAATTTAAGCATGAACAAGTAAACACAACACAATCCTCACAAATGGGGGAGGATGAGAGTGGGGACTTAAAAACCCCACTCAAGCACAATATATTTATTAAACTTTATTGAAATATGCCTTAAGGATTTTAATCCTTGAAAGGACTTTTCCAATGAAAACAAAGTAACTCTACAATTATTAAAACTTGTAAAAAGGAGAGTGCTTTTTCTTTACTTGAAACTTTTCTTGAAATTTTTCTCGAACTTTGTGAAAAGAGAAAAGAAAAGGCTTGAATGAAAACAAAAGAACAAGATAAAGGAAGGCTCAAAATAAGAAGGAAAGGATAGGAAGAAGGAAGGAAAACAAAAAGAAGGTCAAAGACAAGAACAGGGAAGAAAAGGGCAACCAACTATGAGGCCAAAGGAGTATGAAAAATGATGAAAACGGGGCAGCGATGAAGAATGGAGATGGCTGTCATAAAAAATGCAAAACGGGACAGCAAACAGAAAGTGGCCAAAAAGGCCAAAAACAAGGTTCAAGAGGGTCCAAAAATTAGGGCAAAAAAGAGGCAAAAGGGAGGCATAAACTAGGGTACACTAGGGCTGTCCAAAAGGAAGAAAATGAGTGGTGAACTAAGGCAAAAAACGGGCAGCGAAGAAGAAAGAGTGAAAAAAGACAAACAAAGCAAAAAGGAAAGGGGCTAGCAAGCAAGGAAATGAAAGGAGGTCAAAGAGAAAAAAGAGAACAAGAGGAAGGAAGTTCGGTAACCAGGTGTATTGTTTAATCTTTGTTGATGGAAGGAAGGAGAAACCCTGACTGTTGTATTTCTTTCTTGGATTGAGAAGCGCTTAGGAGAACCTACAAAACGAAGGAATTAGATGAAAATAACCACCGGTTCATGAAGAAGAGCTTGATCTTTAAGCTTGTCCTTCACCTTTGATGATCTCTGCAAAACCCTTGAAAACAAAATTAAATCCGAACAAAATACTCATAAACTAGATTGTTAGCCCTTCAAGAGTATATATTGAATAATGATTTAATAATTGAAAAAGAGAAGGGTAAGAGAGATATCACCAAAAGACGGTGTGAATCCACAATTCCAATAGCTCATACATAGACCTCCAAAGTCACAACTTTATTCCAATCTTGAAACAAATATTACAATAATTTTGACAGAGTGTTCATACCCCTAATCTCCTTCCAATAGAGCTGAAAGAGCCTCTATTTTAACAAATGAGAGAGTGCTAAAACCCTAAAACCAAAAAACCAACCCTAACCAGCTTAGCCACCTAACAAAGAGCCCAAACCTAAACCGGAGAACCGGGAGTGAGGGGAGGCCTCCACCCAGGCAAGGTGCCCCCACTCCAAACCTGTGCACTAAAAACAAGCCAAGGATGAGGCCACACGTGTGAGTCTGGATGTAGGTAAGTTCATCCTTTAGGTCTGGCAGGAGCCTGAGCTTGGTTTGGGAAGCCCACTGATGGTGTAAGCTTCAGTCTTCACCTCGATCAAATCACTGGACCGATGAGAGCTCTCCATCTCATCTTTAGCTGGAGATGACATGTTTGCTAACTGATAATAAATTAATTGCTCTCTTAATGATGACTGAAGCTGAGTTATGATAACTCCAATCATCATAAGTGTTCCATGAGATGTCATTTAGCCTTTTATTTTACTGAATTTGGATTAATTTGGAGAGTTTTAGTTTTCTCCAAAATAATCATTTTTTTAATAAAAATCATTTTTTTACTCAAAACTGACTTTTTTGAGTAAAAAGGCATTATGTGTCCGATTGCTGATCTGAAAGTTGGCTCTGACTGCCTAGCTGATCAAGAATGATTTTTGGCTTAAGGTTAGAGCCTTCAATCACTGAATTCTAAGTCCGGATCACGAACGGGTTTTTTCCATTAAATTTATGGAAAAATTAACCCCAAAAAACTTAGGAAAAGTAATTAAAAATTAAAAATAATAATTTTTCACTGTTCGAAAAAGATTTTTTCGAAATTTTTTTATGTGTCCAAATGAATTAGGACATGACCATGATCTATCTAAATAATGTCTAGTAGGCTCATAACACTCATTTGGGCTCTAATAACCCCCTAAGGCCCAGAATTCAACATTGGGCATTCCAGCTTTGGAGGAAGTGGGAGAAAACCTCGTCAATTATACTCGGCTGAAGGCAAAGCATAATTGTCAGGGGCAAAAAACTCCCTGGAATACCCTATTTGCGATTCTACGTCTTAGGAGACCGAACCACTCAAAAAGATCCTACTAGCACATTTTATTACAAACCCCGTGAGGCCATGGTCAAAATTATTCAAATAAAAAAGTGACTAGCCAATATTGGCTAGACAAGCAGATGAATCAACTGATACACTGGAATCAGACTTTGAACATGTCTGTCAACCGACGGCTCCTCAGGTAACCCAACTATGGTATAAAAAGTTGGATAACAGTAGACATATAGAAAGCAACTAGTACTAGTGCAACGCTATTTTTTTTAAATATCTAAGTGATTGAACCTTGAAAACAGTATTGCATATGTGGGTTTATCCTTTGAAGGTCTTAATGAAATTATTTCAAAATGGTTTTTCATATCATGTAGAGGTCATGTCCTTTTGTGCACCATACAATTTTTTTTCAAAATGGTTGAGAAACAGAAGAGTTATGGATGAAACATTAGAAGTGTGTTTTTTGAGTTGAGTCATGACATAAGAAAAATATAGAAAATATATATATTCATTTTAAAATTACATATTTGGAATCTACAGAAAAAATGCTATCTATTTCTAAAATTTCATAAAAAATGATGGTATGTAACATATTGTAACCAACAACTAAACATGGGCATACTAAAAAAATGGATGTAATGCTCAATTAGCCATGGTTTATCATAGTCAAGGGCATGTGCATGGTAAATATGATGGAAATCTTGAGGCAGACACAGAGGCATAGAAATGCCATGCCAACAGGTGTGGAGGGTTGGGCATAGTGCTACGAAACGTGTGCAAGTTTTGTTTAAATTCAAATTGTAAGCCCTCCAAAACAAAACGTGCATGTGTTTTATCATTACAAAATGTGTACACATTTTGTAACGCTAAAAATACTTGGTTCATTGTGTATGAATGTGTTTTAAATGCATTACACATTACACTTTGGGAATCGGTGCATTAGACTTGGTTTGGTGATGATAACATTGTAAATAATTCGATGGCTATGAACATCTTTTGACTTAGATTTGGGTGGATAGTTATATAGAATGAACATATTTTTATTTGGATGGATAGGTATATAGAATGAATAAACATATTTTGACTTGGTGCATTAGACTTGGCTTGGTGATGATAACACAAAAGGTTTTGTCTGTTGTACTTGGCTTGACATAGTGATGATAACATTAAAAAGATTTGGTGTGTTAGACCTATCTTGGTAACGATAACAATAAAAATATTTGAATGGCTAGGTATGTAGAGAAAACATGAATTGGTACATTCTACTGGGCTTGGTGTTGATAAAAAATGAGAACATTATAAATATTTGGATGGTTAGATATAGAATGAACATGACTTTCATGAAGAATGTGAATATAACTTGGTGCGTTAGACTTGGCTTAATGATGATAACATGAAAAATATTTGGATGGAATGGTATATTGAATGACACTAAAGATTAGTAAGGGTTAGGGGGAATGGGGGATATATAGAAAGAGAGGAGTAGGGGGGGAGAGAG